>BROE01000001.1:1789504-1878229 GCA_036571765.1 Plecoglossus altivelis
GGCCAATAAAAAAAAAATGGACAAATGCGAACACAGGGTTTTTAGGGCTGGGCCAATTATACAGAGACTGCAGATACCTGTCTGACCTGGCACCAGAGAGAGAGAGAGAGAGGCAGAGAGAGCAAGAAGAGAGCAAGAGAGAGAGAGAGAGCAAGAGACGAGCGAGAGAGAGCGAGAGAGAGAGAGAGGAGCAAGAGACGAGGCAGCAAGAGAGAGAGAGGCAGAGAGAGGAGAGAGAGAGAGAGAGGAGAAGAGAGAGAGCGAGAGAGAGAGAGAGGTTGTGTGTGTGAGAGAGAGCGAGAGCTCTATTTAGCAAGTCCCCGCTGTCCTCATTTTCCCCAGACGGCTAGCTGGGGCCTAGTTCCCCCCCCCCCTCCACTGTCAGCACCAACATCATTACAGGAGCAGCTAGTTGAAGTGAGGTCTGTAGCTTTTACATCATCATTCTGAGAGAGCGCTGCAACAGCCTGCTGCGGGGGTCCAACTGTCTATTGTTCATGGTCACATACAGAGATTCATCCCCAATCTGGTCATGGCCTCTAAACATAACAGGACTTATTATGATGGATATTTACCCGATGCTTCATTGTAGTACACATTTATCCTCTCCAGTTGCAGGTCACTGTCACCTTGATAACTGCCAGTCGGGTCGATTCCATGTTCATCACTTATCACCTCCCAGAACTATTATTGAGACATGGGGTGATACAAACTTAGTAGTGGGACAAAAACAGTAACTTGATATATCACAGAAGGTATCCACGCCGTATTGGACGAGTGCGTTGTCGCATATCCTCCTATGACAAAATGACATCAACCGCAGATGCGTGACACTACTGCGGCCATCAGACGCCTGCCCTGTTCAAGTGGACCGCACCCTCCGAGGTTTGGGTGAAATTGTTAAATTTTTTCCAGCAAACTTGTATTTACAGAACACGATGTCAGTATCAACAACATACATTATGTCTACACAAAGTGTCGTGGATTGAGGTGCTGCGCAACAAGGCAGATGCAACATACAGGGATATTGGTTAAACGGTACGTAGCACAGGAATAATTTGTTGAACAATTCAAAGTCGGAAGTTTTTACACAATAGTTGCTGCGTCAGAAGAAAAATAAACATACCTTGGCTCCAATCTGGTTCCCACATTGTCCAGCCTGGATGTGAACAATTTCCCTCATGATGTTTTGTGGGTGCGAGCAGCAAGCTATGTCTCAACTTAACCGGTCGTCGAGTCCTTCTTGTGTCACGGCTGTATTTGTTACTCTGAGACCCCTGTACATTCCTCGGGCTAACCGAGAGCCTCCAGCATCCATAAAATGATGCTGATTGGGTGACGTCACACCTGCGCTGCATCCCAGTACCCGAGCCAGCCTATCACAGGCCACTGGTTTGATGCAGTGGAGCATTTGGCGGATCTGCATCGGTCACCGTGACATCATCCTATCCGAGACAGAACGCAGCTCGTAATCAACATACCTATTACGAGTGACTCATGGCTTTTTTCGAACTAAAACTGATGGTTTTATCTGTGAATTCGATTGAAAACTCTGCAGACTGTAGAGGTACTAGCCCTCCAGTACCTCGTAGTCTCTGCCGCAGCATATTGCATGGACATTATTATGCAATAAAGGTCAGTTTGGATACATGTTTTATTAATAGCGTTCCAAATATTGGTATTTATTTCTGAGTAATACATAGGGGAGATACTTTAGCGAGTCAAGTCAATAATACGGTTCATAAGCTTTGATCTTAAGTTAAGATACAAAGAATCGAACAAGCAGACACATGGAAAACAACAACTGATGCGAGAACGGGAATGAGATCATTTCACAAAGAACACGAGGCGTCAAGATATTTGATCAATAAATAGTGAAGTTTATTACAACGACACATATGGCTTATGTACAAGTGCATTACTCATGTTAAAAAATGGTAAAAATAAACATGTTCACTCAGTGGTTTTTACATTCAATCCACTCAACTGCCAACACGGGCACTTAAGCCGTTTCTTGTACACTTCTTATTATTCAGTGCATCTCACACACTAGGAATCCATCGACAATGACAGTCTACATTACAATGTTCTTATCGCTGATGGGAAGACCTTTGTCCTTATCAGAATCTTCTATATTCTGTGTTCATCTACTTAACATAAGCACCCCCTTATCAACACCTCGAGATGAACCTAAGAGCTGGCACTGAATACCCTATAACCCTCCTACAAGTTCAGAGAAAATATGAATGCTGTAACGTTCATGTCAGTCAAACATCAACTAATCTTGCACACCATTACACATCCTGCGTGTCAATCAATGACTGTTTCAAGATCACTTCATTAAAAGGGTGGTGAAAAGTTGCTGGCAACAACTGTGCTGTAAACCATTAAGCAACCTTGACCCTAAAGTATATTTCCCCACTGTTCTAGATGGAGGAGTCCATCGCATCTGAAATGACAAGACATCATGGAATTATTGTACATTTGCAAAAATTGTACATCTGTCCAGTACAATGGCGCTGTTTTGAAATAAGTCTGTAAACGGTGACCTATCTACATGTCCATTACTTCATAGGAATCACTTCCTCCATCACTTCCTTCCATCAATTCCTCTCCAAAGCATTTCTATATCACATCTTTAACTAGCAAGCCCCCAGACCTAATGTAAGTATCATACTGTTTGACATCAGACAAGAGGGGAAGATAGTCGTCATGTATGTGTTGTTTTTTTAACACAATAATCGGAGGTTTTCTTCAAGAGACCTGATAGCTCTCTGTCATGCCCAGACTGATTACGATGAAATAAGTACCTTGTGTTAATGGTTTATACATTCATGAAATAAAAAATATGAGAAGGAAAGGCTTGGAATAAAAAAAATCACAAATAAAGCAATACTGCAGCTTTTGTAAATAAAATTAGTTTCATATACTTTCGATACAAAAACAAAACGGGTGTTACATTTCAAAAGAAAATCCATGTTCATAAAAATGGACACTCGAGTTTGGCAATGAAAAATGTATTGTTCAAAGAAGATGCAATTATTTTGTCAATTCAGAGAATAGCTTGTTCCAGAACAAGGCATTCTGACCTTCAGGTAAAAATGTTGTTTTGATGACAATGTCATATTGTGTACATGCTTTGTCCTAGCAAAGGATAAGGTGTCACTTACTTTCACAGAAACACAGAAGCTGGGCTTTTCAGCCTTGTCAAAACAGGGCACCCCATATCAAGTCAGAAAGTTCTTTTTTTGATTCAAACTCAACGTTGATAGCACCACAACATATGGTTTGTGATTTACTGACAGCATAATTTTACAAAAACAAAAAGTGAATTCATTGATTTCTTGAAAAGGGTGGAAAATTAAGAATATACTCCCTCAGACCAATGGAATCCATTGATGCCCCGGCACACTGTATCCAGTCCAGTGTTCAGGTTAGCAGAGTGACTCAGGCATGACACCACAAGACTCCAGTACTTTTCACTTTTGAGTTTCCTACAATGCAAAGTAATGTCCATGGACCTTTGGAAACAAATTTGCTTAGTGTGATTGATACTCACACACACACACATGCTTCTATAACACTCAGGGCTGCCTAGTTCAGCTGTTTGTCTATTGTATTTCCCACTGTCCAGTAATGGCAGATATTTTCTATAAATCGCATGACACTAAAACACATAATTTGCTAAGATAAATAACTTTGGGTTTTAGGTGGTTCAGCAAATATTTCCATTCTTTGTCGAAATAAAAAGAAGCCTCAATTTGGTTTAGAATTCGACCATTAAAAGGACATTCATAATTCAACTTTATTTTTTAGGCAAGTCGGTTTTCTGTAATCAGCAACACCCTGGGAAAATGCACAGATGGATACGACCTCTCCAACCAACCATGTCATTCTGTAGCAGTGACCAAGGGCTTTTTGGCTCACTGCCCCTCCGAAAACGACACTCCGAGACTCTTCACACACCAAAACTCAGGCTGCCGATGTCCAGTGATATTCAGTGGGGCAGAGGGAATTCCCACAATGTCAAAGCATGATCTCTAGCTTCAAGCCTCTGTCAAAACAATGTCCTCCTTCGTAGCAACAGCCAACGAAGGGGCATTCCAAACAAATACCACCTCCTCACCTCAGGGTGGAGCCAGTGGAGCAGGAACCTGAGCAGGCCAGTTGGTACGTGTCCCCCCCCCCCTCCCCCCCAGTGGGCCCCACGCCTACCCCCTCCTGTATCCTCCATGGGGCTTGAGACACCGGATCATGAGGAGTCCACTCCATTCACAATGCTATTTCCTGTGACGGCACAGTCTGTACCAGTGAGGATACCGGAGTCTATGGGGGAGGAGACAGTGCAGTCCACAGGAGAGGCAGGGGGGGGCGCCTCCAGGGGAGGACAGTCCGTTGCAACAGGGGGTTCTGAGTCTATGTAAAGCGGGGTGGGGAGGACAATGTCTGTGACAGGGAGAATGGTACAGTCCACTGCAGGGGGAGGAGTGGAGGGGATGTCAGGGGTGGACTCAGGCCCACTTACTGATGGAGACACAGGGTCTGGTAAGGTGGGGATGATAGAGTCTAGGGTGACAGGGGATGGGGATTCTAATGAGATGGTGATGCCTGTGGGAGGGGGGTCAGTGTCATTAACATTAGGAGTGAGGGAGTAGGAAGGGGAGGGGGAGCGGGAAGGAGAGGGTGGGCGGGGGTCAATTACAGGTTGAGTGGAAGAGTCCAACACAGGAGGAGGGGTGGTTACAAGTACATGGGAAGTGGTACGATCCAAGATGGAGGGAGGGGCGGTTTCAAGTAAAGGAGAGGTGGGAGAGTCTAACGTAGGGGGAGGCAAGACTTTGAGTACAGGTGAAGTGGTTGAGACCGATGTGGATTTAGGGGCAAGTTCAAGTAAGGGGTCGATGGATGAGTCCTTAGCTGGGGAGGGAATGGAGTCATGCAGGTCTGGGGAGGGAGATGTTGAGGTAGGTGGGGGGTCAAGGATGGAAGCGGTTGATGCCAGTATGGGGGTCGAGGGAGGGTCTGTGACAGGGGAGTCCAGAGATGAGATAGAGAGTGGGACAATGGCAGGGGTGGATGGAGGGGAGTCTTTGTTAGGGGCGGGGCCAGAGTCATTGCCCAGGGTGATGGGCGTATCAATGGAAGGGGCGTCAGACATCATCAGAGGGGTGGTGGAGTCCTCAGTGGAGGCCAGGAGGGGCTCGGTAGCAGGGGGTGGAGCTTTGTGCAGAGGGGTAGAGGACAACAGTTTCTCCTGACTTGCCAGTATGACGCCCCCTTTATCGAGTGCCGGGAAGGAGGGGCCTGGGGGCGGGGTGAAGGAGCGTCCGTTGCGGCCCGCCAACCGTGGCTTGAGCACCCCGAGCTCCGTGCCGGGGGACGCCGACACATCCACAACAGAAGGTGCCGTAAGGTCCACGGCCGATGAGGCCGTGGAATCCATGGTGGACATGGCGGTGGCGGCCGCCTCATGGAGGGGCGTGTCATGGACACGGGTGTAGTCCCTGCTGCTCTCCTGAGGCGCCAGCAGGAGGCGCTGCTCGCCAGGCTTCCGGGGGGGCAGCAGGGGCGGGCGGGTATAGTTCTCGCTGTCTGCCAGCGTCTCTGGGAGGGGCTGGTAGCGCGTCTCCGGCAGCAGCAGGATGCAGATGATGCAGATGAGGGTGCAGCAGGCGAAGATGATGTGGTGGAGGAAGTAGCCCTTCTGGTTGTGGAGCTCCATGATTGGAGCAGTGAGGATGCCAAAGCCAGCACTGGCCAGGACTAGACCTAGACCACCCCCCCTGCGTGGAGAAGAGGAGGAGGAGAGAAAGAGATAGACGGAGGAGAGGAGAAACAAAAAGGATAAGATATGAATGGAGAGGAATGGAGGAGTCCACTCTTCTAGACTTCTAGAGAACTCTCAACTCTAAACAAGGTAACTCTCAACTCTCACTGATCTCTGGAAACGTTGGTTTGGACTTTTTGTCGTCCATTAATGTTCTCCAAGGAGGAGAAATAACACATTGTGCGAACCCATGTTGAAACACACCAGCCAGACACAGACCAACAAACCAGGGTGTGTCCAACAAGATTTTCAGCTTGGTCATGTTTAACTATACACAGCCCATTCTGGACTCCCAACATCCAACAAATAACTGAACATTTAGCCTCAACAAATGAAAGCTCATAGGCCCTGCAGGTGTTATTGACTTATCCCTGACTGTATGTTTTGCCGAATGCTGCAATCCAACCAAACCACACGCTCTCCCTTTCGTCTGCATGCAGTGCTATTACTCTTGTCTGCTCTGAGGAGCTATTCCCCTCAGCCACCAGGTGGCGCTCCGTAGCTATTAAGAGGGTGGTGCGCCACACACCTTATATAACCCTGGGGGCAATACAGACCCGGCGTGCATGTGTTCTTACTGAAACGTCCACAGACAAGGAAGTGGTTCCCACAACGTGTGGCTCTAGCATGACATCATCCCAGAGGTATTCACACAGGTCGTGTTGTGACGTGGCTTCTGGGGTCTCACCCACTCTCTCTGGAGGCTTTGGTATGCTGCTAACACAGCTGTCTCCTGCCAGTGCTCCTTCTCTCCAGCTCAACCTTGAGCCAGTCATCTCGCTGGTAGGAACGAGAGATGACCGAACTAGCTAGCAAGGATTATACAAAAACAACCTTTGGAGTCCGCTAGCAAAATCTGCTTTGTCACGGGGTTGTACAATCCACTCATCCCTATTGGTCCTCTATGACCCACGCTGAGTATTAACTTGACATTATATCGGCCAGGAACTATCTGACAGTGGATCTGCTTTCTGTGGGCGTAGGGATTTGAAACTAAAAAACAAGCGCTTCGTCCTCTCGCCCGGTAAGCGCCTCCTGAGGCACAGTCAAAATCCCCATTCATCACAACCCACATCTGAAACCTACCGTTCTCCGTTCCTCCCACCCCTCCCTGAAGCGCTCTAGTGGTCTGGTCCCAGTGTGTGGGAGGGCTTACCTGATGACTGTGGGGGTGATCTCAGCGCAGAAGAAGATACTCAGGTTGCTGACTGCGTGGGAGGAGAACATGCCGATGATGGAGAAGGCAATAGAGAAGTTCCTATTCATGGTATCCGAGCGCTCTGCACAGAGAAAAGACACACACACATTAGCCTTTGTGCCCAAATTCGTAATTCAATTCAAACAGTTTTCCATAGTTTGAAAACTTTTGATGAGGCTTTGATAACGTATTAAGTTGAGTTTCTAAACTCCATGAACTAACCATGGCATGCTAATGCCATCATAAGTTGTTGACTGACTTTACAAAGGTCATACGTTGTAACATAACATGACTATACTGCCCAGTCCAACATAGTCAATTTGGGATGGTGGGTTTAACTCGGATCTGGATTAGCATTCAGAATACAACCTGTCTGATCCGCCCCAGCTAATTTGAAATAAACCAGATTGTTCACACACACGCGGGCAGACACGCACACGCAAACACGCACACCCGGGGGGGGGGACTGAAGACATTGAAATGAGCCTAAAGAGGATGATCTGAGTCTGGTCTGTGATTGGTTTGGGTCTGTTCTTATCTCTAATCCTCAGTCTGTCTGACAACAGCCCCAGCTCTTTTAGCTGCCCACACTCCCCTCGGGAGAGGAGAGGATAACAACATTGATAAACATGAGAGAGGAGGAAGAAGAGAGCTGGAGGTTTGGGCCAATTAGCCAGAGTATGATCAAGAGTGGGAAAGACTAGGGTCTGGGTTAGGGTTTGTTTCAGGTCACAGCCGTGTGATTCTAAGACCATTTTCCTGATGGGGATTCTAACAGTGAATGACTTGGCAAGCAGGGAACCCCCTGAGGACCCCAATAAGGATGTCCGACAAACCTCCAAACCGATTTCTACCAATATGCTCCGTAAACTTGTTTTCAGCTTGGAAAACAATGGGTACCGAACCAGCCGTGGCGATGCATTGTCATTCTGTTCTTGACGTTGGCATTATCGGATTATGAGCGCCGATAATGGACTGATGTTTATGTATCGATTCGATTTGGCAGACATTCTGGGCCTTGTGACAAGGTATTTCATCAGACTCTATCAGAAATAGAGAGATTTCTGTGGAGGTCACGAGAGCATTTCTGCTGCTGTCCTGGACTCCACCAACACCAATACAAGGATCCACATCCTAGTAGCTGTGTGAAAGAAACAAAATCATACTTTACCTATGTTCAGCTGCACGCTGTACTTGCCCACCACTGCAAGACAAACGAAAGAACAAAAATCCGCGTTGACAAAACGTTTTGATGACAATGGCGTGCGGGCCAGATGATGCCACGCAAGCCCGTTTACGACAGCACTACCAGAGCAAACACACAACACACGCCCTGCTGTTCCCGCTCAGACCACTTCCTGCTTGTTTAGTGACAGCTTTATTAGTACTTGAGGATAAGAGTGTTGGTGTTGCCCTGTGACCTTGGAGCACCAGTATCTACTTCAATATTTTCAACCTCACTTTAGAGAAATGTAAAAAGAACAGAAATATCATGCAAGCCACTAAAAGGTGTTCCTTTTGTTATAACTGAACAGTTGTATAATGCAGTCTAGTTTTGTTTAGGTAAACATGGAATGGCGAGCTTCCATCTGGCAGTTATTTTTGCCACCAAGTCCAGTTTTAGCCAGGTGATTTGATATATCGACTGGATAATAATTAAAATAGGGGGCAGTAAAAGGAAGAATGCACATTTCAAAGAACAGCGATTTCCGATACTTCCACACTACTTCACTACTGCACTTTGAACTTTCTCCGTACTAAAGCTAATCTCTGACTGAACTTGACATTTGTGTTGGAGGGAGCCCAGGTCCATAACTGAACGAGGTTTACACAGGTTAGAACTAATGTTCAGGCACTCATCCAGTCATCGATCAGAAGAGGGATTGGTCTTTGAGTTGCACAAATAGAGAAGTTCCTAGTTGGTCAGACATCTCAAGCCACTCTATTGAAGACAGAGATGCTCAAAACAGAACGTTAAAGTTCAGTGTACTAGGACTAGGAGACGGCGATAGCATGAGCTAAACAGTGGCAGAGGAGGAAAAGAAAGACTGATGTTTGATCATGTAGTGTGTGCATGTGTGTGCGAGTGAGTGAGCTCACAGTTGAGGAGGCCGAGCTGCAGCAGCGACGCCAGGGCGGTGATGATCATGAACATGAGCAGGCCACCGCGTCGTCCCATCAAACCCACGGCCGGGCAGAGCGCCAGGCAGGACGCCACGGCGATGCCGGCTTTGGTGTAGTAGTCCGCGTAGAAGTTGTGAAATATGGCCGTGTCGTGGGCTTCGTGGTCCATCATGCTGCGGGCAAAACAGTGGTGGATCCCGTAGCCCGTCAGCCTGGAGGGGAGATGCAAAAGAATGCGCCAGTCATTTCCTGCTCCATGAACTGATTTATGAACTGGCTTCTCTCAGCCAGTCAAAAGCAAGTCTGCTTCTGAAAATCGAAAGTCCAAAATTTTGCTCACAACTACATGTCTTCCTGGACCCAACTAGAGTATACCTGCCTGCCTGCCTGCCTGCCTGCCTGCCTGCCTGCCTGCCTGACTGCCTGCCTGCCTGCCTGCCTGCCTGCCTGCCTGCCTGCCTGCCTGCCTGCCTGCCTGCCTGCCTGTTTGCCTGTTTGCCCGTTTCTAGCTAAACAAGATATTCGAGAAATGTATAGTCCCTCTCTGGGCTTCACTGTCATCAAACACACACATATGTTACTCACACATACATTTAAACCAGATGGGACCTTATGAAGAAATGCAAGCAACATACTTCCCCAAATTAGTTTGAAGAATTGTGAACTTTAATATTGGGAAAAACTGTTTACTTAATTCACTCAGCAGTGCATGTGGCAATCTGCATGAAATATCCAAGATCATTTTCTGTGATTCAAACATTTGGTAACAATTTGGGGAAAGGCCTTTCCTTTATCAGCTTGCTAATACCCCCGACGCATAAAGAGATGTCCATAGAGAAATGCTCTATCAAGTCCGATGAAAGTAGACTTGACTGGCCTCCACACTGACCCGAACATCAAACACATTTGGTATCACTTCTAAGTCCATGTGCAAGCCAGGCGTAATCACCCAACATCAGTGTTGTACAGCTTTTGTGTGGACAAGCTGATGTTCTTCCAGAGCTGATGCTCTTCCAGCTGAGTGAAAGCAAGGCCAGCATCAATGCTCCAACATCTCCAACATCTTCCCAGAAATGCAGTTAAAGAAATCAAGTGGGAACAAACACCATATCAATACCTGCGATTTTGGAATGAGGGTTCAATAAGCCAGTGTGTGTATGCAGAGCTGAGTCCACATGTCATGTGTACAATACGTACATCTCTATCTCTTAATGAGATATAAAAAAATTCAATTGAATCTTGAATTGAATCGAATCTGAAATTGAATGTGGAGAGAGGGAGAAAGAGAGCCAGAGTGTAGATGATGCAGAGGGGCTGAAGAAGGGATCCAAAAAGTGAAAGATGTCACCCACCCACACACACACACACACACACACACACAACTTGTTTGACTATGGTGTCATGCAAACAGTGCTTGGGTACAATTCCTGGTCAGTCCAAAGTCAGGTCCACCAGGCAGTGATGTAGCAAACATCCAGATCTGTCTCTGGCCAGGCCGCAGCACAGGAGGGACAAACGGATGAACGGACACACGGGAAAGACAGACGGAACGTCCACTGCAGCAGGAACAGAGAGCCCCTGATCAATGCCCCATCAAACCGACCAGTCAATAGTGGGGACGCGTCAGCAAGACATGGCTACGCCACACATGGCGAAACTAGTTAGAGTGCTCCCTCCCTCTCTCTTTATTTTCCTCTCGGCACACACACACTATGCAGACATGATTAGACGAAGCTCACCTATGTTTAGATGCTCTCTACTCTCTCTCAGTGCTCTCTCTCTTTCTCGCTCACACGCCACACAAACCCCACCCAGGTAAGACAGGAGACAGGTTGGGGGGGGACAAAAACACGCAGGACTTACGAGTTGACACAGAGGACCACGATGTTCTTCCACAGGTTCCTGGTTCCCACCATCTTAACGATGCAGGTTCTCTTGGGCTTCATCTGCAGGGCTCTCTGGAGCTCTGAAAACAGGACACCACACCCGTATCCAGGGGGACACATGGAACATCGTGAACATCACATTTTAGTAGAGCCGGTAGCAAGAATGACAGATGTGAGTCACAAATGACAATGTCTCCACGTGACTCATGTGGTTGTGTCATCCAACTGACATGACTGCAGGCTGGACTGTAGGAATGAGCACACGTATAGATGACGGAGGAGTGGTGTGCGTCGAGGAGGACAACGCCCTAGTGCTTGTCTGGCGGGGGTAACGGCATTGTTTTGGAATCTGACCGGTTGCCAAGGTAACAAACCTTCTACATTCTGCCTGGGCACGTGACATTCCACATGACTGTTCTGACTTATCTTTGACTATGTGTGTGTGTGTGTGTGCTCGTGTGCGCACTTGTGTGTGTGTTCAACCAAGCTGCATACCTCCTCCACTAATCCTCCTAATATAACATGACTGCCTTTCAGGAGAGAAACAACACACACACACACACACACACAAGCCTCCAGGTGAGGATACGTTAGTTAGACACAGCAGGGAGAAGGGGCTAAACTAAACCCATGAATACAGCAGATGACTTTGGCACTGTGCTGACACATCCACATTGCCTCTCTATCCCTGCATCAGCACAAGCTGGTCCAAATCTCCACAAAAAAACACAAAAAAAACACGAGTCAATTTCATCTGAGCCAGCAAGGTTTTCCCCTGTACTATTCCGTTTCTCACATCAACATGTGTCCTGTGCAAGATCCTTTCCTGGCTGCTAAAAGCAGTGTCTCTAGACTTGCCTGGCAGACAGGTCTGGATATGTAGGGTAGATGTTCTAGTGTGTTAGCTGTTCTAACAGCATGTGCCCTCCCCTGTGTTCTAGGACTCACGTCTGGCCTCAGGCTACTCCTGCAAGAGTCAGGGTCAATGAGCTGAACCTGCTCCCATCTGCTGACCATACAACCTGCTTCCCCTCTCCTCCCCCTGCCTCAATAATCAAAGGGTTGGAACGCCTGGAGGGGTTTGGGAAATGGAGTGGACAGACAGGGTGTAGGATTACCAACCCCACTATCCCACCAACCCAGGAGTCGACCTGTTACCATGGGTACCACAGAGGAGGGTTTGGTTGGGGGGGGGGTCTAATAGGCTATGAACCCTACATGCTCTGGGCACTACACTTCAAATACTGTTCCTTATATAACTGTATAACTCAGACAGTTTTTTTTAAGGAAAAACCACAAGGAATGTAAATATATCCTTATCGATTTCCTGCTCAATGTGTTTCAGGTGCGAGCAGACTCAGGTCAGCCTGATAGACAGCGCTGAGAGGAGGACGGCGGGCCGGTTCCCTGCGTGTGGCCTACCAGGGAGGATCAGGTCAGGGTCCAGCTCAGTGTTGATCTGGTTCTTCTTGGCGATGTGTCCCATGATGTATTTGGAGCGGCTGTACTGTTGAGTGGACAGCAACCATCGCAGCGACTCTGGGAAGATCCTGAGAAGAACGATTCACAATGGAAGAGTCCCTCATTAATAAAAGAAGCGCTAATGAATCAAAATCAAGTCTTTATTTTTTTTTGGTCTCCTTCTTGGCAGCCTGTTTCAGATGCCATTATCCTGGGAATTCCTTTCCTCGCTCGTTTTCCCCCTGGCGCTCTCTTCCCGCTGCGTCTCTCTTCCTCTCCTCCCTCACTCTCTGTCTCTTTTGTTCGGGACTCGTCGGGCCACACGGAGTCTAATCTCAGATGGAAGCACTGAAATCATGTGATAACTACCGAATGATGAAAAGCTGCTTTGTTCAGGTGCGCCGCAGAAAACAACAACGACAGGCTTTGTGTTTGTCTTTGACAGACTCAGGTTTTTGTCCTTTGGCAGTTTTCCCACCAGTGTCTGAGCTCAGTCACTATACCTCGCCAGGAGGATATGGAGGTCAACAAATTCGTATGTACAAGCTATCACAACCGGTAACGGTAGAGGTCATTTGAGGGCAAGTTGCAAATAAACACACAATAATATATTATAGCCATTGCAGACAGATAATGATTATAGATATGTCCTTCAGGACTAACATATATCTTCTTAGGCCTCTGACAGATCATGCACTTTATAAAGCTGATGAACGTGAGTATTTTCAGAACATAGTTTACGCAGCAAGTAGAAAATGAAATCTAAGTGTTTAAAATAAGCGATTGAAAGTGTTTGGAAAGGGCATTGCATTAAAACATCAGTCACCATGCTTCTAGCTACACATTTTGTGCAATGTATATCCAAAGGTTACAGACCTTTCGTGATAAGACTGTTTAGGGGTTTGCTCATTGCTCTAGAGCAAGATTTCAAGGGTGGCAAAGCACCATCAAGTACACTCCCTACGCGACACCAGATGTCTCTCTTCATCAGGATGACCTCTAGATGGCAGATCTGACCTAGCGGACCCTGACAGGAGGGGTGGGGACAGGGGCTGGAAAGGGTCCTCACCAGAAGTAGGACAGCATGAGGAACAGAGGGCACACGATGACAGCCTGCAGGACCTGCCAGTCCCGGCACAGGTACGCCACCCCGGGCATGAGCAGCTGCCCCCCCAACACCACGAAGCTGGCCACCATGGTTACGGTGAAACGCCAGCCCGGAAGACACAGCTCGATCCCTGTGGGGAGAGAGAGAGGGAGAGACAGAGAGAAACAAAGAGAGAGAGAAACAAAGAGAGAGAGAGAGAAAACAAGAGAAAGAGAGAAGGGGGAGAGAGAGGTTACGGGACTCAACAGTGCTACTACACAGATAGAGAAATACACAAATCGGCCATTCACAATACAGAGGACGGAATGTCCGCAGTGGCCCGACGCCTCAAAGAAGCTATTGTTTGCAAGAAAAGGAATTTCTAGTTGTAATGAAAATATCTCTCCATTGTTCCCATTACATTATGCCTACAGCATCCCAACTTTGTTTTAACGTCAGGGGTTAGAAGGACTTGTTCAGGTTAACAAAGGCTCATATCGGCAAAGTCAGCGAAGTGACCATACCGGTATTATGAGATGTACGCTGCAAAGCTGTACTTGCTCATGCCTTGGTGAAGCCCTACAGTTTATCAGGGATGGCCTCTATCAAACACCCCTTAGATGACCTCCAGATAACCTGGGAAAGAACACACAGATGCACTCAATTTGATAAGCACGATTGCCAGGTCGGTCCTTCCTGCACCCTGGTTTAGCCAATCAGCCAAGTGAGGCAGGCAGGAACCAAGCGAGAGAGAGAGGCTCCTTGTGTTCATTCTCTCCCTATCAGAAAGCCTCTGATTCATTCAACTGTTCATTAGCATGCGCGGCGCTCTAGCAAGCAGCGACCAAAGACACCTCGGCCTTAGAGACCGCAGAGCAAAACCAGAGACAGGTCAGTCTTGGGTGGTGGTGGTGGGGGGGGGGGGGGGGGGTTGCAGGCTTGTTTACTGTAACACCCCCGTTCCCACACCGCGCTGCTTTTTTGTCCTTCAGTCATGCCTTTATCTTTTGCATCTAATTCTCTCTCTCTCTTTTTTTAGGGGTCTTTTGTGCAGCGGAGGCACGCAGGGGGCTGTTCCAGATGGGGCCATTCAAGGTGACAGGGCCAGGATAATACAGTGACTGGCGGCTAGCTTCATTCCTCAGGAAAAAAAAGAAGGAACACGGAATTTCAATGAGGTTCTGCCCCCTCCTGAGGACATGAATAATGTTCTCTGTCCAGGGACAGTCCTGCAGCTGGAGCCACAAAGCTGGTGAAGAGAAGAGAGGGAGCGACAGAAAGAGGGGGGGAGGGAGAAAGAGAGAGGGTGGGGGGATAAGAGAAACAAGGTTGGAGAGAGAGGGAGATAAAGACAGAGGGGGGAGGGAGAGAGAGAAACTTGTGAGGCGGAAAGAGAGCAAGAGAAAGTAGGAGAGATAGTGGAGAAAATGAGCGAGGAAGATGGGGATTAGGACGTAAGGAGGTAAGGAGAGAGATGAGGAGAGTAACCCCACTCCAGTCTTCCCTCCCACCCACCAGCCCTCCCCAGTAGGAGTCTGCCAGTCCTCAGCATGGATCACTCATTAGGAATAGCAGGGGATGGAATTCCTCACGGGTGTTTTGGAGATTCCTCATGATCCACCCGGTCACACTGTGGCCCCAAAGTACATCATGGACATGAGAAAACACACAGACATGCACACACACGCACACACACACACGCAAACACACATATACACGCACACACACACTCCTGAGGAGCGAAGGCCTTCTGAGCTCCTTACCCCTGCTGACCCTAATCCTCCACATCCCTCTAGATCAGCACTCCCACAATGCACTGCTTCAGCCTGGGCCCCTGCTCACCCAAATCCTCACTACTCAGCTGATGTCATACACAAGGCGCTCTCTGAAAGCCTGCGAGTGACATGGTACCCTGGCAGGCTGACAGAACTGAACCACAAACCCAGCTTGGATGACCAACATAAGAAACTACCTACAGCTGACATGACGACAGCCCACGCAGATGACGAGAGAAAGCCGTCAAGCCCTGAAGCACCTTGTGGTCTAGCTGACTCAAACATGAGCCACGTCTCTCGTCAGGAACGTGTTCAGTAGCCTGGACAACCAAAGGACAGAGTTCAGTGGGTCAGGAAGTTGAATATTTCCACTTTTACTCACTCTGACCACTAGAGGCCCTCAGATTGGTATTTCCCTTTAGCCTGGCAGCCAATGAGGTGAGTGACCTTTCTGTGTCACATGAGATCCTCATGGCTTTCTTGCCATGATGTCACCACTGACCCTGGCTTCTGGGTTTGCATGTTGCTCTCATGGCCCCGGGTACGCTGCCTCTTGTAACAAACCACATACTGACCGCCATGCAGCCTTGTGATGCTGTCTTTACAAGGTATACTGGAAACGCAATTAGCTAAAACCTCAGAGTGGCAGTGTGCATGGACTTTCAGTTCAGGTCCCACTTATCGATCAGGTTCTAATCTCTTTGTAACAAGATCAGTGGGGTCACAGTAGACTTTAGACAAAATATTCCAATGTTAATCTCATCTGCTTTGACACTTGTTGAAGATTACTCTTTTCACATGCCTGATTGTGAGTGCGAGTTGTGTGTGTCTGTGTGCTTAGTGCTCCCAGATGGGAACAGAGCATGAGAGATAAAAGATACTCACTCGTACACAAACACTGATACAGTGAACATTCAGTCCACAAAAAACCCCCAGTCATCAGAAGTGAAAAACCAAAGAGTGGAGAGTGGAGTGGAGTCACCACCTCTCTCATCTTCTCCAAGTCACCATGATACAACACCACATACGCCACGAAAACCATACAATAACTCGGATGTCAAAACCCAGAGAGAGCTGTTAGTCATGGTAGCTATATAAATGCATTGTTGAAGTTTAAGGTTAGAGTATTATTATGGATGGGAGGCAATGGGGCTTCGGCTAGTGTGTGGGCTTTATAGATAGAGACAGCTATGGGGCCTTGCTTAGTGGATGTTGTTGTTAGATAGCGAAGACTTTGGGGCCTAGTCTAATCTATCAGGGTTATCAGGGTGTCATGGTTGACAATATAAGACAGGTAAAACTATGGGTGCTGAGATATTGTGTGGGCTTGATAGATAACAACAGAGGGACAGAATGAGGGAAGTTAGTAGAGCTGCCAGGAATGCACACTCCACAAAAAGGTGAACTTTAACCTGCCCAGAGGAAACACTGAGTCGGCGCCTACACGCATTTATCCAGAGACAGAAAGGAGGGGGGGAGGGGAGGGGTGGAGGAAGGGAAGAGGAGGGGAGGAGACGGAAAGAAGGGATTGCAGTTCAGCCTGTGTATCACACTTAAACACTCACATTTAGACACATACATATACACAAACACTCTGACAAGCACATATACAAACACTGATGCACTCTCTCCCTCTCTCTGTCCCTCTCTCTGTCCCTCTCTCTGTCCCTCTCTCTCTCTCTCTCTCTCTCTTTCTCTCTCTCTCTCTCTCTCTCTCTCTCTCTCTCTCTCTCTCTCTCCCTCTCTCTGTTTACTGTACCCAGTCCCTACATATCCTCTTTGTTAGGATGATGCCAGATGGAACTAGCTTGGATCATGTAATCTTCCACAACAGAGTGGTCCACATGAGAGAAGCATATGGAAGACAGGCATCTTCATATAAAATCAATAGACAATAACGCCCCACGGAAGTTTCCTTATTCAACCCAGCATGGTGTCAACAAGATGGTACACTTGAAAGGCAACATGGGACAACATCGTAACTCATAGATGCCGTTTCAGTATATTTCCTTCCAACTGTCTACAGTAGGTTTGGACAGATGTATCCAACATCTATATGTATACAGCATGAGGCCTCGGAAGGTGACCTCTTGACCTCAGAAGGAGACAAGTTTCTCTTAGAGCAAAAACAAAAAAGTTGGGCTTACATGAATACTTTATCATTCAAAGTCAGGGCCACAGTTCAGAAACCTTATCGGTTACAGTCTCTCTCACGCACAGGCAGAGCCAGACTGAGAGAGAGGCACAGATAGAGGAATAGGAATGGGTACGGAGAGAGGTAGACGGAGGCAGACAGAGGGAGAGGAACAGGCAGAGAGAGGCAGAGAGAGGCAGACATGGGGAGATCGAGGCAGAAAGCTGACTGCGGTTGCTTGCTGCTCCACGGGGAGCCTCAGGCATGCGATGGGGAAATGAAATGCTCCTCTCTGCAGGATGGACAGAGTCCTGCTGCTGTCAACAGGCCTTACAAAGAGATACACATCAGGGACTAGCACTGCACAGACAAGCCCATTTATACACAGACGGACAGACTAGCAATAAGCGGAAGGACGGAGATGGGGAAAGAGAGTTGGATATATAAAAAGAGAATGAAAGAAAGGAAAGAACAACATTGGAGGAGAGGAGACTGAAAATTGGAGGAGAGGAAGAGGAGAGAAGGAGACAGAAGGATGGTGGCCATGCACTTTAAAAGGACATCAAAATAGGGCCCTAGCATGGACACACACACACAGTTCTTCACTATCTAAAACCCACTCTGTTCTCACCTGGCTCTCCTTTATCACTGTAAGGGGAGATTAATGCCTGTGGTAAAACTGGGGGCGAAGAGGAATGGAGGGGAGAAGAGAGGATAAGAGAAGAGATGAGGGGGGAAAAGAGAGGCGAGGAGAAGAAAAGAGAGAGGAGAGGGGAGGAGAGGAGGAGAGGGAGCGGGATTCGGCTCGGCATGGCCCATCCCAGTCCGATCCAGCCATGCAGCAGGATGTGAGCAGAGCTGGCTCAAATCCTATCTGAATAGGGAAGCTTTGCTTTTACAACCACAGAGGTAGCACACAGACACACACAAGGACATACACACACACTTGCACAAGGACAAACACACCCAGACACACAAACACACACACAAGGACATATACACACACAGACACACATGCACGCACAAGGATATAAACACGCATACAAACGGTGACATAATTTCCCCACTTTGATTTGGAATCTCACTTAAAGGGAGTCGGTGATGCAGTTATAACCTGCACTTACATGTTTCTGGAAGCAACCTCAGTACGCCTGTCTAGCGAAACGAGTCACAAAGTGAACAACCAGTAATTCCAGTAACATTTTGCACTTTTTCTAAACTCTCATCAGGAAAAACAATGAGACCTTATTGTGACAGCCTCCAACCCATCTGAAGCAAGTCAACCTCTGATATTCCTGTTCTGTTGGTGGATTATGGTGGGCGGGTGACAGAGTCTGTCTGAGATCTGACACACCTGGCGCTGGTGTGTGGCCCTGGTGTGTGGCCCTGCTGTGTGGCCCTGGTGTGTGGCCCTGCTGTGTGACCCTGCTGTGTGGCCCTGCTGTGGCCCGTCACCTTAAACAGAGAGTCCACCCCCCCTCATCTCTGGGAGGCCTCACTCCACTTAACACGTTTTGTTCCGTTGTGGCATTGTTGGACTGTTTTGTCTAGATGCCCTTCAACACTACTTGTCACTATGATATCCACTCCCCTACTTAAAACACTAATCTACTGTCTGACTCACATCGTCATCATGTTTTTGTTGTTGTTGCCATGTTATGAATAAAGTTATTGAGCTTGGCATGTGCTCTCTATACTCCATACATGAGACACAATACAAACCCACCTCTGAGAAAACTCAAACTAAACTACAATTATTTGACAGGGACGCACTATACATTTGGATTCTACCATAGTAGAGCCATCTGGGGTTCTCATCTGGATCTTTGTTTCTGAGAAAACTGCCCCATGACACATATCTGCTTTTTTTCCTTCCTTTCCTTCCTCCATCCCAGGTCAAGGGATATCCTCCTCCTCCTGTCCCCTCTCTGCGTAGATACAGCAGCTGTAGAGGGGGCCCAATGTAGGGGGCCATGTACTGTGGTATTGTCTCACTGTCATGAAGTAGTGGGAGCAGATACCAAGTATTCCAACCACACAATCAATGGTGTGTAGTGAGCGTTTGGGTGTGTCTGGAGCACAACTTCCCCAAAGAATCAATCCCATGTAGCTTGCCAAGTTTTGGTCGGTGTGATTTTCTGAAGATTTCAAAATGGAGTGTTCCCTAAACGTTTCAGAGCTTGGACCACAAATTGGCTGAGGTTGGAAGTGGATAATGTGGAATTTTAAGCCACAAACCTTTACAGTATTTTCCATTTGTTCCAAATCATAATTATAATGAATATTTGCTCCTACTTTAATCAGTTTCCTCACACACCAATGCATTTTGAATGTCTACTAAAGGTGGCAGACAAACAACTGGGTTCTGTACAAAACAGTATTCTGTGTTTAATAGAAGGAGACCAGGGAATGGCTTACATCAACACGCGCAGTTAGTATCAAGTGACATAATCAGGCCTGGCAGACATCACTCAGCAGGATTCAAGGTTTACAAAAACACACACACACAAACACACACACACACACACACACACACACACACACACACACTGGTGAGGCTGTCAGGTGACATCTTTGGCTACACCAGACCTTCTAAGTAAGCAAGACTTGTGGCTAATGCGCTGTTCTCGGTTTCCAGTCCCAGATGCACACACACACATATATGCACACACACACACACACACACACAAACACACACACACACACACACACATGCATGCACATTATCATACATGTGTGAAGTGCAGGTGACACACATATAAAGCAATGCAAACACACTAAAACATATTTGACACGTGCATGTGTACACACACACAGACACACACACACACACACACAAACCCAAACACACACATGCAGGCAAACACATGCTCAGGGAACAGGCTGTACTCAGGGCAGGACGCAAGTATCCTTTTTCTTCTGAATCGCTTCTAGATCCTGTGATCACATGAGCTGTGTGGCAGCACAGATAAGAAATGTGTCAGAGGACACGCAGGGGTGATAGGACCCACCAAAGTAGGTTTGTGTGTTTGAAGCCATCATTTATCAAGAGACCACTGTACAGAGCAACTACTGCTTGCTGCAGGCTAAACTGGATAATCAGCCATTACCCATTTACAAGTCGTAAAAATGGCAGTTAGCATAGATGGCTAACTTGCAGAATGAATGGAGGGCATTTGAAAACAAGTTCGCTCCACTGCCCTAGAGCACAATAACCCTGGTTCACAGCGGTCACAATGAGCTCACACAAACAGGCTAACACTGCCAGCTAGCATGACTCAGAGTTAGCTAGCTCTGTGGGGAGCAAAACACTTACCGAAAACAAGCCGGGTACAACAAAAGCTCTCTACATATACACTTGCAAAAGCTAGCTAGCATTAGTGTGACCCTTGGGCTAAGCTCTGGAACTCGGCCTGCAAGGGATGCTAAGCTACAGTGCTCAAATTGCTAACACACAACTACTAAACGTAACTCCTATTTCTGCACCCTAATCTAACAAATATAGCAGTGGAGCACGAGGGATCAGATAACTTAAGCTGGCTGTTTGGGTACTCCGCTTGGTTTAATACATACTGTGGAACATTATGCACTGATGAGCCTAAATATTATGAGCAGCTGTCAAACATATTGCTGGTTTACCCATGCGCCACCAAAACAGCTCTGACCCACTGACCCCTGCTCAATCAGACTGAGATCTGAGGAAGACAGGTACAGAGAGAACACCGTGAACACGTCATCATGTTACCCGGACCACTGCTGATCAACGTCTGCAGTGTGACAGGATGATCATCCTGCTGAAAGAAGCCACAGCCACCAGGGAACATCGGTGTCATGTAGGGGTGTCGGCAACTATATCTAGGTAAGTGGCACGTGTCAAGGAGTGGTGACACCCAACACCCTGTCATCAGTTTTGCGGTTTGTCCATCCTAGGACCACTGTGGTTAGGTCCTGACCACAGCTGACTTGGAGCACCCTAAAAGCTTCACAGTCTGACCCAGCCATCTGGCCAGAACAGTCTGGCCCTTGTCAAACACCCACGCCTGCTGACTATGAAAACTGTTGCCTCACCATCTAATCTACCCAGACGTGAACAGGTGCCTTTGTTAAGACACCGTCAATGTTATTCACGTCATATGTGAGTGGTTATAATGGTTTGACTCTTTAGTGTATATAGTAGATGAACTGAAATGTTTTGGAATGCATGGGAGAGCACATTATGTAAAGAAGATGTACACAATCAGGCAATATAGAAAGGATTTCTCTCTGCTGGTTGTTCTCTCTGCTCTCTCTCTCTCTGCTCTTTCCCTATGTTCTCTCGCTGTTCATGACTATTCTATGGTTTTCTTGAAACACCCCACCCCACTCCACTCTCAACCCAATTTATTTCCCCCCTTCCGCCTCCTTTATCGTCCTCCTCTACGTTCTGGGTCCCCTCCCCTCTCCCTCCGTATGGTAGTTAGTGTCAGGAGCAGTTTTTGGTGTCACCTCACATCAGGCATGTCTGCCCATGCGATGATTCTGAATCTGACAGGCCAGCCGAGTGGAACAGACACTGGCATTACAAAAACCTCTCATCCCACTGGCCTGTCTGCTAGTCTCTGCCTGTCTGCCTGTCTGCCTGCCTGTCTGCTTATCTGCCGGTCTACCTGTCTCCTTATCTGCTTGTCTGATTGCCTTCTCCAAGACGGAAACAATATAAAATTCAGCCAAGGCACCAATCAACCTAGTCATGTTGTGGGATTCAAATGAAGCCTTTAACTAACATAAGTTATCCTGTTTCAAATGGAATATGACATATGTTGTCTTGATACAGCTGTGTGGGATTAAAGAACCAGAATAACCCAGAAGGTAAATGGGTTTACCTGGAGATACGTGTGATGGGCTTGACGGTCACCGCCACAGACAGTACCTGGATTATGACTCATTTTCTACTTCGGGAATGCGTTTAGTACTTCAGGAATGCCTTTCCTGGAAACAGTGATGAGAACACTGACGTAACAATGATCAAATCCAACAATGGTTATCTCCAGAGAGAAACAATACTGACATGAAACATTGAGAACACTCACTCAGAAGTTCTGTGTCTAACTCAAATGTAGAGTGGGATGTTACTGTGTTTTTAGTACAGTGAATTCCCTGACCTCAATCTAGAGTTGTGGATATTTAATAGGGATTATGTTTTGCTGAGTAGACAAATGAAATGTATTCAAATGTTATTTCTGTTCCCCAAAATAGAACTATATGAAATGTATGTCTGTAGTGTAAAGATGCCCTTAAAGTGGTTGATTTACAGTGCCCGCATTAGAGAAGTTTTGGCAATACAGAAAGATAGTGGAACAACAGACCTACACCATACTATTGGAAATATGAAAACAATATGGGCTACAAACATTTATAAGAGAGAGCTTAACTTAAAAGTCCTTAAGCTCTAGAGAAAACCTCAATGGACATAGAAGAATTACGTGTTGCAGGTAAATAATGCTGATACTGTGTGAATATGTGATTTGAAATCTCTCCCATTTCCCTTGCTGTTTGTTACTTCCCTAGACAGTAAAGACACATGACAGTTTCACAGCTTGATAGGCTGACATGACTGTAGTTACTTTGGATTTGTAGGTCTCCAACTTATTCACGAGATCAAACATTAGCTCGTAAAGTAAACCGTAAAATGGAACTCCGTCTTAGATTAGCATCAAGGAGGGACAACGGCATTTGCTTAAACATCTGACAGGTGTGTTGAGTCATGCTTTGGTGAATTGTAACTGAGGAGCAGGCTTGGTAATGTTGGTGACTTTTTGACTTTTCATGGAACATGGAAGTGTTTACTCAGCAAGCTGGTTACCATGGGAGGGAAACATGACAGAGAGAGAAAGAGAGAGAGAGAGAGAGAAAATTTGTGAAGAAAAAAATATTTCTTGCTTTTGTCTTGAATCCCACAGTGCAGAGCTTGTAAACTGGCAAAATTTTAAGCAAGTATACTTCTTAACTCTTTTTTGTCTTCAAAGATGATCTATTTTTTGTCTTCAAAGTTGTTTAGTAGTTGTCATCATTGAGAGAGCTTTTAGATAAATAAATAAGAAACATCTGCTTGATTACACTTCTAGTCTTTCATTTTCTCCACCTCTGGAAGCACCCGACTGCTCAAGTCCCCCTGGCCTCAAAGGCCCCCCCCTCCCTTCATCTTCTCCTCTTTCCTCTCACCCATCATCCCCGCCTTCCTCTATTCCCCGTCCCAAGACTGGACCAATCGGCTCAGCTATTTTTGGTCTGAGCAGCGAGGCTTTCAAGGTGGGGAGTAAATTAGAATGACAAGGACGCAGAGTGGACCCACACACACTGAACTCCCCTGACCACTCCTTCCCTCCTCTTACCTCCCTACCCATTACATCCCCATCCCTGCCTGACAATTACTGCAGCCGGACACAGCTTTTAAGGATCCATCGTGCAAACAGACTGCAAGGCCGGTCTTCATGACTCATGTAACCCCCCCCCCCCCCACACACACACACACACACACACCCACCCACCACCACCCTTCTGGCCATTACCCGCTTGGGCTAACAAGGATAGCATATCCAAAGGACAGATTATTGCTCATCAAACCTTTACTGTGAGACAAAAGGTCACAGCGGACTGTGCAGGGGAATTCATCTCCTTGACTGCTTTTGCTGCAGTCGCCAGAGGACAGGTTATCTCTACCCCCCCTACCACACACACACACACACACACACACACACACACACACACACACACACACACACACTCTGTATCAATTAGGTCTAGCAAAAACCAAACCCATGCTTCAAAGTTGAATTAGTCCTGTCTGATAAAGGCCAGCAACGTATTCGAAGTAGTTTCAAGGGTATACGCACTGCACGCTGTGTTTGATGGTGTACACTGTGAACACTGACCCAGAGCATTGGTAAGGTCAACACTTCATTGTCACTCAATAGCTCCCCATTAGAGGTCAAAAGCTCTCTTTATTTGAGCTTCTTTCTAGTAGAGAAGATGTACAGACTACAGGAGAACTCTCTCACTCTCTCGGGTCACATTTTGCTACCCACCACCACAAGAACTCAAACTCAACTAACCTCCACAGCTTCTCAACTCTCTTCCTCCCAGGAACCATTTGGATTCTCTGGTTGGATTCTGGGAACCACAACCTAAAACCTCAAACAAAGGCCACAGGGAAGCTAGCCTGGAAGGTGAGCCTCCCGCTGTCCCAGACCTGCAGTACAGCTGTGGGACCGTGGCCTTGGCCTTTCCACACTGCTGCCTCCATGTTTACTACACACAGCGCAGCCTCCTTGACCCTCTGAAGACCCTCCACAAACACAAAAGCTCGGCTTTCCTTGCAGCTGCACCTCACAAACCTAAACCCAACAGCCTCCCAACCTAAGCGGTCAAAGAGGCCACCAACTGACCGAGGGAACAGGCTCACTATTTGGACACCGCCTGAGAGACAGACGGCCGCAGCAAACAGCGACCGCCCAAGGTCCCGCTCGGTCCCGCCGAGACGGTCGGTCTCACACCGACAGACCCTGTGTTGAGGGACCGAAGGGTGGGAAAAGTTCATGGGCGCAAAGGAGCACTTACTGAGGACGTAGAGGGAGAGGGTGATGCCAGCCAGACAGAAGCCCTCAAAGAAGCGCACGGTGCTGAACATGGGCACGTTGATGGAGAACGCCACTGTCAGTCCGAACACCAGCATGAAGAACACAGAGATGATCAGCACCGGATGGCGCCCAAACCTGATGGCCAAGGAGAAGAGGAGGAGGAAGGAGTTGGTGTAACCGAACAGATTTCATTTTGCGATAGCTATGGATTCCCTCCCACAAGACACAGGGTACGAAGTAAAGAATCGGTGAACATGTAGAATAGAAATGACCCTAATTAAATGGTCGCTCAAATGTAAACATGAATTAGGAAGACTTACCAGTCGGCCAGGACTCCGAACACCAGGTATCCGAAGATGGAACCCACCAACAGGGAGAACTTGGCGATGTGGACTTTCCATGCGGACTCACATACCAGACTCCACTGTAGAGACAGACAGGAAGAGCACCAAACAGCATATAAGCCCCTCTACTCTGTCACATGACGCATCATTAAAAACAGATAGTTGGTTGGATTGCAAACCTTATTCGTTATGTCTTGGGTTTATCAACCAGCCACCTTGTTATTTACCAAATTTCCAACCCCAAAGGTTGGAAAAAAATGTTAAAAAAATTCTAGCTCACAGTGACACAGCAGGAGTTCAGAGGAGAAAACCAGTTCACGACAAAGAGCATGAACAGTATGCAGGCAGGGTCTTTCATTCTAATAAGTACATCCCCTACTGTGTCTAATCATATGTAACATACCCCCCACTGCCTCTCTTTCTCTTCCTCCCGCTTTCCCTCTGGCTATTGACTATATCTCCTCTCTCAAACTTCAGAGGTATTTCCTGCAAAATATGGTGTTTGTGTGAGTGAATTTACCTTAGTTGCTTCCAGAAAGTGCACCTACTCTGGTTTTGTACGTGTCTAGAGATTTGGCATCAGGCAAACACACCCAGATAAAAAAGGCACATTGAACTAAAGGTAATATCAAATCATATTGACTGTATTTTCTGTCATTTGTAGGGTGAACACATTATGAAGAAAGGCATTCATGATCCAGTGCGAATGTTTCATACATGGGTGTACGGGGGCAAGTGAGAGGGCAGGGCGGGGGGATCCCCTCTGAGCACCCAGCTGTCTGGACGGGTTGGGGGAAGAGACGAGAGGGTGGGGGGGGGAGTTGCAGAAGGGGCCTGGGAGTGGCAAAACTTTGTGTGTGTGGCAACAGGTGCATGTCACATGGTGCACTGAGTTAACATTCTTCGTCCTTGACCAAACACCAACCTAGACTAGAGAGACATATACGGTATACACAAAGATGTTTTAAAAGAACTATGAAAATGCATGTAACCATGTTCTATAGTATCAAGCTCAAATATGAGAATGGACCAGACTTGTACATGTGGCTCTAAGCCAGGGAAATCACAGCCTCTTGTAACCTCTGGTTCAACAACCTTGTTCTGATCTCCTGCGATCATGTGACACACCCACACCAGTTCTGCTCTGTGCGTGTCAGTGTCGCCAGAAGGCAAACGAGTTCCAGTTGCGCAACAACATCTCGTACAAGAAACTGGAGTGTGTCAAGAGTATCCTGCTCTTTGCTAGGTTGTCTAAAGGGCGTGTATGGAGTGAACTGAAACGGACTATTGTCCAACTGTGTGACAGCCAAGGCTGTGGTCAGGGTCACAAACACTCAACTATGTGGAATCAAAGTTGACCGCACACTGGTGACTTGGGCACTAAACAACCTGTGGTTGAAAACAGGAAATCATGCCAGGGGATGAGGTATGACAGGGAACTGTGGTCTAGACATCAGGAGCAACACTTGCCACACGCCATCTGACAAACGCAACAGAGAGATAGCAGGTGTCCGCATTTGAATCCTAGCCATGAAGGCCAGCATCCAGATCCTCTTTCTGGGACACAGAAACAAAGCAGGTGATCTCCTGAGTCAGAATAACGCAGAACAAAGCTAGTCAGAGTGACGAGGGGCTGCCATTCTTAAGTGACATT
Source organism: Plecoglossus altivelis (assembly GCA_036571765.1). NCBI lineage: Eukaryota > Metazoa > Chordata > Actinopteri > Osmeriformes > Plecoglossidae > Plecoglossus > Plecoglossus altivelis. The sequence goes on from BROE01000001.1 coordinate 1,816,611, forward strand.
TAAGCGTTGCTAAAGACCAGGTGGCATGAAAACAGATGTGACAATGTGCTGAGCGTAGGGGTCAATGAAAGAAGTCACAGCAGGGGTCTAATGAGCTGTAGGACATGGTGTTCCCTTTTCCAGGGGCGGTGGATACAGGACTACTGTCTGAGTCATTTGAATAAACTGAATTGGTCTCACAGTGAAGACAGTGGGCTGGGCTTGTTAATCTATTAGCTGACAGGCCGAGGACAAACGCCCCAGTGGTACCCACATATGTGAGCTTATGATTGTCTGCCTATGTGTGTGTGTGTGTGTGTGTGTGAGTGTGTGTGAGTGTGTGAGTGTTTGTGTGTGAGTGTTTGTGTGTGTGTGTGTGTGTGTGTGTGTGTGTGTGTGTGTGTGTAAGTGAGTGAATGGCCCTTTATCATCTGTGAGTTTGATAAGATAATAACAGCATCCGCTACAGGTGATGAATATATATGTAACTACAGAGAGTTTGGGAAAGAAGGAGATGAGAGAGTGAAAGAAGGAGGAAGGGAAGGGATAGACTACGACTTAGCAAGTGGAAAAGCCAGAGACCGTGAAAGGAACAAAAGCATGAAGAGAGAGAGCTCATTAGAATTTTCCTTTTTTATGGAAAGATAGCGATGGAGGAGGTGAGGGAGATGTGTCTGAGGAAGAGGGATGCAGGAAGAAGAATAAATTAAATCCATCCGGTGTGCGAAAAAAGGGAGACAAGTGAGAGACTGCTGCATGGATACTGCCTAGCAACAGACTATCACCTTGGTTATCAGACACTAGTTCAACAGTGTGTTTAGCGCTGATGGTTCCTTACTAGGTTAATAGAACCGACTGCGGGAGTGGGACGAATAAAGTGGGAGTGATTGATAGGGAAAGACAGGGAGATGGTGAGAAGAATATTTAAAAAAAGATTCTATGCAGATGCTGCTACCACGCTGAACTAGAATTCCATGACATTGCAACACAAGTGGGTTTTTTTGGACTGCTTTTCTGTTGAGAAACAGCCCTTATCAGAAAACACTCTCAAGCACGCCTACGCCTACACACACACACACACACACACACACACACACACACAAATGCTGCCTTTATTTTAATCTTTCAGTTCCACAGGCCACCCTTCGTCGCTGCTGACTGTGCAGCTGTTGCACAGCCTTTTAAATGCTGACTAGGCATCTGGGGATGGGTTGCCCACTCACAGTCTGGGAACTGAGGGCTGCAGAAGGGACAGGCTAGGAGGGGAGACAGACTAGGAGAGGAGACATAGGAGACGAAAGGATAGGAGAAGAGACAGGAGAGAGGAGACAGACTAGGAGAGGAGACAGGAGAAAGGAGACAGGATAGGACGGGAGACAGGTGAGGAGAGGAGACAGGAGAGAGAAGACAGGCTAGGAGAGCAAACAGGAGAGAAGACAGGCTAGGAGAGGAGACACGAGAGAGGAGACAGGATAGGAGAGGAGACAGGCTAGGAGAGGAGACATGAGAGAGGAGACAGGATAGGAGAGGAGACAGGAGAGAAGACAGGCTAGGAGAGCAAACAGGAGAGAAGACAGGATAGGAGAGAAGACAGGCTAGGAGAGCAAACAGGAGAGAAGACAGGATAGGAGAGGAGACCGGCTAGGAGAGGAGACACGAGAGAGGAGACAGGATAGGAGAGGAGACAGGCTAGGAGAGGAGACAGGAAACAAGACCAGTTAAGAGAGGAGACAGGAGAGAAGACAGGCCAGGAGAGGAGATAGGCTAGGATAGATTAATGGCCAACCGGGTGGACTGGGAAGCTGAAGAAATACAATAAAAAGAGGCTTGCTGAGTCCCTCCTGTTACAGGATCACCCCTCAAGATGTCCAGGGCTGTCTTTTTTGTGGTACATTACTCCACAAAGTCCCTATCTCAAGTCTGCCTTCACTAAGCACTCACATTCCAATTAAAAAGGAGGCTCAGGCGATGAGAACGTTCCTCAAGCTCCCCAAGGTGTTTGAGCTCTGGGCTGTGATGGAGAGGTACAGCTAAACTCCCAGGAATGTGGACCCGCCGCAGGGTGAGAGAGAGTCTGTGAGAGAGCAAGGGGAGCACAGGGACACCCTATCGGTGTCTTTCAGTTGATGATCCATTCTCATTTCAGGAGCTCGCTCCAATTAAGTCAAGCCCCCAGAAAGGAGGCCCCAACCGCAATTAGAAAGGGCCCTCTCTGCACCGGCCAATCACAACCCTCCTACTCTTTTTTTCTAAGCGCTCTCTCGGAGCAGCTCTCTAACAGGAGCAAAAGTCTCTCGCTAACAGGCGGATAATCGTCATGCGGCGCATATACTCCCGGTGATGTAACCCAAAGACATCCACCTCCAAACCTAAGGAATGGCAGTACTAGTCATTGCCATGGTTGTTTACACAGGTACGTTACAGATCTAGGTTATGGGTTTATAGGAGCAGAGGCTCATTTTCACTGGGTGTGCAGTCAGCAGGCAAGGGGCTTCTCTCTGGTCACCAGGATAGAGAGACACATTGCTCAACAGGGTCGTGTGCAGCGGATATACCTAAGTAATTCAAACGCTGCCTGAAATGCCAAGGCAGCACTTCCTGTTTCGGTGTCACATCCTGGTGCGTCAGCGATGGACACGGGGATCCTGGGAGGACCCTGTCCTGTCGGACTGTTCCCAAGGCCATGGGACAGAGGTCACACCCTCACCCAAGACACGGTTTGGGGGGGGAAGGAGGGGGGGGTCTGCCTAGTGTGGATTCCATTCCGATGTGTCTATCTGGGGGAAGACCTTTGAATCTCTTTCACTTCCCCCTCGTTGACGACCTTGCCAGACTGCAGAAAGCTGGGTAGGGAGAGTAGAGAAAACAGACTCTCCAGTAACTGTGACTGCCTACCGTAGTCTACCTCTACCACACACAGATGCAATGCTAGGCTCCCTCTTAGTACAGAAATTGGAATTTTCAAGATCCAACATCAGCAGTCCAGTAAGATCATTAATGTTTCACTTTTGAAGTAATTGAACGATCGTGCAAACATATTCAGAATGTGATTAAAAGGGCTTATCTTTAGAGAGTACCATAAAGCCAGTCAGCCTAGCATCCAAGATGGCAGACTTCCCATTCACCCAGGCAGCAAAATTCAGGCTTCATGGAAGTCCTTCTTGGTTCTTGGTGCAATCTAAAACACCACATTTGCACAGTTTGTCGTTTGATCTTCCTCTTATCGACCAGGCTGCTGGCATATGAGTAGGCCTAGCCTCGATGTGGCACAGCATGCCCCCACATCCCTCCCCTCCCAGCGCAGGGCCTTGGCATCAAAGCCTGGCCTTCACATCAAAGCTGCTCAGTCTATACCGCTCTCGATGAGCACTCTTAGTCACACTCGTGAGGTAAGCACACAGGTAGAGTGCTACACCCACACCGTGCTGGTGTTTGTTTTGATTGGGATGGTGTGTCATTTCCAGAAGCAGCCCACCCCACTCCCTCTCCTTCGCACAACCCGGAGAGCAAACCATCTGATCGTTGCACAACACATCCATAACAAAGTCAGCTGTTTGCTTAAGTTTGGTGTAAACACCTCTGTACACACCTTGGAAACACAAATGACACAGGGTGGCTGAATTGGTCCACGAAGTGACAACCTTGAAATCTGTCCTTTGAAATGTATCTTATATAAATCATTATCTTGCTCTGCTAGAATGCTGTTTCCAAGTAAAATAAAACTAGTGAAGTAAATGTATGCAGCAGTTGTGAAACCAATAGTCTGACCATTTTGGAACCACAATGGCTGAATGAAGAATGAACCACCAAGGTGATGAACCCATGATTTTGATTAATCAAGTCCTGTCATAATAATTTGATGACAACAAAGTAGGTTTAATGGAGGCTGGACAATGATGCAAGATTCTAAACACTTCTAAACATAACCTAACGGTTTCATAATCTTTCAACCCCAAAAGTACCCCCCCCCCCCCCCCCCCCCTCCCACCTCGCGAGACCTTTTAAACCCTAACCCTAAATCCAGACATGGAACCTAAAATTGGCGCAGCACATGCTTACTGTTAGGCCAAGTGATATTTAAACATAAAAATTGGTATGAGGGACTATTTTGGGGAGGCATTTAGGAGAGCTTTAATGGCGTGACAGTGCAGCCCATTAATCCTGGGCGAAGCATTATACCGGTGCCGTTCTGACTATACCGGCACATTCCGCCGTGCTCCGTGTGTCGAGGCGGGGATCCCGCTGTGACATCTCTCCGCGATAACTTGCACCTCGTCAGCTGTTACGATGACTCATGGCAACCCGGTCTGTCGACAGTGCATGCTCACTGTCATCCTAGTGGTCTCCCCACACACTAGTTTGGCGGATATAATTATTCATATACCAAGTGAATAAGTTAATAAGGTGCTAGGACACACGCTACAACATGACCCACCGTGGATAACCATTTCGCAGACACTGAGTCAAGGACGTTAAAATTGTGTAATCTCATACATTCATCTTAAATATATGAGAAATTTTGGTGTTACGTAATGATCTAGAGATTTTGGTAGTCTAACCCTGGAAGCCTTGGAAACAAAGATGCCGGCAGCTCTGCAGTTCTTCATTCTTAGTTTCACCCACTGTCTATGTGGGCTAATCAGAAACACGTTATTAAACGAATGGGAAGTCTTTACAGATTGTATCAAGCAGTAGCACCTACCTTTGTAACCACATTCTGCACAAGTCCGGTGTGCAGCTCAAATGTCCAATTCGTGCACATACATTGCATGTTAGCAGAATCATTGTGAGTGCCATAACTGCCATTGGCATAAATGTACGCTGGACGAGTACTGCTATTACCAGGACCATTATATAAAGAAGAATGAGTTCTTGACAAATTGGTAGTGTTTGTCAAAGGATGAACACATGTGTTGTTCGGCTGGGCAAGAAGGAAATTATCAGAGTACTGGCTGAATCCAATAAATATCGCCGGGATCCATGTCAGGACGATTAAATGTCTCTGGTACTTCCCAAATCCTCCGAGAAATGGCAAGACACAACCGTCAATGCGAGTGAGCAATCCTGGCGACGTGGATTCCGGGGGCATAAAGCCGTTCTCCGGTTGATGGTCCTCCGTTTCGAGCTGCACCACGGCCATCGCGGTTTCGCTCATGGATGCGTCTGTAGCGCAGCCGGTTTGGCAGTGCTACCCCTGTCGACTCCACAATGCGTCAATGCCCCCGCTCTCCTACTGAAAGCTGTGCGCGGTCAGTCACTGGATTTGAAATAAGACGCACTTCTCTACGAACAGGAAGCTGTTCACTATGCTTCTCTCCCAAGTGGACCACCCCACTACTGCTGATAAACGATACGCTGACAGCAGGATCAACTCCAACTAGGTTAATCAAGAAAAGTGCGGAAGAGAAGTTCTCCATTAGTATCAATGTTTTCTGTCGAGTTTGATTAATTTGCATACAGTCAGCGAATGGGTTGTTCCGTGCCGGAAGAAGCGGCGTAATGTATTGCCCTGCCCCCTTTTGAGACTGCTACAGGTAACACACCTGTCCAAATACAAATTCCTTTCTCATTTTGAACACACAAAACCACCATCTTTCCTAACCTAGTGCTAGCCCATTCAGCTACAGTAACACCAGTCTACACACACACAGCAGTTCATTAAGCTACTACAGACAATCTACAAACTATTAAAAAGAGAACTGGCTTGTGAAAGAGGAATTCGCTCAACCCCCGCCCCTTGATGCATCTTATCCTGGTATTAGTAGACTAAGGTCTATCAACAATATGCCTGAAGCTCTGTGCTTGTGTTGTTCCATGTAATATTGTGTTGACCTTAACCTTCATGAGTCCCATATTATTGTGTAATAACTGGGAGGTTCACATTCAGCATCCAGTTAAAGACAAGGTAGGCAAGTTGTGTGAAACTAGCTATTTAACTTATTTTGACATGATTAAAGCCAACATATCCCACGTCCTACCTGCAAAGCCACTCACACAAAAGTGCAATAGCGAGCATTAAGTGGAGGGGCAGAGTGTATGCAGGTAGGTAGGTAGACAAATAGGTAGCCAGTCCAATCAATAGTCAGGGTACCCCTTAATGATTGGTCGTGTTTATTAGAGTACTGCGATGCCCACAGATGTCAGAATTACTTCATATTACCTTCAAACCTTTATATATTGTTTGCTATGAAGATGTGACTTTCGGCAAATATAATCAAAAGTGCTTCTCAACAACACTGTCAACTCATCCTTTAAGATTGTATAGAAAACGTGTGTGTTTTGGGAGTAAAACACAGAAGGAGGTAGGTAAATGCACCCACCTTTACCTGCATATTTGTGTTCAATGCCCCCCTCTGCAGTTAGCAGTATGTCACTACAGTGTGTTTTCCTCGGCTGTTGAAAAAGACTGCAGTAGGCCTAGCAGTGCTGCATTGAGTAGTTCTTAACATACTACTGACCTCTACTGGTAGATACGAAAAACAGCGGGATTATATTGGATGACATTTTTTAATGAACATCCACTGTTTTAATTTGTGAAATGAGCATCTATATATCATCTTATAATTTGACATAGTATTTTTCAAAACATGGTGTGTCGCAATTATTGTTTATTGTTTGGGTATATTTTACACAGTAGTATGTGACATGGGGTTGTGCCAACAGAAATTTGCACAGCCATAACAGAACCGTCTACAATCTCACAGCACAATCTGTTATTGTTCAAACCTACCTGTTTGTCTCCTTGGCAACAGTTTCAGGTGTGCCTGGGAGCCGCCCCGGTGAGAAGGACTTTATCTGGGTGTGTGTCATGTAAACTGTTGGCAAACCTGTCTGATAGATTTATGATTTATGTTTGAAAACTCTGAAAATTTGCCACGATGTGAGAATCATCTGTCAATTGAAAGGTGACAACAGTCCGGTTTGGATTTTTAGTCTCTCCACAGAGACAAATCCTTATAAAAATGTTGGTTTATGACAGAATCAAAGTTTGAGGTTTTATAGTATGCCTCTAGTCTCAAGGCTTGACAGGGGAAAATAGAGCTTTATTTTAAAAAGAGGAAAACATTGTAAAACCTTTGGGTTAGAATGCAACGGAACAGTCCAGAAGGCTACTGTGACAGTGTGAAAACCACACCCCTCCAAACACACTTCCCAGATTAGGCTGCACACTATACCTATTGAGTATACTGTACTATGCAAAGTGCAAACTGTCCATGTGCAATTTATCAACAGTAGATCTTGGTGTAGAGAAGCTGTCAAAGTCCAACTGATAGTAGATGTCCCTTCGTATGATGACAAAGTGTCTAAGGACTTGGTAACACACGATAGCTTCCTATATTTATGATATCTCTGACCATTCATGTAAACTGAATGAACTGCATTTTTGTATTTTGCAGATGCTTTGAAGCGACACCCACAGTTCATACGAGTACAGCAGATCATCAAGCACCGGAATCCACTGTTCTAACTGGGTTTAAATCGCCAGGACCAAGGAACAGCCAGTATTATTTTCAGACCCAGTGCGACAATAGCGTCATCTTAACGCTCATTACAAGTGCATCGGATCATTTAAGAGGACAGACAGTTACAGGGTGGGAAATGTAATTTCTGAACATTCACAGGATTTGGTCCGACCGTATGACTCAGCCATGACACCACTGTCTAGTAGAATAAGGTGTGTCTCCAGGTGGTAGCGTCCTTCAACAATTATAGTCACAGTGATTCAGACAGTACAAGTAGAGGCGTAGACCTACAGATGAATACACACATCCAACACACAAAACATTGCTGTCAGATCTAAGGATCTCTTGTCAATGATAACGTAGTAGGATAATTAACCATCATATATCAAGTTACAAAAGGACAGTGCTGTCCAACACTCTCCACATAATGGAGGTCTATGTCAGTTTGTCAACAGGAGTTGGCAAACTCCTTGTAGTTTCTTTTTGGTGCGGCAGAGCAGAAGTCTTCCTTATTTCTTTATTACTGACCTTGTGGGTGTAAACTTTACAATGTGCTAATGTCACGCACTTAAGTCGGCTAGAGTTAAGTGGGGCTCAACATAACCGTTTTAGGAGTTTTTTCAAATCGATATTTGGAATAGCTGATTGTGACTGGACAATAAACATAATTAAGTGAATGATTCCCATGTAAATCTGGAAATCTGTTAAGGTGTGGCCAACTTTTACTTTCATGGCTGTATTTGACAATCTGTCTATGTATACAATAGGCACATAAGCGTGTAATTGTATGTGAGTGTGTGTGTGTGTGTGTGTGTGAGAGAGAGAGAGAGGTAAAGAGAGGTAAAGAGAGGTAAAGAGAGGTAAAAAGAGACAAAAGGTGAACATGGGTAGCAGAACAACAGTTCTGGGTTGTGTTAAGCGAAAGTGGCCATTGCGCAACATTTCCCAATCTGTTTCTTTTGAGATGTGAAGGTAAGATCATGCAAGAGGGGCGACTGTTGACATAGAGCAGAAGTGCCTCACCCATTCTAACAGCGCACCTTGGTGATGAACACCCTGACAGGGTGGCCCAGCCCTCCTGTGCCACACCCTCAGACACAGTTCAGTGATTACACGCTTCAGCTCTGACTAAAGTTTCCCTCCCTCTCCTCCCAGCGCACACACCCAGACCCACACACATTAACGTCCTACAGTTTCAATTTGTGAGGAGGAGTTTTATGTTATGTTTCAAGCTGCATCTAAATTGCATTGGCCAAATTGATGCCAAAAATTGCTTAAACTCTGGAATGATGTTGAACTCCAATCTAATTTAGGGAGTGTGTTCAAAAGACAACAAGTCTGATCCTGGTGCAGCGTATTAGGTGGGGCTCTTACAATGCCCTGTCATTTGTGTTCCTCATTCTCAGGGTGTTTTCTGCTCTCACACTTCTGTCTACAGGCTCAGTCATGCTGTAGTTTCTTGGTGAAAACAGATCACTGAGAGAAAAAAACCCATAGCTATATTCTGAATGAACAGTGGGTGGGTGCATGTGTCTTTAATCTTATGAAGAGATAATTATGTGCAAATGACATTTTGTGTTTGCCATTAGGCAGTCAATCACCTGGCTAGTTTAAAGGGTCTTGTCTCATTCTCTTGCAAAAAAATAAAGAATATGTAAAATAATCCAAGAGGCCAAAACACCAGATGGTATATTGTATCCATGATGACTGTCCACTTACTGAGCCACTGGCTGTATTCTGTGTCTGGCTGTGTGTTGTCACTCTAAGGTTCAGTCTCATGTCTACACTCATAGTGTCAAAAGGCCAGTGGGTTAATATTGTATTTTAGAAGGACATTAACATCATGATGATGATTGGCCTCCATACCCTTACTCATACAGAGACACACACAGTCTGTAATTCACACAGTATCCTGTAATGTGTATGATTTGAGTATAGACTGTCACAACTGCTGACTGGGTATGTGATTCCGCCTTTGCCTTCTCTTGCTCCTTTCACTTTGATTGTTTTTTGTGGGTTTTTTCACACCCACCTGTCATCGAAATCGGCTTATTGCCAAATAATGATCATACATACATGTATTTTTTTTTCAAATAGGCAGCGATACATGAATATATGCCTTTCCATAAAAGCAGAGATAAACTGAGAGTCTTTGTCAGGTTTGGCAAAAGAGGGGAAGAATGTCGTGAAGAACTTAGAAAAATTCTTAGCATTCTAGTTCTGCATTCCCGTCCACTTGTGGAAGTTTTGCGACTCCCCTAGAATTTACAAAAGTAGGCTATGGAAGGTGACGAGGGGCGGGGGAAACACTAGGTGTGGTTTTCAGCCTATCAAACAGCGTCGTTAGTCTGTTCCTTACGTTGACGATAGAGTAGTACCCAGTGAGAAATATCTGCGACAGAGAAGGTTAAGACGGTGAATGTGGTGTCCTTCTCCTTTGTGGAAGACGGGATACTCTTTAGCCATTTGCTTCGACTTTTTAAATTTGATTTTCACAAACTGGACAAAACATGAGCATGTACGGGTCTCAATCGAAACTTCCGACAATGAGTCGGAGAAGTAATTCTCGACCAGATCTCACAAGTGCTAGTTTTGCCAGTCCCAGGATAGACGGCGGTTCTGCCTATGGGGGCAACGGATTCCAAACTCAATATGTGGACAATTACAACTATACATTCTCGAAGACGTCCATGGGGGGAGGAGGAGGAGGAGGAGGAGGTGGAGGTGGTGGTGGTGGTGTTATTGTTGGTGGTGGTGGACTTCAGGGGGCAAGGTAAGCACCTACATATAGAAGAACATGATCACTTCATTGTCTACTAGAAGAACGTCTAGCCAAATGACAAATATGCATAACAATTTGCAACTCAGCATTGACCATGGCCTGCCACTAGAACTATCAACTACAGAGATAAAGTTGGGTTGCTTGATTAGTATTTATCAAAAATCCATCAGTACATTGAACGCCCAGTGCTTCATATGAAAATAAACAAATCTGTATACCATCAAGAGTTCTGTTGACCTTAAATGAATTCCTCTAATCAGAAGATTCTTACCCAATCTCTTGAATCAGAGCCAACCAGTTCTGGGATCCAATTTGATTTGTCTTCAAGAGTCGAAACGATTTGACACAGCCCTAACCTCTGTTTTTCACTTACCATGATTCAGAATGAAGTTATAAGAATACTTGGATCTCAGGAGCCACTGAGTGGATTGTTAAGAGTGGCAATTGTTGTTTATGCCATTCAGTTTTTATAAACATTTAGCCAATAGATTCCTGATATGCCAGTACTGTACCATACTGTAAATACGCTTTGGACTTGAAATAGTTGTACAGTTGTACAAAAATAGTTTTGCATTGCAAACCATAACTCTTCATGTCTTTTTCAGTGTGCAGAACATCCAGGGTAAAGCTGCATTCCTGCAAGCCAAGTGTCAGGAGAACCTCCAGACAGCTCAGATGATTCTGGAGCAGGTGAGAGCGCTGCACGAGACAGACGAAACCCTAAGAGAGACACACACACGCGGTAACATTCAAGTACAAAGCAGTACCATGCGTTTGTAGATCTGTCACGCGTTGTGCAGTCCGTACAGCATAAGCGCGTCTGCACGGCGTTGACCTATGTGGCACGTTTCAATGGCGTGAGTTGGCTGACCAACCAGTGTTATGGTTCCTAGGGGGGTTCGGTTATGGAGGTGGACAAGCTTCTGGACATGGCTGCTGACAACCTGGCGCAGATGACAAGCTGCGCTACTGAGCTGCACCACATGCACCAGCCCAATGACAGCCTCTTCAGGAGGTAAGCTTGTGCCTGTGCCGGTGTTCGCTAAGGGGGGGGGGGCATGACGTGAAATTTTCACGAAACAGAGTGAAGGGAGGACAAATAAGATGCCTTAGAGCGAGAGCCAGACCAAGTGACCATCCCCCCCCCCCCCCCCCCCCCCACACACACACAAACACACACACACACCCCTTCCCCTCAGCATCGAGCTTTTACAGGGAATGCATCGAGGACTGCTGTCATCCATCACTGGGACGACCCAGAGGCAGAAATTAACTAGAGTAACTTCAAGAGAAGAACGTGGGAGGAGCTTCAATGATGCCATTGCTTGGATGGCTCAACAGAAGGTGAGCTCAATACGTCTCCTGGTGTCTGGTGTCCCACAATGTCTCCTTTCAGCCCTCTGGGCAGAGGAGGAGGGAGGAGAAAGTTGTGCTGACTGCATCCCTCTGGAAGTCCAACTCCCTTTCTCTGAAATTCACTACATGTGGGCTCACAACCTTCTGTTAGGTATGTGGGTTTGGTGCATGTGCTTGTGCAAGAGAGAGAGTAGTCGAGTGTGTCATCATGGACAGGGTAGTTAGTCCACAACGCTAAGCTTACACATATTCTGACTTGCTGTGACACACCCCATCTGAGTCCACTGCCAAAAGTCCTACAGGGGGAGGAGGTGGAGAAGGGTGGGGTGGGAAGGAAAGCAAACAAACAGGCCAGAGAAAACGTGTGGCAGAAGAAGACAAAGAGAAAGAAGAGTCATTAATTTCTCCCTCCACTGACTGTGGCTTTGTGGTAGTTTGGCTGTCTCACACTCCCAACATGGAAACGCCCTTGCTCGCTCACACCTCCTCTACCACCTTTGCCTGCGATTCCTTTCTTGCGCACACCTTTCCTTCCCTTTTACTATTATTATCTGTCTTCTTCCTTCTATTGTTGTTTCATTTGTTTTGTCTCCACCCCCCTCCCCTACGTTTCTTTCCTTACTTTTTTCCCTTTGGCTCCTCTCTCTGTCCTCTCACCGCTGGCCCTTCCTCTCTTGGTAGTGACACTACAAACTCCCTACTATACTTCAGTCTGCTAATAAAACTTACTTCGAGTCAGGTCAAAGTGTGTTCCCTCCCACAGATAAACTACCCAGACTGATAGTATGCATGTTACAGTGACATGCACGTTACTGCCGAAGGAAAGGGAGTGGTGAGAAAACAAAGAGTCAGAGAAAGAAGAGAAAAAAAGGGGAGGGTGTAGGGGACGAACTGGTTGTGGGTGGTTTCAGGATCTTATCAAAGCTGAGTGCTGTGAATGTCGGCTAAACGAAATGCTTGGAATAGTTTCCTGCTGCTGTTTCATGAGATCGGGATTAGTTTATGAGCGTACACTGACACCTAGAGTCCAGGGAGGAGACCAACAACTCCTGCTGCAGACAAGGCCTCTAAAACAAACAAAATAACTCCAACAAAATGGTCGCTGGAGCCATTTCTGTTGCTCTCGTTGATGATGTCATTACCATGCTTGTGTAAATGTCTGTGCGGTCGGGTTCATGTCTGCATGTGTCTGTGCATGTGTGGCTCCATTATCCTACGTGCCAGCGTCTTCACGACTGTCCCTCCCGTGTCCTCCGCAGCGCCTGATTGAGATGTCACCGTGGGGCGAGGACGCGTCCGCCATCGAACAACAGATCATCAGCCACAACAAGTATCACAGTACCATCCAGAGAAGCCACGAGATGGAGCGGGCCAGAGAAGAAATGGTAGGGGGCCGGCACGATCGGTACAAATATTCATGAAAGCGGAGGCGATAAGCATTTGAAAGAATCTTCTCTCCTACCCCTCCCTCACCGCATGGCATCTTGATTCGTTTTTTACTCACACGCCATTTTTGTTATCACATCATGGTCCTTATCTCGCATGTTATCTCATCAGTATCAGAGGAATGATAAGGCTGGCCTCCATGCCTTGGAGCAGGAATGGGACAACTTGCAGGTCAGTAAGCTGTTGCTCATTTTCATTGTCAACATTACTTTCCCCATCCGCATAGTACAGTCTCATCAGAAAAGGTTTCTACTTTAAATAAGCCTTGTCTTTTTCATCCCCACATCCAGAAAATGTCCGCCACTCGTACAGGCCAGCTTAGGGAGCTGCAGGGAATCATCGAGGAGATCTCCAACGCCATCATGTGGGTGAACGAGCGGGAGGAGGAGGAGCTGGTGTTTGACTGGGGAGACAAGAACATCGACAGCTACATACCCAAGAAGCAGGAGAGCTACTCTGTAAGGCCCTGGGTAGACGGTGTCTGTCTAAAACTCTCACTCTGTAAAGAAGTCAGTCAGTGTGTTTGTGAAGAACTTGTTTCCTTCCCAAGACTTCAGTCTTTGGGTTTGGCCCAACTATTCTCACCACAAGTTAGGATATTTGGATTTTGTGTTGCAAAAGTCATAAAATGCAAAACATCGAGCATAAGATGCTATCGCTTACAGTGGTGGAAAATATGATCAGCCTTGACTTGCTCTCTTCCAAACTAGCCCATGTCAGCCATATGATCTCGAAGATCTTATCATGTACTCTTATTGTAGAGGCTCATGAGAGATTTGGAGGTGAAGGAGAAGGAGCTGAACAAGCTCAAGGTCAAGGTGGACGGTCTCCTGAAGAACAATCACCCAGCCTCGGACAAGATCGAGGTGGGGCCTGTGTTCTCTTGACTGCATATTTCCAGCGTAGCCTTGTGCTAGCGGCGTTATGCTAAGTGTGGGGTATGTTTCTCAGGCCTACATGGACACTCTACAGACCCAGTGGAGCTGGCTTCTTCAAATCACCAAGTGCATCCACGTCCATCTGAAGGAGAACGCTGCCTACAGCCAGGTGAATAAGATACACACACCAACACACATGTACATCCACTTACTTGTATTTCTATACTAAAGATACTCTTTCATGACTGTTTCCATATTCAGTTCTTCAAGGAGGCCAATGACACGTATTCAAAGCTGCAGAAGGAACATGAGAATATCCGCAAGAAGTTCACCTGTGACAAAAACACGCCCCTGGAGAACCTCACAGAGCTTCTGAATAACCTGGAGGTAGCGCACGCTTCACCTGCACCAGCACATACAACACCTCCATCCTGCTTTACGTACATTACCCTTCACAGATAACTACACAAATAACCATTTTAATACGAGTTTCAACTGTGTGCTATATATTTTCTATGTACTCTTTTGTGATTGTGCTTGTGATGCCAACCTAGAGATATGTATTAGTTTTATGAAAATGCTATACTAATTCATGCCTTATTTGCAAATGGTTCAGGTGCTTGGATGCATATTCTAGTCTCGTAGTCCCTAATGATGTGCAGTGGTCGTTTATTCATACAAGCCCTTTTCTGTGTCCACAGAGAGAGAAGGAGAGGATCATGGAGAACAAGAGACAGGTTCAGTCCTTGGAAAACAAGTCCAAGAGCATCGTCAGACTGAAGCCACGCAATGCTGAGGAGAAGAGCACCAGTCCTATCATTGTAAAAGCTCTGTGTGACTTCAAACAAGAACAGGTCAGACACACACACACACACACACATACACACATACACACCTGTATATATACATACACACACATAATGCACAACCGTACATTAAAGTACATTCTTGGCTGGGGTAAACCAGCCAGCCAGGGCTATATTCCATCCATTAAAATGTGTGTGTGTTCTACAGAAAGGTATCTTGAAAGGTGACGAGGGCATTCTGAAAGACAACTCCCAGCGCAGCAAGTGGCTGGTGACAGGTCCTGGAGGTCTGGAGATGTCGATACCGTCTGTGTGTCTGCTCATCCCCCCTCCCAACCCCCTCAGTATCAGCCTTGCCAACAAGTAAGATCCCTACTCCTCCCCAGGCTCTTGGCTCTGGGCCCTGTCTTGCCAGTAAATCCTTTCTTCAAGAGAAAATCTCTTAAATCATCAATTAAAACAATGAGGTTAAGCTTGGTTGAATCAGTTAGAGCTTCGAAAACGAGACATCCTTCTGTTCAGGGCCTGACTCACAGTTTTACAGTATGTCTAGAACAGGGGTGTCAAACCCTGGTCCTCGAGGGCCGCTGTCCTGAAGGCTTTCGATGTTACCCTGCTCCAGCACACCCGATTCTAATGAATCATTATCAGGCTTCCACAGAGCTTGATGACAACCCATTCATTAGAATCAGATGTGCTGGAGCAGGGAAACATCGAAAACTTTCAGGACAGGGGCCCTCGAGGACCAGGGTTTGACAGCCCTGGTCTAGAATGAGAGTGGTTCCATTGTAGAACTGTACGGTGACTATTGTAGCATCGACAGCTCTGAGTGATGTCTCCTGTCATGCTCTCCCAGGAACTACCAGTATTATGAGGCCATCATGAGCATCTGGAACCAGCTATACATCAACATCAAGAGTCTCATCTCCTGGCAGTACTGTATCACAGACATCAACCACATCAACTCCCTCACTCTGTCTATGGTAAGGCAGTCCTATGGTGTCACTTCATCTGCTGCCCAACGGTTACCCAAAAATCTGCCAATCAGAAAAGGTTTTACTATGAGAAAGATCTTCTGTCATTTTAAACAAGTTGCTCCTACCTTAGGCTTGCTGTTACATTCAGACCCATTACTGGGGACTGTCTTGTGGGTAGTCAGACCACATAACCTACAGCCCAGTCTGTCTTTAACCCCCTTCCCCTCTCCAACCAGCTGTCCAAGATGCGTCCTGATGAGTACCGCAGCATAATCAAGAGTCTGGAGACCCACTTCCAGGAGTTCCTTCGCAACAGCCAGGGCTCCGAGATGTTCGCCGAGGATGACAAGAGGAAGATTGAGGGCCAGTATGTAGGGGCCCAGAACCACTACGACACACTGGTGATCCAACTGCCTGCTTACAGTAAGTGAACCGCTCATTTTGTTGCTAGCTTTAATTGAGAGACCGTAAGCTTTAAAACAAAATTTGCCGGTTGAAAATAACTTTACACAGGTATTTAGTTGGAGAGCCCTATTGTAATTGTTGGTATTCCCATTATAATTTGTCTTTTTCTTGTGTCACTTTACCTCAAAAAGTTATGGATCATTGTAATTTGGGGCAATGATACTTCAGGCCCACACACCAAGAATGGTCCACATAACATGTAGTGTTTATGAACAATTTTAAACTCCTAAGTTTCACCCACAGATGCCTCTGCCACCTCTGCCACCTCTACCACCTCCACCTCCTCCACCTCCTCTCCCACCAATGTCGATGTGGTCAAACCCAGTACGTCCAAGCCCAACCCATCGGAGACCTCTAAGAGCACCACCAAGACGACTGTTACCAAGACGACCACCCCGACTCCCACCTCCAGCTCTGGCCTGAGCGTGACTCTGCTCAGTGAACTAAATGTGCTCAAGCGCAGACTGGAGGTGGCTGAGTCAGGCCTCAGTCAGCACCTGCACATTCCTCTGGGCGAGAACAGTGTGCAGGAATGCTCACAGCGCCTCCTCAAGTTGGAGGTATGGAACTGCAACTACTATGCGTAACCATCCTGTACTTGTCTAGCAACAGTTTTCATGAAGCTCGCTCCTTCGTTTCTATAAAAACATATTGCTACATTCAAAGCTAAGTATTGTTGTCGTTGTACCAGAGTATGCATGGAGACCTGGATGCCATCCGAGATGAGTACCTGAGGCTGAGAGAGAAGATCTTGAGGCAGCTGGATGGTTCTGCAGCGGATTCAGAGCAGGCCAAGTTCCTGCGCTCTGAGCTAGAGCTCGTCAACCAGAAACTAGGCAACCTGCAGGGCCTGTCATCAGGCTACCAACAGAGGTAACAGTATTAGTATCCAGCTGCAGGCTTGCTCCTTAATACCACTAATGGAAGGAGCAGATAGATCACTGAAGTGCTGTGATAGAAAGACAAGTAATCCTACTCAACTCCAAAAACAAGTTCTAAATTCTGAGACAACTAAAAAAGTAATAAAATCATTTACAAATATTACAAATAACATCACGATACATAAGATGAATTGCGAAACTTCGGTCAAATACAGCTTTGTCAATATAATTTTGTATGTATGTAATTTGTAAGTAGATCTTGGGTAGTAGTTGATATTTTATGTCATATAGCGTTTTTCGAAGGAAAAATGAGTAAACTATTGTTTTGTTTACAAACAAACATTTCCTTCACCTTTTTTTGTTGTTGGGTTGTCTAGACTTGCAGCTCTGAGGGCCTTGCTCCAAAGTATTTTAAAAGCTGAGGATGTCATCAAGGTGCATGAGGCACGTCTGACTGAGAAGGAAACCACCTCCCTGGACCTCAACGAGGTGGACCGCTATCGCAACATTCTGAAGGTCAGACACGCGTCCTGTCAGAAGACAGATACATTTACTTCGTTTATTTAGGAATGTATTTCTTTTTAAGTTATGACATTTGTGAATCAGTATTTGTGCATGTATGCGTGTATACCATTTTACCTGTTCTTATTTCACTATAGCAAATGAAATCAGATTTGGAACAAAAGAGAAACCTTCTGACAGCGATGGACTCTGATCTGGCCAAGGCAGTGCACAGCAACTCCCTGATCTCCCAGTCCTTCCACAAGTGTGACGTGGATCTGTCCAAATATTCAGAACTTGTGGGTCAGATGACCGACCGCTGGCGCCGCATTCAAACTCAGATCGACAGCAGGTACTTGGTTTTTAGATCTCTGCACAGACAGGCGTACACACACACACAGTAACAGTGCTTATGAAGGCTTTCCCCACCCCTCCTGCATCTCCTCAGGATGTGGGATCTGGAGAAGCAGGAGAAACAGCTGAGCCACTTGAAGCAGAGCAGCTCCTCGCTGGACCAGTGGCTCGACAGTGCCAAGAAGCGTCAGGATGCGCTGCAGACTACCAAGTTCACTGACATCCAGGTCCTCATGGATCATCTCAACCAGCAGAAGGTACGCTTTGGGAACGTTGACTGTTTCTGTGGACCGGACTTATTGATTTCAAGCGATTGACAAACCTTTTTCTTGTGCTCTTTGGCCAGGCGCTTCACAGCGAGATTAAAGTGAAAAAGGAGAAAGTGGAGGATGTTCAGAAGGAATCTGACACCTGTGCTGCCTCAATAAAGGTGATTAGGGGTCTGGGACTTAAGTGAATGGACTGGATTTAAACATTGGATATGATACTAGACGCATAGATAATATAGTATACTACTGTAAACATAAAAAAACACAGTTGTGAATACAGTTAAAAAAACCTTTATGTAGCACATTGTTAACATATGACACGCACTTAAGTGCAACATTTCATGTCTTTGGTACTGACTCTTTCCTAGGACTATGAGTTGCACCTGGCCTCCTACAGTGCTGGCCTTGAGACTCTACTTAACATCCCTATCAAGAGAACCATGCTGCAGTCTCCTGCCACCGCAGTCAGAGAAGAGGTAGGGGGCATGGTGGACTTGGATGAGTCTTTACACTGGCAATGCCGCCTAATGAGATCACAGCTCCAGCGGTGTTATTAAAGCCCAGGAATAATTACTGCAATAACATGTTAATCCTCATTTGTTGATCCATGCCTTAAGGCTTAATAGTTTAGCCTTTTGATAATTCCACGGGCACAGTTGGCAGGGAATCGGGCGAAGATCTGGCTTTTTATGTTGACGTACTGATTGTACCCTGACCAGGCGGCTGATCTCCAGTCTCGCTACATTGAGTTGCTGACTCGCTCCAGTGACTACTACAAGTACCTGGGAGACATGCTGAAGAACATGGAGGAACTAAAGGTGAGCACCGGGTTTGTATGACACGCCGTATCTACGTCAACTACACTACCTTTGGTGTCTTTTTTAGCTTAAAAGATGGTGTATAGCTTAATATCTGAGAACTTGTTAGACTGCGGGACGATCCATGTGCTTAGCCAAACCTGTTCTTTCTCCACTCAGATCAGGAACACCAAGATTGACTTGTTGGAAGAAGAACTGAGGAGACTGAAGGACGACATCCGAGACCATACCCTGAAAAACCGCTCTCTCGAAGATGCCGTGTCCCGCTACCAGCTAGAATTGAGCCAGTCCAAAAATCAGCTTGTCTCAATGGAGGAGGTGAAGAGGACCTCAGTGATGCAAGTGAATGCGGCCCGCGAGAGCCTGGACAGCACCAGCAGCCAAGTGAAAGATCTCAACAGCAAGCTGTCCAACCTCACCTTCGAGCTGGATGAGGAGAAGAGGAAGAGGAGGATAGCTGAGGAGCGCTACAGCAGCCAGCAGGAGGAGTACGAGGGGACCATGCGGCGGCGCCAGAAGGAGCTTGAAGAGCTCAACTGGGCGAAGATTGACCTTGAGAAGGCAGTGAAGGACAAGGAGCGTGAACTGGAGAGGCTGAAGATGCAACTGGAGGAGGAGGCAGCCCGCCGGCGAGGGGCAGAGTCAGAGATTTCTAAGGTAAGAACCCAGTGCAGCCAGGAGATTAGTCAGCTCAAACAATCGCACGAGACGGAGATCCACGTCACCAAGACCACAGTGCTGAACGCCTCAGCCCAGAAGGAGGACCACACAGTGGAGCTCAAGCTGCAGTACGAGAGGGTGCAAGCGGAGAAGCGCGACCTGGAGGAGGAACTCAGAAGGCTGAGGCTTTCCTTCACCCAAACTGAGGAGATGAGGAGGAAGGCCGAGGAGGAAGCCCTGCAGCAGAGGTCAACTGGGACAGAGGAGTCGAGGAGGCGCACGGAACTGGAGTTGCAGCTGAAGACAGCGGTCAATCAGAGAGGGGAAATGGAGCTCAGACACAAGGAGGCCCTGGCGGCAGCTACCAGAAGCAACCAGGAGATGAGCCGGAAGGTCAGCCAGCTCACCATCAACCTGGAGGAGGAGTCCAGAAGGAGGAGAGCTCTGGAGGTGGAGATTGGCCATTTGAGACAGGACCAGGCTGAGCTACAGAGCAAACATGCTTCCTCCCTGGAGATGGTCAACAAGCTGAAGGTGTCGGAGCAGGAGATACATCTCGTCCGAATTGAGCTGGAGAAGCAGACCAATGAGCGGACCAAGACTGAGCAGAACGCCCAAAGGTTGAATGGCCGCATCCGGGAGCTACAAGCCTTGGTGGATGGACTCCAGGTTGACGTCGAGAAGCACAAGAAGGAAACCCAGGAAGAGTTCACCAGGAGGAAGAGGATGGAGGCGGAACTTGAGAGGATGACCCAGAGCTGCCGGGAACACACCACCACCATTAACACCCTGAAGGCCAAGCACGAGGAGGTGTCCATAACAGTGAGGAGGTACGAGCAGGACCTCAGAGCCCTCCAGGAGGCCCTGGATCAGAGCTTGAGGGAGCACAAGGCCACCACAGAGCGCCTGGCTCAGGTGATGGCTGAGCTTAAGTCCCTGCAGCAGCAGCTCCTCCAGGAGCAAGCCCGAGTCAGGGAGGTGAACCTCCGCAACGAGAGCCTCAGCAAGAGCATCGAAGACAAGAGCCGCCTGCTGAATGACAGCACCACGGAGATAGAGAAGCTACAGAGCCTGACTCAGACCCTGACTAAGGAGAGGCTGAGACTGGAGGAGGAGCTGAGGGGAATCAGGCAGGAGAGGGATGAACTGAGGCTGAGCAAGGATAGTGTTGATGGGGAGAGCGCCTCCCAGATCTCAGCGCTGCACACCCAGCTCCAGAGCAGTAACAAGAGAACTCTGGACCTCCAGGCTATCATCAATGACCTGACCAAGGAGAGGGAAAAGCTAAAGTTGGATGTAGACAAAATCCAAAAGCAATCTATTGAGGTATCCAGTTTGATTGAAGGAATCCATATAATTTCAACTAATTTTTGCATGATTCACGGGGTATAAGAAAATCACAATAGAAACAAATTTCCTAATATTTAATCTGCAAATAATTATGTTGCATGAATGTATACAACTGTTGGGCTTTGCCATTGTTCACTGAGATGTACTTTTATGATCTCAGTGAACAAATACAAGTTTATGATCTGATAACTTGGTAAATTACTCATGAATCACTTGATTTTCACTGGTTTGTATTGCACTTTCAATGAAAGCATGCTTTTGGTTTCCACGTCTACCCAATTGCACTATTTGCAAATCTAATTGTGGATGTCAGATTCTGCATCATACAGAACACTCTTCTCACATAATAGGTTTCTTGTCATCCGTCGTTAATTCTGCTGCCTTCTTGATACGGGCTTTTTCTGGAAAATGCCTTAACAACTAAGCAACACAGTGCTATTCAGTGCACATCGCTACTCTAAGGGCACTACCTAACAATCGAGTAGTTGTTGTGAAGGTGTATCTGCTTGGTGCTATGTTACTTAACTATTCGTGTAGTTAAGAAAATGTCAACTTGTCATAAGAGATGTTCTAAACCAAACTTCCCAAATCAACGTATTACCTAATCTGTCCTTTGCCTGATTTTTCCCAGACATCCATTATGGTGCAAGAGTCCCAGAGCCACTACACTACACTGCTGCAGGAGAAAGATGGCCTGCTGGCCAAGCTCAAACTGCTGGAACAGGACAAGTGTCGCTATCTCCGTCTGGAAGAGGAGCTCAACCGCATCAAGCTCTCCATGGACACAGAGCTGCGCAACAAGCAGCGGCTCAAGGAAGAGAACGACACCATGCGCAAGGACTTCACCTACTGGAAGAGCCAGTACGAGCTCAAGGAGGGCCAGATGAGACAGAGCGACTCAGACAGGGAGAAGGCGGAGCGGGAACGGAGCTCCCTGAAGAGCGAGGTGGAAAGATTGATGTTGGAGCTGAGGAGCGTGGAGGACCGATACCGCAACCGGCTGCTGAGTTCTGAGACGGAGGTGTCGAACCTGGTCCTGAAGAGAGAATCCCTGGAGAGAGAGCTGAGGAAGTTGCAGCAAAGACCCGACTCCCTGAGCAGACAGACCCAGACGGAAGAGAAGATCCCTGCCGTGGATCCCAGCAAGCTGGTGTTCGAAGGTGTCCGTCATAAAGTAACAGCCCACCAGCTGTGTGACTGCGGCATCATCAGTAAGTCCACCCTGGACCAGCTTCTTAAAGGCCAGAAGACCGTTGAGGAGGTGACCGTAGACATCCAGCTTCATCTGAAAGGAACGGGCATAATCGCTGGCATGACAGGAGGCCCCCAGGGGAAGATGTCCATCACTGAAGCCAAGACCAAGAACCTGCTGACACGGGACAGCGCCCTCATGCTGCTGGAGGCTCAAGCTGCAACCGGATACATTCTTGATCCCAAATTCAATGAGAAGATGTCGGTGGACACTGCTTGTAGCAGAGGGGTGATTGATACAGAAGATAGAGATGTCCTTTCGACAGCTGAAGCAGCCAGCGTTGGATTCAAGGATCCGTACACTGGCAAGCTGCTCTCTGTGGGACAGGCCTTCAAGCAGGGCCGCCTGGATAAAGAGACAGCGCTCCGTCTGTTACAGGCCCAGGAGTCTGTCGGTGGGATCCTGGATCCTGTCCTGAGTGTGTACCTGCCCAAAGATCTAGCCCTTGACCGCAACCTAATCGACGAGGATCTCTACAGGGCTCTGAACCGTAAACCCGCTTGCTACGCAGACCCAACCTCCAAGGAAAAGATCAGCTACAGTGACCTAAGGGTTAAGTGCAGGATAGAACCAGTATCAGGTCTGCTCCTCCTCCCTGCCTCAGAGAAGAAAATGACTGTGAAAGGCCTCCGAGGTGAGGTTTCCGTCAGAGATCTGGTCAACTCCAACCTCTTGGACGAGAACGACTACCAGAAGCTGAGCCAAGGCCAACTCACCAGCACGGACATCGAAGACAAGCTCAAGAACTATCTGCATGGCTCCACCTGTATCGCTGGGGTCTACGACGAGGCCAACAACAGGATCATGCCTTTCTACCAGGCCATGAAGGATGGCCTGCTCAGACGAGGGACCACACTGGAGCTCCTGGAGGCCCAGGCCGCCTCAGGCTTCATGATCGACCCAGTCAACAACCTCTATCTAACTGTAGACGAGGCCTGGAAGAGAGGCTTGGTGGGACAAGAGTTCAAGGACAAACTGTTGTCTGCTGAGAGGGCCGTCGTGGGATACCGAGATCCTGCCACAGGGAAGACCATCTCTCTCTTCCAGGCCATTGAGAAGGAACTAATAGAGAAAGGCCACGGCATCCGTTTACTGGAGGCCCAGATAGCCAGTGGGGGCATCATTGACCCCAAAGAGAGCCACCGCCTCGATGTGGAGGTGGCATACCGGAAAGGCTACTTTGACAAACAGATGAACGAAATCCTCACCTACGAGGGAGATGACACTAAGGGTTTCTTTGACCCCAACACCCATGAGAACCTGACCTATCTTCAGCTCAAGGACAGGTGCATCAAAGACCCCAAAACTGGTCTAGTGCTCCTGCCTTTGAATGACAAGAAGAAACCCCAGCCCCCCAAAGAGAGTAGCCAGAGCAGCCAGACCAACATCCTGCGTAAAAGACGGGTAGTCATTGTTGACCCAGACACTGGGAGAGAGATGACAGTGCGGGAGGCCTACCACAAGGAACTAATTGACTATGACACCTTCCTGGACCTGTCAGAGCAGGAATGTGAATGGGAGGAGATCACCATCAAAGGGTCGGATGGCTCCGAACGTCTCGTTGTGGTCGACAGGAAAACCGGCACTCAGTACGACATCCAGAAATCCTTGGATCAAGGTATCATAAACCAGAGGTCTCTGGATCAGTACCGGGCTGGCACCCTAAGCCTCACACAGTTCGCTGACATGATCACCAGCCGAACCTGCGGCACGGAGCTGGCAATCACAGCCAGCAATGCAGAAGACGTGGAGACATGCAGTACGCCCTCCCAGGCCAGACCCTCCTCTCCCACCGTCCGAAAGCGCTTCGATAGCATCTCCATCACGCTCTCCCCAGCAGAGATGTTTGATGACCATAGCCCCGTGGCGGCTATTTTTGACACAGAGACCTTGGAGAAGATCACCATCAACGAGGCTTTGCGGAGGGGTTTGGTGGACGCCATTACTGCCCAGAGGCTGCTGGAGGCCCAGGCATGCACAGGAGGCATCATCAACCCTGCCAACGGCCAGAGGCTCGCCCTGCAGGATGCTGTGCACCAGGGCATCATAGATGATGACTTGGTTTCCAAGCTGAAGCCTGCCCAGAAAGCTTTTTCTGGCTTTGAAGACGTGAAGACCAAGAGGAAGATGTCAGCTGCCGAAGCTATGAAAGAGAAGTGGCTGCCTTACGAAGCTGGCCAGAGGTTCCTGGAGTTCCAGCAGGTGACAGGGGGGCTGCTGGATCCTGGCACTGGGAAGCGGGTCACCATTGAGGAAGCCATCCGCAGGGGCTGGCTGGATGGCAGAGGGGCGCAGAAGCTCCAGGACACCAGAAACCACATCAAGAATCTGACCTGCCCCAAGACCAAGCTGAAAATATCTTACAAGGAGGCTATGGACAGCTGCATGGTGGAAGAAAACAATGGGATGAAGATGCTCCAGGCATCTTCCATGTCCACCAAGGGCATCAGTAGCCCCTACAATGTGTCCAACTCCGGCTCTCGTTCCGGATCCAGGGCTGGATCCCGAGTGAGCTCCAGGACCGGCTCCCGCAGAGGCAGTGTGGACTACTCCACAGTTAGCTACAGCTTCAGCTCCAACTCCCTCTCCTAACATAGAGGAGAGGATTGGAGGTCAACAAGACCTTAGATGGTCTTGAATATGTTTACTTGTTATCTTGAATCGCTGTTTTATGAGTTTTAGGTATATTGGCTTGGGAAGGATACACTTCGCAGTATATTACTTTATAAAGGATTTTAGAGACGTTTAACAGATATAGGGCATTTTATGGGGATTTGTTATCGTTATTAATTAGGACATAGGTTGTTTGTGTTTATTCTACCTTCTACTTTCATATCTGCTATTCTTCATTTAAAGTCATGCTTATGTAGGATAAATACCGTGAATCTAGAAATACGTAACTTTATGGTTAAAAATTCAATCTGATTTAAATTGAGCTGATATACTTCAAGTTTAAATTTTCCTTTGAATGTGCCACAATTGTTACCACAACATGCATTGAATTGTTCTTAATTGAAGAATTAAAAAAACAGTAGAATGAGTCAAATTTTTAAAAATTATGTCAGATGTTTTCTTCTCATGATCAAAAACATTGTTATCACAAAGTGCTGAATGAAAATAAATAAATGGACTGGCAATAATATTCTGGTGATTTCATGTGTCCTGGCACCTTCACCCAGAGAATTAAAATGTGAGATGTTGCAGCTGTAGCAGGACCATGTAATGTCACTTTTCAACCGTAGGTGGTGCTAAGAGCCATCCATTGTCTAAGTGAAGTAGTAGCAGCTATGTTTCCATGGATAGTAGTTTGTAGTTTGACAACATAATGAGTCATGTATGGTAATTATTGAACTGGGAGAGAAGACTTTTACCATTTCTATGCAGCACAAAAAATACAAATTCTTTCTGGAGTCCAGAAAGCATTCATATTTCTTAGGTGGCAAATCAAATCTATATTGTTATTTATCACTTGTATGTCTTGACAGAGAAAGGACATAAGAATGCAACTTTGTAAGGTCTTAGACAGATAGCTTGGTGAACAATGGCTCGGTCTTTGAACAGAGTCAATCATTAAGCAGATCATTGCTTCAGCAATCAAGGTCCACAACTCACAAATTTACGTTATGTAAGCCTAGTTTCACTGTGCATGGCAACCAAACAACTGATCTCAGAATGCCAGAGGTCACTGGTTATCAATGCAGCATTGCACCACCGCACAATAGAAGGTACAGTGTCTGTGTAAAACAGTCAGCAACACTAAGACACATTTTCCATCTAAAATTTAATCTGGAACTCAGGTTCTAGAATGTAGTCTCTCATAAACAAATACATTCCTTCTGTCTTGGTTACTTTCTAAAACACGTTAAATCCTATTTAAAGAACTAACAACATGTTTATAGTCTATTAGTTCTGAATTATTCAACAAAATAAATTCTGGATTATAAACTAAATGAGAGGACTTTTTCTCTTTGTCATCTTCTCTCAAATGAAGGAGTGGAATACTTAAAAACCCCCCTTCTCCTTCCACCGCCCACCCATCCCCCCTGCTTGACTCCCCCTGTGTGTGTGCGTGTGTGTATCTAGTGGCCAAAATCGAGGCAGACCTGAAGAAGGCGCAACTGAGAGAGAGAGAGCGAGAGAAGAGGGAGGGGGGGCCGGGGGAGGGATCAGAGGAGGCAGACCCAGCGGCACAGTGGGAGGACTGTCCCATGCTAGGACTTGTGGCGGCTCCAGCGGCCGCCTCTGCCTCGACAGGAGGAAGTGTGTCGGTTGGGGGTTGAGCAGGGGCAGGAGCAGTCCAGGAACAGCAAGCAGCACTTCCATTTTCAACGCGAGACAGAGAGAGACAGAGAACAGGGGGGCAGCTGAGACAAAGTGAGCTCTTTGACTCAGTCAAAGATCAGTCTGCAAGCACATTCCAGCAGAGGAAAATGATTCTCTCAGCCTCCGCTAAGCCCATCTGACGGGGCCAAGCACTCTTCCGCCGGATTGTACCTCGCTCACAAAAGGATCCCAAAGGCAAAGAAAGGAGAACTAAAGTGCCTGTTTTCAGATTGTTAAGGTAAGGCTTTGTGTTGTGAACTCTGTTGTTGTCTTTCAGTTGCAGACGGGAAGTTGTTCTGTGGGACTTCAAAGCAGGATCCCAGTTTGAAGCATTCTCCTGGAGTTTGGAGTCTTAACTGTTTTCAGCCGGTGAATCAAGCACATTGCATTTCAGCTGCACGAATGATTCAAACTGCAAAAAGGGGCATTGCTTGGTCCTTATTTATTTTGGCTCCATGCCCTGCAAAGGAGGAAAAAGGGGGGGGGGGGTATGTATGTGTGTGTGTGTCAGGAAGGGAAATACTCGCAGAGCCTAGTGTAGACATAAGGGGACCATTGAATCCCAACAAGCGGCAAGGTTGTGATTTCTTTGAATGAAGCAGGGTGTTCCATGATCTCCCTGTCGAGACGCTTCTCCCAGAGAGAATCTTAGCGCCGTGAATGTCCCACTTGTTGAATTGGTGTTTGCTATGGTTGAGAGACTCCATGCTGTTTTGAGCTTTGGTGTTCCGGAGACCTTTCTAATGGGAAACATATGGAGCCATTCCAGAGGAAGCTTCTAGACCTGGTATAGGTTAGTTGATTTTTGGTTTGAGTAGAAAGGCCACCGATGGACGGAGGAGGCTAAGGAAACGATACAGAAAAATAGATAGAGACAGAGACAGAGAAGCAATCTCTGTTTGAGTCACAGCTGCTGTGTGGTATTCATGGCCCAAGGCTGTAGTTCTCTGGCAGCCATTGTTGATGACATGTCCAAGTCCTTCTTACCTCACTCAGGCTACACCCTCCTTACCTGTCTCTGGCCATCCGTGTCTTTCCTTCACATCTGAAAGCACACTCACCCAACTGAACACGTCTTTAGATTCTTTTTTCATGTCCACTCGGAACACCAGTCGAATGGGAGGGCGAACGTACGTCGACCACACTGCGTGTTTCTATGAAGTTACAGTCGTTTTCTTGAAATCGGCTTTACTGATAACTCCGTGATGTAAGATGTTTACTTTCTCAAGTGCCACGGATACAGACCAGGAATCCCCTTTCTTTGACCCTCTCCGTTTCTGATAACCAGAAGGTTGTTACAAAGAATTGTGCAAGTTCAAGATGAATGGGAAAAGCTAGATAGGGTGGTTTAGACAGGTGGGTTGGCACGGAGATGGGTTCGGCTGCACTTTGTTTACAGTGAGCAAAGCACACTGATCCAGCCACAGCAGTGCTGTCTGAGGCAGAACACGAAGGGGGGGGGCATCACACTCTGTCACAGCAACCCAGCCATCAGCCACCCAGCCAACATGTGTAAGCCATTACACAGTGAAGGGGGGGAGAGAGAGAGAAATAGAGAGAATGAGAGTGAGGAAGAAAGAGAGAGCGGGAGCGTAATCCATTTTGGAACGCATTCCTCTACGACCTTGGGATTGAAGACGGTAATTAGGGAGTTCTTTAGGATCCTGGTGGGGGCCTAGATGCACCCAGGGCCTGGGCTCTCCTTTTTTATAGTCCCTTCAAAATATCTAGTGAAAATGAGAGACAAATACACGTTTGTGTTCCAGAATGACTAAATAAACAAGCTATAAATACCTCCCTCCTCCCTCCCGTGGCTTCCTTCGACAGATTCCACGGTTTTGTTTATTTCAGTTTTTCAGCGTTGAATGGGCGTCAAAGCCACAGCGTAAATGCACAGAGGCCTGGACAGGAAACAGACAGAACAAACTGTGGCCTCCCACCTCACTCTCTCTTTCTCGCTCTCCCTCTCTTTTGACAGGCTCAGGCTGTCGGGTGACAGGAGATGATAGCCTGCCGCTTTTCAGTCTCGTCAGGTAGAAAGACGAGGCGCAGGCGGAGGGGATTATTAGGCAGGGTTATTAGTTGGCACCAACATCTGAATGCTAAATGTCTATACGAGGCTGTAGTCTCTGTCAGACTTTGGAAGACATTCTGGGACATCGAAGAATGAAAGCAGTGGAACTGGTGTTCTCTGTCTGTTCAATTGGAGGTATCAAATATTTACAAAGATCTTACGCAAAACACTTAAACCCCACAAACCGCTGTTCCCCCCCACCCCCCCTATAGAATCCTATCATCCTCACTTGAGCTCTGAAACCAAAGAGCGTTCCTGCAAATGGAAGTGAAAATAGTGCTGGCTCTGTTTTGAAAAACATTCCAACCCATCCATCTGGTCATAAGCAGCTGGACTTCCTGAAGGCTTTATGGCACTTTAGGTGTCGGTGAGAGTTGAAGACAAATAGTTCAGAGATCATTAATCTAGCCCGGCACAGGGACTTCTAGCCAAACGGTGTGCACCTCTCTGTGTGGCTGTTATTTTATTTCGCTCCAGTAGAAAGGAAAATATTTCATGCAGTGCTGCATATGCCGTGTGCTTCTGATACGTCTTTGCGTTGGTCCTGTTAGTTATGTATGAACGTATCAGGCCTGAGGTTTTGGCATTCCCTGAATAAGATAATACTGGATCTTTCTACTTCCCAGTGTCCTTTCTGATGACAATAGAGCTCTTTAAGCTCTGCTTTCTGACATAGGAATAGGCTCTTGCTTCATCTGACCATCATGATGAATACTTAACCGATGCAGAAATGGTCACCTCCACCACAAGCTGTCGATCACTGAAAGGCACCAAAGTGCTGATTGCTGTGTGTGTGCTTACCTAAAGAAATATTGAAAGACATTGAAACCTTGCATTTAATCGAACCCTGTTCATGAATGAAAGATTTTTTTCGCCCGTCCCTGATTGAAACATTGATCTCCGATTCTGAAGCTTGTACTTTGTTCATTGCGTTCCAACTCAGCTGTATCCATCCATTGATCTATTGGTCCTCTGACACCAATAAGACACGTCTGGTATAGTTTTGTTTGTTTTTTTCATTTTATTTTACATTTCTGGCCAAGAGTATAAGGACCAGGATAAATGAATGTTTTTACCCCCCAAAAAATAACTATTAAGACACGCGATGTCCAGCTGCAGTAGACGAACTGCTGCTTCCCAGACAGTCTGAATCCTCGTTGTATGGTTTCAGACAGTCTGGATACTTGTTTTGTGGTTTCAGACTGTCTTTCCTGCTTCTCTCACCTTAAACTTCTCCATGTGCTGTTCATTTTCCAAATGAAAGGAACCTCTTTCCCCCATAGGTTCTCCTATCCGTCATCTACAAACTCTCATGAAACGATGAAGTGCAAAAACATCATAAATCTCGGGCAAAACGTTTCAATCCCCATCGCCACAGCATGCTGTGCTATGGAAAATGAAGCCCAAATAACCCTCGGACATGTAGCAACCAGTTGAACGACGCATAAACAAAACTTAGTGTAATTGGCAACTCAGTTGCTGTGGTACAGTCCTGGGTTGCTTTGACTTTATAACCCGTGACGGACCAGTATCCAAAGATTTTGAGCACTTTTTGTCACCGCAATGTGCTTGGGCATGAGAACAGGCATGATGTCATCATTCACATGATTAGGCTATGCCTCAGCGTCTAGGAGCTGACCAGTAGTTCGCTGGACATGCTGGCTGTGTTATTTGTTCCAGTTATGCTTTTACCAACAACAGTCTACCTCCAGTGATATGGAAGATTCAAGACAGAATCCACCAGGTAAGGGGTGGGGCCAGCAGGAGAAAAAAACAAGGCTTTGTTCCAACAATATTGAATAGCTTGCCATCTGCAGACCCTTTCCTGGTTATTAGACCAAAACAATTTGCCTTCCACCATGCAGCCTTTTTGGATTTGTCCTTTGCTCTGAGGACCCACACAACCTGGAGGAGCTTTCCTACCTGTGGAGAATGAAGCAGAGCTGGGGGATTGAGACACACCCTAATCCCCAAGATCCAGACCCACAGAACCTGTCTCTGCTTGTCCTTCCTGGATCTGGCAACCCTGTCTCTCCAACACCTCTACCTACCCCTAGCTCCTCTCCCAGTGTCCTGGGTGGGCTCCTGCTTAGAGATCCTTGGCACTGCTTGTTGGATTGGCTTTGTGGACCAACGCCATGCCCCAAACCAGGAACAAAAGCACTCAGTGCAAATTAAAGACCAATTATCTAGAGTGCGTGCTGGGGCATGTAGTTCCAGTTTGCTTGAGTGATGAGAGGCAAAGTGGAGCTGGAGAGGACCTGCTGCAGCATAGCACATGTCTTGACAATTTATCTGAATGAGGCTGTGGACTGTGAAAAGGGTTCATTGGATCGGTTTATCCATTCAGAAAAAGAATGCCAGAGATGAACCTTTTCTCACAACCAATCAGTTCTCCAAGAGGTTCTGCACTGCAGCCAACCAAACACAACCAATTCTTTAACCATAATGTTTAGAAGGTTTCATTAACATTCCCTGACACCTCAGGGTCATTCAGGGGTTAAGGGTTGGGCTTTGCCATACCGCTCCTCTCTAGCACAGAGCTTTCACACTATCCAAAACCCCAATGAGACCAGTCTCCACCACAGAACACACAAGCCTCAAGTGCTGTTGGCCGACATGTTCATTAATTTCTCATTAGTCAACAGTTTTTCCCCTCCAGTTCTCAGGAGAAATAAACCCCACCATTAGTCGCACCATTCCCTTGTGACGGCCCCTACACACACTACACACTACACTATATGTCTCTATCTCACTCACACACACACATACATACACGTACACATAGAACAACACATACACACACACTCTCTCGTGCACACCCGATTACCCCCCAGTCTGTTTCCCCTGGTGATGACCCCTTCACACACACTCTCTCTCTCTCACACACACACACACACACACACACACACACTCACACAGCCCCCTTTCATTCCGCACTGAAGGCTGGTTTAAGCCCTGTGTGGACGGCCCCTGCTTTATGGCCCCTCTCTGGAGCCCTTCAAAGTGTTTGACTTTAGCCTGCAGTCACTTCAGACTTAATTAACACATGCATTCTTCAGTCTGGACCAGCCAGGTTTTTCACCAGTTAATCACAACAAATAATCAGGTGACAGGGCTCTGGAAGTAACTTAGGCAAGTTGCTAGTTTCCACGCTAGTTTCTCTGCCTCTCTGCTACCATATATGTGTCTGTGTTTGTGTGTGTGTGTGTATCTTGGACAGAGAGAAATACATTTGTACTCCAGTGAAATGATTTTGTTCATCCTGGATTGTTTTAACAATCAAGTCCAAATCAACTTGATGCTAGTAAAAAATGAGGGCTTGCAAATTCCAGCTACTGGAAGGGGATTCTGTGGATGGGCAGCGAGCAGTTCTGGTCCATCTCACCGTTCTCTGACTGAGAGTAGAGACAGCAAGCAGAGCTGCGATGGATAGATAAGAGGAGCGTGGACGTGGATTTGTGTGATTTCGTGCTTGTGTGCGTGCATGCGTGTGCATTGGTGAGCGAAAGTCTCTTGTGTGTGTATGCAGTGGTTGAAAGTGTATCAGGAAAATCTCAGCTACACAGGAAGTTCATTGCCATGAGGTCACAGCAAGACGCCATCTTTCAGGGATTTACAGCACACTGCAGACAACTGGTTTCAACCGGATTTCTTTTGCAATTGTATTTGTTTTGTTTCCTCTGTCCTTTCTGACAGTCTGACGGTCTGTGTGGATTATGTCCTGCAATGTGGACAGTGTCGTTCCAACATTTCCTCTTTAAGTGAATTGACGAGTTATGACAATTTCATATGAAGTCCTCCACACTGTACGTTGTTATATAACAGACAGTAGCCTTCAACAGAAAACCACATGACAATACCATCATACCCCCATATGAAGTGTTGACGTGTGATAGGCTGTGGAAACAGAACAGGTTATCATAAACGGGTTATCCCCTGTTGGAATTGGGGTCATGCTCAAATAGGCAACAGTGTAGAGTGGTGGGGGGTGAAGTTAGACACAATGCCTGATTCCAGAGACTTTGTCCATCAAATTTTAACAGGACTGTCCAGACTAGCATACAGTAAGTGCAGTGAAAAAACAACAACTGTCTCCCCTAGTATTTCACCAGTTGGGGTGTGTGTGCATGTGTTGTCACAGCACAACCCGGCCTGAAGAATGGAGGAGGGATACGAGCTGGACCTGACTTACGTGACGGAGCGCATCATCGCCGTGTCCTTCCCCCGGGCTTGCTCTGAGGAGATCTACTTACACAACTTGAAGGATGTCACTCGGATGCTAAAGTCCAAACACTCTGATAACTACCTGGTCAGTATTGATCCTACATGATGCAAAGTCATCAAGAGAAATTTCATCCGATACTCAATGTTAAAAGCACGTTTTTGATTTTGCCCCCTAGATTATCAACCTGTCCGAAAAGAGACATGATCTCTCAAAAATGAACCCAAAGGTATTTGATACTCAATTATACTGTGCTATTCTAGAAATACAAATGTAAGACTTCAAGTACACAGAGCAGAGAAGGCTGGTCACACAGCTATTCATTCCTTTGACTGTGATGAGTTTAGATTTTTTTTCAGTGGTCCTTCATAACCTAATCAGTAGATAGTCTGGAAATGGTTGAGGCAATGTGATATCTGGAGATGCTGATGTTTACGGACTGTATAGACTGTATAGACATGGCTGTAGATATCCATTGTCTAAACGGCGTGTTTGGGGGGGGTTGTGTTTGTGTTTGCAGACGCTGGACACAGGCTGGCCTGACCTGCATGCCCCTCCGCTGGACAAGATCTGCACCATCTGCAAGGCCATGGAGGGCTGGCTGAACGCTGACCCCCTACATGTGGTGGTCATCCACTGCAGGGTAAGACAGCACACGTAGACATGCTTCTAGGAATGGTTGCATTATCTGAAATTGCGGTCACGCTCCATGTTTCTGTTGTAGTCAGATTGCTCTGGGTTGAACATCCCTTTGGGTTAATGGCTGACTGGTTTCTCCTTCTTGTTCACTTGTGTTCCAGGGAGGAAAAGGCCGGATCGGTGTTGTGATCTCATCATTTGTCCATTTCACTGATATCTCAGCCAGGTAGGTTTTCGGCCAGTCGATGCTTACATGTGTTGTGGGTTGTTGCTGGTGTCAGAACTTGCCAGCATTGTTGCTACAGACATGACACCAGAGGCGACTTTTCTGTCTCAATCACTGCTATGTATTTTAGTCTTTTAATTCCAACGTCTCAGTGACTCAGAAAGTGAGTCAAAGGCTTGCTGTCACGTGTGGATTTCAAAAGAGGAATCACACATTGTCAGTTGTGAATCACTTCAAATGAATCACAGCAACTAGCATGCAAGAACCCCAACTACCAGCTGCTGATAAACAGCGATGGCCACTTTACTCTGTAGATTTTGATCTTAACTGGATATATTTATCCTAATCGGAGATTAAAGACCCCAGATGTTTAGACACTGCTCCTCAGAGAGACTAAC
Organism: Plecoglossus altivelis; assembly: GCA_036571765.1. NCBI lineage: Eukaryota > Metazoa > Chordata > Actinopteri > Osmeriformes > Plecoglossidae > Plecoglossus > Plecoglossus altivelis. The sequence goes on from BROE01000001.1 coordinate 1,850,733, forward strand.
TGCAACTCTCCTCATCTCCTCAGTTCAAACCAGCAGCAAATATTTGGGAGACATTTGGAGAGGAAGGGGTCAAGACTAGGTGCATTTGGACCTGGCCTTCATGAGCTTATGGATATCCATTCTGTACACAGACCGTGATGTGACGTGAGCATGCATCAGTCAAGACAGTACAGGCTTCACAATAGGCTTCCTCCCCCCTGCTGTCTCTCCCCTGCTGTGGGAGACCAGACACACAGGATCAGAGGCCAGGCCAGGTCAGCCAGCCAGCCAGCCAGAGAGAAATGGAGAAGCATCAGTAGAAATGAGACTTAGGGAAGACAGATGAAGGACATGGAAAACAGACATGAGATGAACAGAAAGGGAGGACAAGAGAGAGAAAGTGTGTGTGCCTGTGAGAGCGAGAGATAAAGAGAGAGAGAGAGATTAAGACAGGGAGAGAGAGATCTCCTGTGTCTGTTGGTTTTGGTCCTGCTGGAATAGCAGTGACATGAACACCCTGTGGCCTCTCTTTCTCCTCCTCTCCCCCTCTGTGTTTGGATAGGGATGGCATTGTCTTCCTCTCTGCTGGAATCCCTTGTCTCTCTAGTTACTTTCCCCCTCGTTTGCTCTGTGTGTCTGTGTGTGTGTTAGGGGCTACTTCTATCCAGGCAATGCCCAGATGTGCATTTACATTTTACAAGTGCTTTAGCAGATGCTTCAATCCAGTTGTGGTGTGTTTTGAGGCCTGATGTGTGTTTTAAGACCTTGCGTGTTTTCCTCACAGCGCGGACCAGGCCCTGGATCGCTTCGCCATGAGGAAATACTACGATGACAAGGTGTCAGCATTGATGACCCCATCTCAGAAAAGGTCAGTTCTACAACCAGGACGCAGCCAGCTACGCGCTGCATTCAAACACCCATCGAAAAATGAGTGATTCCTTCCTTGCCTCCATCCACACTCTCAGCCCCCCCATCCCAACCCTATTTTGCCCCCGCCCTCGAACCCACCACCTCCACCCTGGCCCAGCTCCCAGGGCCCACCTGAACCAATACAGCAGCCCTTGCGTGCCTCTATGTCATTTGCCCATTTCCATAGAAAAGGGGGCCAGTGATAGTCTTGCCATTGTTGCTAATAACAGCAGAATGGAATCCCATGGTGAAACCTTATCCTCCTGCGTCACCCTGAATCACCATGACTCACTCTGCTGTCCCCTTCCCGCACGCAAACACACACAACACACACAAACACACACCGGCACACACAAACACATTCAGAGAATACCTACTGGTTGACTTGCAACACGTGGACACCTGGCAAAGGCTGGTATGCGAGGTTACATCGTTTGAGAACCTGCGGAACTATGCAAGCTCTATAGAGGTGAAGGTCAAGCTCAACTGTGGAACCTTCGTGCGTGTGCTGAAGTTTCTCCCTCGTTTCCTCTGTTCTCAGGTACGTGTGGATTCTCAACAGTCTTCTGAGTGGATCCATGAAGATCAACGCCTCCCCCTTGTTCCTGCACTGCATCGTTCTTCGTGGGATTCCCAACTTTGACGCCTCTGGAGGTGCCGCAGACACTCCCAGATGTCTTCTCTGAACTTTTGCTCACAAAAATAGTAACAACAAAGAGCCCATAGACCAAGCTAGAATGCAATATCTGGTTCAGCTTGCAGCACGTAAAACACAAACAAACCTTTACACTGGAAAGAACTGCTTTATGGTCTTACAGTAAACTCAAGGGAACCCACATCTATGTTTCCACACGAACTAGAGTTTTTTTTTACACGTCTTACTGAGATAATAAAGACTCTCCTGCAATGGAATCACAAACTTTGTCTAGAACACTAAGAATCCTGAAAGAACAGTAAAGAAGAGCACAATATGTTTCACATAAGAGCCCCACCGAGCACGTAGGGGCCAGTTGAACAGGAGGTTAGATTTGATACACATATCTATTGTGGAAGACGAGAAAAAATGTGGTTATTGATTTCTTTCTGTCCTTTTTCCAGTTTGTCGGCCCTATTTAAAGGTTTACCAGGGGATGCAAGCGGTTTACTCCTCAGGGGTCTAGTAAGTTATTCTGAACAAGTTCAAGCTAACTTTAAGTATTTCTTTCGATTTTTTACTTCTTTACTTCTTTTTACTTACTTTTTACTTTACTTTTACTTATGGTTCTTCCACTTGTGCTTTCTGGCTGCTGTTGTGTAAGTGGTCCGTCTATAAATATCTGCCATTAATAATCATCTGTCCGTCTGATGCGCAGTCACATTGGCCCAGGACACAGAGACAGGATATGTATTAATCTGGAGCCTGCACAGCTGCTGAAAGGAGACATCATGGTAATATTCACAGTCCCATAACTCGGGCTGCTTGATGAAATGTTCCAGTTGTGTGACTGAATATGTTGTCTGGCAGACTTTGGGAAAAGGCAGCAGCGTACAAAAGCAGAGTGAAACGAATGACAGAATTTCCCACTGTCCTTGCCTTAGGTGAAATGCTACCACAAGAGCGAGGTCACGTCAGAACGGGAGGTCATCTTCAGACTCCAGTTCCACACGGGAGCCGTACAGGGCTTCAACCTCATGTTTGAGAAGGAGGACATGGAGAACGCCAACAAAGGTTAAGACATGCCTAAACTGTAACTCCAGGAATAGGATGGTACAGGCCTGTTTCGCGTAGGCACGTTTTCATAAGCATTAGCGTCTACGTTGTATAATGCAGCATTCTGGGCAGCAGAACTTGGTTTGGGCTTTGTAACTACAGGTGGCCTAATTGAAATGTTTTCCACCAGGGGTAATATGTGGGAGTTTAAAGACACTATCCTGGCCACAAGTGGCATCATTCATCCATTTCATGGACGGTTCGTAGCTGCTACTCTTATGGCATGTCTGTGTGTTGATGTTCCAGATCCCAGATTTCCGGATTACGGGAAAGTGGAGCTGGTGTTCTCTGAGGGTCCCGAGAAAATCCCAGGTATTTTTTAAATAAATTTCCTTAGAGTTGTTCTTGGAGAGAGATAGAGAGATCGAGCAAGACATTTATAGAGATATAGAGAGAAAGAAAGAGAGAGCGAGCGAGAGGGTAGAGTGTGAGGGTCTAAGGGAGTTTTAACAACAGACACATGGTGCTTTCACCATTCAGCCCTCGTTCTCACCCCCTCGGCCCCCCTCTCCACCCCCATCCCCCACCTCTTCTCCCCCCTCACCCCCCCTTTACATCCCCCACATCCCCACTGAGACGAGGAAGTGGAATTCAGCGGAGGGGAGATGTAGTGTGAAGTGTGTGCTGACAGAGAGGTAAAGAAGCACAGCATGTCCTGCCCCAGAGGAGGGTGTGTGTGTGTGTGTGTGTGTGTGTGTGTTCGTGTGTGTGTGTGTGTGTGTGTGTGTGTGCATGCATGTGCTTCTTTCAGTTCATAAAATTAAAGTCTCAGTGACATTGTTCAATAAAGCAAACGAGCCATGCATCTCAACATGGCTTTCCACAAACTGCACTTATCAAACACAGCTTTTTTTACCGTCACACTGACTGCATCGTTTGAATGTCCCATTAAAAAGGGTTCTAAAGTCCAACTCTAATTGTTTGTGACCAGGTGCAGAGAGATGGCAGAACGGGCCCGATGTGAGCGTGGACTACAACATGGCCGACCCTCTGACCAGATGGGACTCCTACCACAACATCTGTGACGGAGAAGGTAACACCTCCTGTCCTTCACAAAAAACACTTTACCCACAGTTCCATCACACTGGACCTGAGTCATGGTCCAAGGCACAGCCTGACTAACTCTCTCCTGGACCTGGTGAAGATGCTATGGTTTTGCCATTTTGAAAGGAAGACCAATTGAGTGCACGAGGTTCACTTTTATGACATCTTGTAAGCCTCTTGTACGCTCTTCCTCTCTGGCGTGCTCTCTTTCCCTCTCTCTCTCTCTCTCTGGCCAACTTGGCTCTGTGTCACTCTGGGAGGCGTGCAGCATGATGACATTAACATGCACACACACACACACAGTTTCCTGGCTTACCAATGGGACTCATTACTCATAAGGAGTAACTAGACGAGTTCTATGGAAACATGAATGGCAAGGAAACGGCATTGACCTTGGTCTACCAAAACCTCCTAAGGACTGCTGTCTTCATTCCCCTGGCGATGAGCGCGGCCGCAGTGCATCCTCCAATGGGAGAGAAGCCGTCAGTACCGTGGGGAACACAGGGTCACAAAGAAGACAGCTCGTTTCCAAGAGATGTCTGTTTTGTTGTTGTATCAAGCGAATGAACAAATTCAACTTACCCCCCCCCCCCACACACACACACACACACGCACAAACACACGCACAAACACACACATGGCGTCAGGGCGTCCCTCTCCAGCTGCGGTCGCTGCTTCTCCTGAATCTCACCACTCAGCCGCGGAATTTACGACGACCTCCCGGAATAGACTGGAGCGGTGGCATCCAAACCTGCATCCGCCTAGTCCCTCGTCAGACAATGAGTGTATTAGAAACACAGCGCAGAGAGCTCTTGTAGCGAGCAGGAGCCTTTGCTGTATTTCTCACTGTAGATACAAATCTAATCTTGGAGATACAAAATCTCCAATGGCAATTCTTTTTTTTTTTTTACCGTTCATTATCTCCTTAAGTCCACAGCCTTTCTGCGGGGGGTGTTTACTTGTGGGACTTCTCATGTAAACACCACACCGAGTGTGGGAAGTCTGGAAGCTTGGATGGAATGCTACAGCTACTTATGAGTTCACAAGGCTGCATCCTACAAGCCGAGTGTCTGAAGAGCTGTCTGTCAGGGCCAGGTCTACGGGAGGAACTGCTTACCACTATGGTGATATGTATGTGAAAAGACAACATCATTTAGCTCAAGGCCTCTTTCTGTCCCCCGATTCCCCTTGGCAAAATGAGTAGTGGCCCTCTGGTGTGAATGAAGTGGCGTGTTTGCATTAGGACGGCGTTGTGTTGTGAGGAATATCTCTACCTTGTCGTTGTCCCTCTGGCTCTGGCTCTCTCTCGCCTTTCTACTATGTTTGTCTGCCACTCCTCTTCTCCCTCATGTCTTACCTTCTCCCTCTCTTCTCCTCACCACCTCCATTTCCGGCTCTTTCCTTCTGGTCATGCCAACTCCCACTGAGTCGGAGCAGAGGCATGTGGAGCTTCCCCTGACGAATTAATAAAGAATGTTTACCCAGAGGGCCGTCTGGCTCAGAGCGGAAGCCTCCCACCCCCTCCCCCGCCACCCCCTCCACACACACACACTCCCCCAGAGATGGTGGCTGGTTGAAAGTTGGCATGATGGTGTTCGTCAGGCGTCTGACTCACCTGGCCAGGCAGAGATGTTCCAGGATGGTGGTGAGAAACCAAGTCATTCTACAGAAACATTCCAAACAAGCCCTCTGGCTACTACACACAGCAGCTGCCAGAATACTTTGTTGTCAAATGCTCATCTTACCTCCATTCATATTTACTGAGAGGCATTAAACACATCAGGAGATGCTGCAGAGCTCTAGATATACATTCATAACCTACATACGTACCTACATTTGCACAACAGACGGAAGTCTTTTTTGTTTAACGATTTGTGGACTGGAGGCTTGCCATTATGCCTCCAATGGACAAAACCCAGTCGAAACAATAGTTGAACCCCATCATTGAGGTTAGGGAACATCTGTTTCTGTGCTGGTGTTGTACGAGCCGAGCGCAGGCTTGTAATTTCATGACACATGAGAGCGAGAGGAAAACAACCTGGCTGTTTTTTGTGTTTTTTTTATTTGATAAAAATGGCATAGTGCCCCAATTAGAAGGCAGGATTTCTCTAATTAAAAAGTGTCATTTTACAGTGTGAAAGAGTGCCTGAGGAATGTTGTTTTCGTCCTTCACCTCTCCCCCCTTTTACCTCTCTCTCTTTTTCCCTCCCTCCCTCTCTCCCTCTCTCTTTCTCTCTCCCTGTTTCTCTCTCTCTTCCCCTTTGTCCCTCCTGGCAGGGTAGTTTCCCAATGGCAAGGCAAGGGCAAGTAGTCAGGTTACACATCAGAGCCCGCCCCCTAACAACTTGGCCCCGCCCCACTTGTTTACATTCCACTGTCCATATTTGGAGAAGTGAAGGACCCCCCCTCCCCTCCCCCCACAGCCGTGTGTGGAGTTCGAACAGCCTCACCTTCTCAATGCAGGGAGGAAGAGAGAGAAAGAGCGAGAGAGAAAGAGAAAAAATAACTATCTCAGCATTGTGAATCCCCTCCATTCTCTCTACACAGTCATGTTTCCTGCCTTCGCTCTCTCCATTTCCCTTCTTCCTCAACTCAATGTGTTTGCATGGAGACTGTGGTTTTATCCATGCCTGTTTTACCTGGCTGTATGTGAAGGAGAAGGCAGGAATGTGTCCTGCATTTTTTTTTTACTTGAAGGAGGAGTGGGGGGGGGGGGGGTTGTGAGGTTGAATGGGGGAGGGGGAGTGGCATGTCGAGCTGAGGGGAGGGTTTCACCGCTGACAGGGGGAAGAGAGAGGGAGAGAGAGAGAGAGAGAGAGAAGGAGGAGGAGGGAAGACATCTGTCTTCAGAAGTGCTAGCACCTTGCCAGCACGAATGTTGTACGCAGGATTTGTTGGATTGCTCCTGGGAGATGTGACCTGGCCCGCAGAGAAGGTCTGACGAGTGACTGTGGCGGGCCGGATGTGAGTGCCAGCGCTACATTGTTTATGTGTGCCTTTGTGTGTGTATGTGTGTGTGTCTGTGAGTGTGTGTGTGTGTGTGTGTGTATGAAAGAGAGAGAGAAAGAAAGTGTGTGTTGAGTATGGGAGAAAGGGAAGGGGTGACCAGCATGGGGAGGTGCAGTGAAAACGAGGAGATGAAGGAGGAGGAGAATGAAAGCTTTTATTATGCATGTCTGGAATTCGGATCCTCCAGTCTTGGCTGAAAGGCCAGTACTTAACAAACCAGACTGAGAGAGACACTCAGGGCCCCTTGTTGCTGCTGTCTTTTGTTGAGCTGGAGGAGAGTGACAGTGAATCAACAGCTTGTGCTCATGCACTCGTACGGACCTGCTCACTGGTAAAATACAGGTGCCATCTGGAGCAGCAGCCGTCTGTCAATCTGTCATTTTTTCCAGAACCTTTCCAGAGTCACTGAATTTCAGGTGGATTTTCTTGTGTCTTTCCAGCTTACCTGTATGGTGAGTCAGAAAGGGGGGGGGGGGTTAGTCATATGCTAAGGGTTGGGGGTGTGTGGGGGGGGGAGGGGTAAACCACAGGAGAGTGAGGAATGCTCAGGTCAAACACTGCACACCGCCAGAGCAAAAGACAGATGGCTCTCTCTGACACTTCTATAACCTGAACACAACCTCTACCTTTGTAGTGGTCGCACACGCAACAAGTAGAGCTTCACAGGTACTTGGACAAATGCAAATGTTGACCATTTTCAAATTTTTTGCGGAGATAATGAGTACAAAGAAATCAAGCCTAGTCTAAAAATGAACATTTTTAGTTTGCGAATGAGCCTTTTACCTTTTCAATTCATAGTTAAGGAAGATCCACGCTTGAGGTGCAGTGATTCTTCGTAGCTACGCCGTGCCCTTTCCTCTGAAAGATACCAATAATAGTGAACAAAAATACTGGAGAATCTGAAACAGTTTTTCACATTCAGTGTTGCGCTGTCGTTGTTGTGTGGTATAGGAATAGGGAATGCTGCCCATGCAATTATGGTTGTCTATTCATTATCCTCTACAATATGGCCGAGTCAACAGAGAAGAATGTTGCATGGGCTGTGTTTATCTGTGTCTAGCTGTGATTTGTTTGTCGAGACCTGTGACTTTGCGAATCCTTATTTACTTGTTTTTGGGAGAGTGTCATTTTGTGTCCAAGAGTATATTGTGTTGACAGAGTTTCGAGTATGGCGGAGAACGGCCAAAGTTGTCCTGACCTTGTCCTGTCCTGGGTTTGTGTGTGTGTGTCCGTGTGTGTCTGTGTGCCCAAACCAGCTGACCGTTTGAAGCGCTGCGTCTCTTGTCGTTCCAGCGCCCCGCTCCCAGACCCAGGAGAAAGCCCTGGGCACCATCAAAAGAAGCCCCAACGGAGGAGCCTCTACGCTGGGAAGAGGTGTCCGTGCCACCTCCACCACCTCCAGCCCCGATCACAGCGACCACGCCCTGTCTGCCAGCAGCGACTCAGGCCTCTCCAGCACCTCCCTGTGGGCTGACAGACCAACTCCCACCGTCATCTCCTCCATCACCTCCACCACCTCCACCATCAAGCCCAACCAGGGGCCCAGCCGTCAGGAGAAGGCCCAGCTGAAGCGCCTTCTGAGCGGGTTCGGCCTGGAAGATCCCTCTCTGGAGGAGATGGTCGACAATGGACCGGGGGTGGGCGTCCAGCGGCTCGTCCCGGCGCAGGTGCACGTGAACGGGGACCCGCGTCCCCGCGAGCGAGAAACGGACATCCTGGACGACGAAGTGCTGATGTCCGGCCACGACCTGCGCAGCGTGGACAGCCTGGGGACGCTGTCCTCCTCCTGCCACAAGAGCAGCCAGAACTCCTTGCTCTCCGACGGCTTCTGCAGCCCTGGGGGAGAGGAGCAGCAGCAGCCCCCGAGCCAGCACCACATCCTCCAGCACCACCCCACCCCGCCAGCCATGGAGGAGTACGAGCGGACCTACGCGGAGGCCCGCAGAGGGGGGCTGGGGACCCGGAGTGCCTCGGTGGCCTCTTCCACCCCCAGCAGCGCCGTCCCCAAGCAGCAGGTCTACCGGCAGGGCAGCTACTCCACCCACACCTGGGTGCGGCAGCAGCAGATGGTGGCTGCCCAGCAGTACGCCTATATGGCTGAGGAGACCCCCCACCAGGGGAACATTAACGGGGACAGGTACCCAGGGGACAAACCCCACGGGAGCCTTCCCAAGCCAGCCGCACCCGCAGTACCACAACTAGAGCCCACAGAAACCCCGGCCAGCGGCCAGAGAACAGTGGAGGTGAGCAGCGAGCAGCCCACTGCAACGACAGTCAACAACAACAACAAGCACGATGAGGAGTTCAACTCCCTGACTGTGGACATCGACAACTCCATCGACCAGCTTAACCAGCTGATCATGGACCTGGACCCCAGCTTTGTGCCGGTGCCCACGCGTTCGGCAGCGGTCAAGAAGAGAAACGGAGGAGGTCCGCACGTTAACGGATCCGCCGCGAACGGCGTCGGGCACAGAGTTACAGATAACAGTGCTGCAGCCACCCTACAAAACGCACACCAGACAGGTAAGATGCTGGCACGCCCGGGTACGGTGGTGGTGGTGGTGGTGTTGCTGTGTGGTGGTGGTGCTGTGTGGTGGTGGTGGTGTATGTGTGGGATCATGCATGTGCGGTCATTCTGGGAGCATTCCTTACGACGATCATAGGTGGGCTGAAAGATGGTCAAATGGTGGTGGTGAAATGTGATTCATCCTCTACTCACAAACGGTGATCTTTTGTTGGCGAGACACTGAACCGCGACGTCCTCCAGCTAACTGGCTTTGACCTGTGACTCTGTGTGTGGTGGGCTGTGGTGGGGTGGACACCACGACTGTCAGCGGCCGCTCTCACAACACAGGGTTAACTCATGCCAAACATCTTTTGCTCCCCTGGGCCATGTTAGCAGGGGTGAGTTGGCGGGGCTGCTGCCAGTCCTGCAGAGCTTTCAGATGTTCCCTGCGTGTTTTTAAGGCAGAGAGGAGCTGTTCAGGCTTGTCTTCTCCATTTTTTTTTATCAGAGTTTAGGATCAACACAGCACATGATGAGAGAGAGAGACAGAGAGACACAGAGAGAGACAGAGAGAGAGAGGGAGAGAGAGAGAGAGGCAGATCCTTAGTAGTCTTTGACTGTGTACTGCTGCTCTTTCTTGGAATGTCTTGATGGGTTTTTTGCACACCGCTTTTTCACATTCCCACTTGAGAGGAATTCTGTTAATGGAGAGATGAATATGCTTGCATGGATTCATGTCAAGATGGCCTTTTGGACTGGCATTTCATCCTCTCATGATACACATCACCAAGTTCTTTACCATTTGTCTTTGTGTGTGTGTGTGTCATGTATTGAAATCAGAAAATAGTTGATGATATGCTAATATGAAAGTTGGGATTGCCTCAATCAACTAGTGAAGGAAAATCCCCCTGAAAGACTGAATGTTTTCACACAAGCAGGTAATGGATGGGAACAATTGGTGGTTAACTCCATCTTCAAGCACTCCTTCAGTCGACTACCTGTCATTATCAACCACTGGACTAGACATCTTACCCCCAGGAAACAACCTTGCAATGATGCCATGTTACAAAGGCTAAATATGCATTAGAATCGAAATCATTAGCATCATAAAATGGGTATCAGCATAAATTAGGCTTTCAAACCCTAATGAATTACACCAGAAGATTAAGCCAAGAGGACATGCACAATTAGGATGGGGTTAATTACATATATTCTTTGTCATTTATCAAACGAATGACTATTAAAGCTAGGATTGGTAATGTTTTTGAAAAGCACTATTCATATTTTCTGGATACATTTTAATATCCTGATTGTAATCAATAAATCAAATCCTCTCACAGTAAAACCAAAACCAAATAAATCAATATAAATACATTGCAGGACTGTAATAAGTATCACCAATCATTGCGTTCGAACAGAATGCAATGATTGGATGGGTTAGTTGCCTGTCTAACTACCTACCTGCGCTCTGCCCAATCAGGGACATATGTTGAAAGGAGGAGATAGGAGGGAAATTTGGGTTGGATACTTTCAAACTCAAGCCAAAAATAATGAGCTCCTTTAGTTCCTGATTTCTATCACTTTCATCATGTAAAAAAAACATTGAAGATTGTACATGGACCCATTCATCGTCTCCTCGTATGGTTCCATTGGGCCAGTGGTTGACTTGAATGAAGCATGTTACAAATCCAACAGAATTCCTCCATCTCCAATAGTCAGAGGCTTATTGGTGAATAGGCTTCAGCGGGAGAAGGGGTTACTTGTGTGAAGCAAGGCTTAATGCAGTGTTTCCACTGTCCGCCTCACAAGCCTGTAGTCCAGTCAGATATTTCCAGCAGGATATTGTTGGGGGAAACAGATACCATGCCCTTGTTCAAGGACACAAGGCCGGTTTCAAAACTCTAGAGCCAAAGAATTCCGGGAATGTTCCTGGGTTCTCCGTGGCCATAAGCTTCGCACCAGCTAAAACTACAACCTACGGTTTGTTTTCTGAAAATCAACAGATTTCAAGTCCATGTTTTTGGTTTGTTGCCTCTCCCAAGCAGTCTTGGTGTTTTGAGTCCTTTCGTTCGTTTGAAGTAAAGATGTATTTAGACTTTGGCTCAGAGACTACGGTGTTTCAGAAGCACACATTGGCTTTTTTTTCCTCTTCCTTTTCAAACCAGCGGTGTGTGTTACATGTTGTGAATTTGTGGGTGTTGACTCAAGGACAGCCCGGTATCCTCCATGTTGTTTTCACCTGGATTTGAGCAGAGCGGAGGCAGCGAGAGGGAGAGAGGAAGAGAGAAAGCAAGAAAGAAAGAAAGAAAGAAAGAAAGAAAGAAAGAAAGAAAGAAAGAAAGAAAGAACGAAAGAACGAAAGAAAGAACGAAAGAAAGAGAAACATGGGGGTGTTTGAGAGGGGGAGAGAGAGAGATAGAGGTGGAGAAAAAGCAAGAGAGGATAGAGTGTACTTAAATGAAAGAGATAAAAGGAGCGATACAAAGACTGAGATAGTGAAATAGAGAATGAGATAGAGGGAAGGAGAGAGTGAAGGCTGAGGAAGGAGAGGGGTTTAGCTGTTAGCAGTATGTGAATCACCGGCAGACATGTACCTGGGACCAGCCTGGGGCGCAAACGCAGGAAGAGAAGAGTCAGAGAGTAGGGAGGGCCGAGGAATTTCCACAGATGGAACAAGTGTGCCCCAAGGGAGCACATTTTCCACCCCAGAGACCCATGCCTGTCTGTGCATATCAACTACATACTGTAAAAACACCCATGTCAGCCTTTGTAGACAGCCCCGGAAACAAAACACACAATGTGTTCCTCTTCACTAAAGTAAATTTAGTTACATCAATGAATCATGAAAGCTATTTTAGGCTTCGACTGTTATTGTGTTGGTAAGTAGAATACAGAGTCTCATTTATTATCTCAGTGTGGTGAGTGGGTTCGGGTCAGACAACATTTATTACTTGCTGTTGTGTGGATTTGAAGGCGGATCAGTGAATATTCCTTGTAAATGTTTGTCTTTGGGACGCCTTTCTCTGTCAGCTGTCTGGCACTGGATGAAAGCACCCGTGTAAATGTTTCCCCAATAATACAAATCAAGTCATTGATTCCTGTTGATCATGGCTGCCTTGTAATTTACTATCTGGTATGAAATCACTATTCTTTGATTCATGTTTTTCAATGTAGTTCTCTTGTTTGGTTCAAATCTACAAATCTTCTATGCTAGTTTGAACATCCCCCAGTGTTGGAATGTTCCAGACTGATACAGGAAGAAAGCAAATAGAAGAGATGACAATTTCTGTAGCGTCTCAGATCAGGTAGATTAGATCTCTGGTTCTGGGTTAACCATGACCATAACCACAAGAGAAATCAAGAAAAGAAGATTTAAGGCAGATAGACAGACAGGCAGTCAAACAGATAGATCATCAGGTAGACAGGCAGGTAGACAGAAATATGCATGTGATGTTGCCCTGCATGGATTTGCTTTGTGTGTACATGGGTTGCAGCATGGCACACTTAACTTAAACCAAACCGACAGACAGACAGACAGACAGACAGGCAGGCAGGCAGGCAGGCAGGCAGGCAGGCAGGCAGGCAGGCAGGCAGGCAGGCAGGCAGGCAGGCTGCTCTGTCACTTCAGCAGTGATTCTGATCTGAACACAGAGCAAGGGAACAATCATGGAGAAGAGATACCCTCATCGGTGTGTGCGTGCGCGTGTGTGTGTGATTACTCCCCTGCATTTAGCACCTCGCACCATTAGCATTCCTCAGGGCCGAGACAGCAGCTTTTGTTAAGGATTCAATTAACACCTCTGTGCTGAGTGCTGTTCTAGTCCGCCAGCCCCCAGCCTCCCTCCCACTCAACCTTGTGGCCAGTCAAGAGACTGTCATAATGCTGTCCCCCTACCACCCACACACACTCATACACACACAGACACACACACACCAGCATTCCTCAGCTGTCCTCTCACAAAAACATTAAGATTGATGTAATTGGGACTGTCAGTCAAAGCGACAGTCATTTTCACCTCCTGAAGTCATTTCATGTGAACGCTTTCCTCCCTTCATCAAGTGCATCCGCTCAGAAATGAGCTCAAGAAAAGGCTCTACCAGCTGCTGAACGATCTAGTTTTACAGCCAGCCCCTTGTGTTTTCCTCCAGAGTAACCATGCCCGTGTGTGTGTCTCCCTCTTCCTCCGTGTGTGTGTTTGCAGCTGGCCAAACCTGTGACGTCGACAGAGCAGACGGTCTCCGCGCCCTGAGTCGTCAAGGAAGTGACGTCCCAGACCACCCGGACTTCTGCAGCTCTGGCTGGGGCGTGAGCGTGGTCGAGGAGTACCGGAACACGAGGACATACTCTCCCTGCGCTCCACACTCCCAGGTGGGCAGGCGCTGGGAGGGACGCCTGAGCACTGAGGGGGTCTGGGTGGAGCTGCGGTTAGCGACTGGCTTCTGGGTTTCTGGTTTATCCGTTGTGTTGATGTTCGCGTGCATGTTTTTGCTGTGTGTGACTGTGTGTGTGTGTGTGTGTGTGTGTGTGTGTGTGTGTGAAGCAGCATGGCATGCTGTACAGGAGTGACAGCGTGGACTACCGGCCTGTAGGCTTGGATATGGACAGTGGGGTGGATGCAGGAACTGATATGGCTCCTCCCACTCCTGCCTTCCCTATCTCCCCTCCCACACCCTATGGTGAGACTCGACCTACCCTCACCTGAAGCCCTGCCTCTTTGCTTTGTGACTCACTCAACATGATGAATTATTTACAGATCTTTATTGTTGTGGGGTCATACTCCTTGATAGTGAACTACTCTTATGGTCTGACGAAATCGTTAAATTGAGTGAAAAATTAAAACAAAAAATTTGTTGAACACCCATGCATCTTTTTTCCAGTGAAAAACATGGCAGAGTTTACTCAACTGAGGCAAACTCCATCTCCCAGCATGCCCTCTTTTCGCGACTACAGGACAGAGCATGGTAGGTTCATGTGTGAGATTTATTCGAATTCAGCAATATTAGGTCAATACTTAACTTCATGCAACATGTATCATACTCAAGATCTATTCCAAGTCGGAACATTATTTCGGCATATGGATACAACTTAATACAGTTGGCATCCCCCCAAAAAACAGCAGTTTCCTGTAAACAAAATAATGTTCCGTCATTTCAATGGTCTCAAAGGAATGTAAATAAGTTTATGCACATGTTAGCTTCCTAATACGACAGACTCTGTATTTGTATTTAGCTGTTTGCACTGTTGAATCGGTGGCACGGAGGAGTAATGAGAAGGAAGATGTGTTTCAGTGGGCTTCCCTCATTCTGTCACCCTAAACTCTGTCTCACTCTCATTCCCGTCTCACTAATGACCCTCAATGAGCGAGAGTGTGAGTTGGGAGTAGCAGTCTTGTGGTTTGAGGCCTAAAGTGCACCCTCTCTTTTAATGTGTGTGTGTGTGTGTGTGTGTGTGTGTGTGTGTGTGTGTGTGTGTGTGTGTGTGTGTGTGTGTGTGTGTGTGTGTGTGTGTGTGTGTGTGTAATTGCGTTTTTGCCTCAGATATCAACTTTTTCTGGTCTCCCTGTCTGGCAACTAATGAGAGATGGCTGCTGGATGATAGGGAACTGTCACTTGGGGATATTTCAGTGTTGGGGAGACTGCTCCACTGCACCGCTCTCCGCTGTTACAAGGGATTCCTGACGTGTCATACGACAGTTTGGACAATATATATGTGGTTCAGTTTCTGAAAAGAACCATATCTTTTATAGCTCATAATGGTAGAGTCTTTTGATTAAAAAAGGAGCTCTTTTTTATATGTGCGTGGAGGTTTTGTTGTGAATCTGGATGACTTGAAGTGGCTGTACACACCCAAACTATATGATTGTTCTCTGAGGTGGAGAGGGAGTTGTGTGGTGATATGGGCCTTTGTAGCACTGCCATGACAAGACTTTCATGTACCAAACCCAAGTCTTTTCTTAACTCGTTACCAGAATATTTTCACAAACAATCGCCTTCAGATGAAAGGAAATGTATCATCTTGAAAAAGGCCATGCCGACAACAAGAGTTAGGTTTTGGATTTTTAATAAGCCTTGTCCTCTGAACATGCCACCATAATGCCACATGTTTTTTTATATATATATATTTTTTTTACCTCAGTACAGACTGATTTAATTTTTGGGCCTTTCTGATGGAACCATGTTGCCTTTCTGGGAACATGTGACGTTTGAATTCTGTTCTCTATGTTGAGAAAGCGTTGGTAAGGGTTGTGACATTGTCAAAGTCAAGGGTCAGACACATGGAGGGGGGGGGTGTCTCATTCACATCGTGACCTGTGTGTTTCCTCTTTGACCCCCGGTGATCCCTGCCTGGCCCGTTGCCAAAGTGATCTATGTTGGCAAGTGTGCGCTGGGGGTGGCAGCGCATCGGAGGTCTGTCTGTGCCCCCCCCCCTTGTGCCCTGTCCTGCCCACCATATTCAGACGCCGCCGCCAGGTTACCACGGTTACAGAGTGTTGTGGGGGGGAAGGGGGATCAGGGCACAAGAACGCTTTTCATCCCAGTTGAAAGTGTCTCTGGGTAAACAGAGACGAGCAGGACAAAGACCGAACCAGACCCTCTCATCCTCCTCTTCGCTCTCCCTTGTTCTCAGCGAGGCAGCCCATGGGAACAGCAGCCAGCCAACCAGCTAGTCAATCAGCCGGCCAACCGCTGAGCAATGTAGAAATCTGTGCCTTCGACATGTCTGGAGCACCTGTCAGACCCTTAAAAGCCATGATTGATTCAATGAAAGCTTTTAGTCAATCATGTAAGTGGGAGGGGGGGCTTTTAATTTCCCTCCCCACATGGAAGCAGCAGAGTTGACTGGGTAACAGGCCGGCTCTGCTGCCTATAGATCAATGGTTGAGCTAGCGAGAGGACTGAATTAAGAGGCATTTCATCTGCAAGGCCAACCACTTTCTCGATGACACAGTCTGTTGCACAGAGAGCGAGCGAGCCGTACCGCTTCCTGCTTTTAATTTGATTGGGGTTTTAGAGCAGTTTTTTTCTTTTTTAGGTCAATTTCCATCAACGTGTGGATTTGCAGCGGAAGACGTAAATCCTTCTAGTGTTTCTAGCCTGAGTGTGCATGCAGCAGTGTCATGTCTGATGCATGTCTCTCTCTCACAGACACGCACACAGAGCACCGCGGTTACTCCGAGATGATCGGGCACGTTCGACTCGCCTCAGATGAGGGCCTGCCCAACTCTTCCCACAATTGCCATCGGCCATTTTGCGCCACACCCTCCGCCCCCATTCTCCAGCGGACAGACAGGTATGGCTAATCTCAAAAGAGGTTTTGTCACATCTCCTTACACCCATCGTAGTGTGCTGCCTGTGTGTGTAGTATCTCCTCCATGAGACTACCCTGATGGTCACATCTCTCTCTCCTCCCCAGCCCATCCATGGGACAATCCTGGCAATCTGAGGCGCCTCTTCTCAGCCGCCAGACCTCCCTCGGTGCCTACCCCACCCCTAGACACCCCCCTCCCCACTCCATGTCCCTGGACTATGGCCAGCACTCCCCTCCCCTGCCCCATGTGCATCCCCACCCCGCCCCCAACGCTCACAGCTCCCCCCGCGGAGGCCAACGCGTCCGCGCAGCTCGCTACGCCTTCCCCCACAGCCCTGCCACATGCAGCTTCGACGAACAGGACGACTCCGGCCTGGGCTACGGTGCCGACTGTCCTGCCTCAACATCCTCCCTCCTGGGCAACGGAGGCATGGAAAGAGGCCCACTGAGCTCCGTAGAAGGCCAGGGCAGAGTCCAGACACAGCCCCCTCTGTTACCCGAGAAGAGAAGGGCGTCAGACGGGGAGCATTCCCTAGGCACGGCCTCTCCGGCCCTCAGCGGCTTCTCCAGTCCCCACAGCGGGAGCTCCCTGAGCATCCCCTTCCCCAACGTCCTGCCAGACCTTTCAGCCCAGACACCACGCACCGCCTCGCCCTTGCCAGGTAACCCTCCAATGCTAAGTCACCACTCCCTTAACTGTATGATGATATCCACGAATGGATGTCCTTTGGGTTGGGGTTATTCGTATTTCAAGGAAGCTCTTTCAGCCTGGGAGATCTCTCTGCGCTTTGTTGGCAGCGTTGAGGGACTTTGATGTGGGAGGCGATTGGTATGTTGGCTGACCGTTTGTGCGTCTGTGCCTTTTCCAGATGTTCTGGCGAGTAAGCAGGTGACTGTCAAATTTGTGCAAGATACATCAAAATTCTGGTATAAGCCAGATATCTCAAGGGATCAAGGTAAGGGGCCAACTTTCCCCCCTCAGAAAAAACGAGAAATGTTTGGCTGCTTCAGTGGCAGAGATTCAGTCTCATTCCTGTATTCTGCTTGTCTCTCTTCTCGTTCTCCTCCTCCTCCTCCTCACTTTCCTCCTTTGCAGCCATCTCAGTCCTGAAGGACAAAGAGCCAGGCTCCTTCATCGTCCGAGACAGCCACTCCTTTAGGGGGGCCTACGGACTGGCCATGAAGGTAGCCACGCCCCCTCCTTCTGTGCTGCAGCAGAGCAAAAAAGGTGGGCATCAAGGACTGGGTGGGGGGGGGGGCAGGGGGCGGGGCCTTTGAAGGCGGCAGGGGTCAGGATGTAGGTGGCCGTTTCCTGTGCGATTAGGTTACAGGTGACATGTTCCAGAAACCCCATCTGTTGCCGCGGTACCCCAGGCACACTGTGTGAGCGATTGTAGGAAAGAACCCAATTACAGCCCCAGAAAGCCTTCTACGGTTTCATCCCTCTGAGCACCTTGATTTGGAGCCACCTGATAGTCCTGCCCCTGTGTTCCCCAGCTCCTGGCCTACCTGACTCAGGCCAGGGAAAAGATTGAGCCAAGCAAAACTCTTTAGCCGACGGACTCATAAAAGTGAGGCTAACATTTCACACCCGTACAATGAAACTCAGGTTTTCTAAAGCTGACTGGATTGGAAGACTCTCCCGGGAGAGTCTCTGAGCTGAACACTGTGGCTTCACAAGGTGGACATGTAGTACAAAGGTTAATGAATAGAGATTTCCCTCGTGTTCTTTTCTGTTGTCGGGTGTTTTTCTCATCAGAACTAGAACAGCATTCTTCTGGGGAGGCTGCTTGACTTCCTATAGGCTATGTCAGTTGTTGCAAGTCCAAAGAACTATACAAGCTTCATCAGACTGAAATCATTGACTTGCTTCTCTGAAGCAAATGAGAGAGTGCAAAAACAGCCACAGTAGAATACGATTGCTGATCCCAGCAAAATCAATAACAGCCGCTGCTCCGGAGACATCTTATTATTGTTCGCGTGGAAAGATGGAGGTTGAGGGGTGAGAGCCCCTTCCAGAGAGATGTGACCCTCTCTCACTCCCCTCAGCTACACCTATCCCTTTGTTTGGGTCCCCCCTCGTTTCCCGCTCCTCCAGCCGCCATCTCAGAACAGCACCTGTGGTGACAGTGACATCATGAGAGGGCTTGTCTCAGAACCTTCCAGCAAGAGGCTTTGTGCTTCCTACAGAGTGTGAAACCAGAGCCATCTACACGAGTGGCTTTTTATCTCCACCTTTGTTCTGGAAACATTCCTCCTAAACACGCTCGGCAAAGCCCCTCCGTAGGGGATGGGGGGAGAGTGACAACAAACTGCCCTTCAGGAGCAATGACACTGTGTAGCTTTACAAGACTTTATGTAACTCCTCAAAGTGTATCTAAGTTATGTAACAAGTTTATGGTTACTGGAAGGTTATTGCTAAGATACCACTGTTATCAGTATCTCGTATCTGCTGAATGGAATGTTATTTAATGTCTCTCCTCATCTGTTCTGTCTCAATATATTTTTTTCTGACAGGTGGAGATCTGTCCAATGAGCTAGTCCGTCACTTCCTTATTGAATGCACTCAAAAGGGAGTTCGGTTGAAGGGCTGTCCAAATGAGCCTTACTTTGGTGAGTTTCCCCTCTGACTAACCTCACACGCTCACTGATTTGTATGAACAGGGACCCCTAGTGGCTGTCTGTTGTCTGTGCCGGGGGAAACCAGTGCCCTAGTGGCTTCTTAGGGGTACTGCAACAATGATCTAAGCTCTTTGTGAAATCGTGTCAATAGACGGTACAATAGGAAGTCTTTTTTTTACCGAACTTACTGACCAAATAAACTTGGTCAAAATGGTATAAACAGGATGTGTAGCCAGGCACACTGAGAGCTGTTTATCAACACAGAAAGCTCAGCGCCAACGAAATGTCCATTTCTAAATTTGGAGCCGGACGGTACTTTCTGTCCAATTGTTCCGGCAATCCTGTTTTAGCCAGTTGCCTTTGGCAAAGGAGGTCTTTTTGGCTTTGTGTGTGACACCACAGTCAAACACTAGTTGCAGGGAAAGCGTCAAAGTTCAGACAACAATTGAGGGAACTGCTGGTATCTGTTGCAGCTTTCAATGTGAAGAACCTCCCTGATGTGTTGTTTTGTCTTTGGCTTGCAGGTAGTTTGACTGCGTTGGTGTGCCAGCACTCAATCACCCCTCTGGCCCTGCCCTGTAAGCTTCTCATACCAGACAGAGGTGAGATAGCATCTCAGTATTCTACACACTCACCTACACACACGTACACACACGAGCACACTGCATGCAGACATTGCCAACCAACCAAGTGTCAGACAGAAAAGATGGCGTTAGTCTTATAGAGTACTCTAATTATATCCAGCAGCTTACTGACTAAATAGAGCTTAATGGTATGAGGTATTATTGCTGAAGAGATTTATGAGGTTGTGCACATTACAGCTGTCACCACAGATTAATTACCTTGACTGAAAATGAGCTCATGTATCATTAGAAGAGCAGAGGTAAAAACAAACATACATAAAAACCGAAAAGAAGAAGACAAACGTTTGTTAGTAAGACCTTTTTTTCTGTCAAGCTCAATCTGTTGAACTGATGTTGACGTGTGTGTGGGCGTGCATGTGCGTGTGTGTGACTAGACCCTCTGGAAGATGTAATGGAGAATACCTCCCTGTCAGTTACCAACTCCGCTGCTGAGCTGCTGAAACAAGGAGCAGGTAGGTCCACAACGCTCGAAGGGACTTTGCGAACGAAGTAGCAGCACGCGCATCAGTCCATGAGCAGTCCTAACCAGTCTGTCTCTGTCTCATTGGCTTTCATTCTTGCTCTCCCTCTCCCTTTCACTCCCTCTCTCTCATGTGCAGCCTGTAACGTGTGGTTCCTGGGCTCGGTGGAGATGGAGTCCCTGACAGGTTACCAGGCAGTGCAGAAGGCCACCAGTGCCATCCTGGCCTCCGAGGCCGCACCCACCTCCACGGTGGTCCACTTCAAGGTGTCCTCACAGGGAATCACGCTCACCGACAACCAGAGGAAGTAAGTCAGCCCTCATGTACACATACGACCACAGGCGAAATCGCCAACAGATCTCTGCCTGCGGTAGTGTCTGACAGAGATTGTATTTTGTCCTCCTCCCCACCCCCTCCCTCCACGGTTGTACCTGATAGGCTGTTCTTCAGGAGACATTATGCTGTCAGCACCGTCATATTCTGTGCTCTGGATCCTCAGGACAGGAGGTGAGAAACTGACACACTCTAGAATGCACACAGCATACGTTCCCACAGTGTATTACCATTGTTTAGTGGATTATATCTATGGCGTGATCAGCCTTGTCATGCTTTGTCGCAGGTGGACAAAAGACGGCTGCACTTCAGCAAAGTAAGAACTCTTGTGCCCCTCACACGATGGTAAAAATGTTTCAAAGTCCTAGAAAAGGTGAGAAGTCCTAATTACAAAACTCCTTCTTTCTCTCCCCCACCATCAGGATTTTTGGCTTTGTTGCCAGGAAGACTGGTAGCGCCATGGACAACGTGTGCCATCTCTTTGCCGAACACGACCCTGAACAGCCAGCCAGTGCCATCGTCAACTTTGTATCCAAGGTGATGATCGGCGCCCAGAAGATCAAATAGGCCCTTGCCTCATGCCGTCAGCTAATTGGCTGGCATGATGGTTTCCAGGATTGTACACGAGGAAGTGATCAAACCTCACTCTGCCAATATGAAGCTGGTCATCAGGATGGAGGTGGACAGGGCTTGGTTGGAGAATCCCATTATCCTGGTGTGGAGACAAAGTATAGAGGACCCTGAGAGGTGTTCTGAATGAGTGCGATGAACTCCTATGACCCATCATCAGTTCAAAGCATTTTATCAACGAAGTTAGAAGGTTAACGCAACACTATCTTGAAAGGGGACCAGATCAGTGTCGAAGAATGAGCTTGTATGGGTGCCGCTGGAGACTGTCTCCCAGTGGAATACATGTTAAACTCCAGGTGATGGGCCCTGTCAGGAAGCCTTTATTGGAATGGACTCTCTTCTATTGATGAGCGTAAGGGACACAGCATAAGCATCTCAAAGGAAAACGCTTCATTTTTCCATAGTCAGTTTAACTGCTACACGTGTTTATATTACAGTGTCTAGTGGGTTTCCAGTTTGTATGTTGGCCATGGTTTTGACCCTTTGTTCTCCCTATCAAATGTCATTCTTATAATCGTTATACACAGGAACTTCTCCTTAATGCTATACTCTCTATTATGTCCATGTGGCTTTTATGTCAATCTACATTTCTAAATGTCTTCAATATGACCTAAAAAGAACACTATCTAAGCTATTAAAGGTAAAATATGTAGGGTTTCTCTGTACAAAGACACATGTTTGTCCCCTATAAGCTTGTCATGTCAGTTAATGAGGCTCTCTGCGAGTTGTTAAGCAACAGAGACAGCTCAAAACCAATGGAATTTCGCGTTCTAATTTTGGAGCAGCCCGCTCTTTTCCAGCCATTGACGTTCCAGCACTCTTGATCCAGCCAATCACTGTCAGTGAGGCCAACCTTCCTTTTCTGGCTTATTTTGTGAAACCACTGTCACTTGAGCTGGAGCTGGATGAAAGCATGGAAGCTCAGACAAGACTTGGGAACACTGTTTCTCCTTTTTGAGTTCCTTTTATGATGTCACCTATTGCAGCTTTAAAGTATAGTATACTCTTCTACAAGAAATCTTCTCTTCACTTAATCTATGCAATGTACAAATATTTTTTTAATGTATCATATTTTGATTATATATTTTAAAATAGTATTTACTCTATGCTCATGATCAAATTATACACGTATATTATCTCACTGTCAAAATTACCACTATAAAGAGAAAACAGTGCAGCAAAAATAAATTGGACAGTGTGCATGTGTTGAATAAAACTACCAAAATAAAGATTTTTTTGTAAACCTTAATATATTGTAGGTAAGCTGTCATGAATAGATCAAAGATTCATCAGTTCTTGATTTAGATTTTTTTTTATTTGAGACATTCCTATGATCTATTGAATTGTCATTTGATTGCAGATTTTGACCTATAATCTATACACATATTTTGTAAAGGCTTAGTCAGAAAAACATATATTAGAGGACTTTTGTATATTGTGATAGGAATCTCAAAAAACAACAAGTTGTTGTTTGACACTATTTCATGATTCCCTCTGTTTATTTTGTGGTACTACATTTGTGCTTATTAAAATCCATATATTTTGATACATAGGCTTAGAGCCAGGGTGGTCAATTCTAACATTGGTTGTTCTTGAGATTATAATTCTGCTGTCAGTCTTTCTAACCAGAGGAGGGGCCAAAACATGTTGCTAAACCCAGTAATCTTAAAATGTGTATATTTGTATTCTGTTGTATGTTTGTCATATATTGTAGTTCTAAAGTGTACATCCCATAATTGTATCTTCACTTACCTCTCTAATCGGATTTGGCTATGCTTCATGTTGATCTGTGGTCTTTCATACCAGTTGTTGTGTATATTGGAATTGCTTTGTTTATGTTGGATGTACATAAATAAAAGGGAAACTTTTACCGTTGTTGTTTTTATGGTTGAATCTGGAAGAGGCACTAGTATGCACATTTTTTCAGGGCTTCCAAGCCTGAGTTTCACCTCAGGTGACTGGACCTTCTGGGTTAAATACAATCTAGATCCAGCTCTGTTTTCCCATTTTGGCCAGAGGGGGGTGCTATAGGAGTATCAAAGTGCCTCTACTGTGTAAATGAAATACTCTGCATAAACTAGAAACAAAACCATGTTTAGGGCATACAGGGTTACAAATGGTACCACCGTTGCGAACACATACACACACACACACACACACAAATCCCCATGTTGACCCCTCCCCTTCCTCCGGGGTCAGGTCTGGGCAGGTTGGTCTTCACCAGGAGCAGTGAGAGGCACCAAGAGTTGAGGGAAAAGTGAAGAAAAAATGATGACTGCCCAGCTTTCCTCCACTCCACATTGGCTCCAAGCAGGTGGTAAAAGCAAAGAATTCCCCTCCCGGTGGAGGGGGGTGTCCAGGAAGGAAGTAAGGGCCCAGGTGTAGTTACTTGCAAGAGCAGAGACCATCTCTGGCTCTGTCATTTAGTCTGGACTGGCCCAGTAAAAAAAGGCCTCAGAGGAAACAAGGGTCTGTCTAGATATTTTAACCAATACCTGTAAGATACAACAAAGTTTGTTTGCATTCTCAAAGAACCAATCCAAATCTAGCTTCATACTCTAATGAGCCAATCACACCGAACAGATACATGCCGTTTACCGGTGAGCCAAGAATACACTCGAGGGAATGGCACTCATTTGATCAGAAACAGATTGGAACATTTTCTGCGACACTATTTTCCAGTCACCGTTAACGCATATTGGCAGCCTCTGACCCGACCGTCACATAGTTCTGTGTTTGCGCAGGATAATCCCTGTCTTTGTCTATGGGTCCTGTCTTGCCCAGCGCCTCATAACATGACACTGATTAAGCCTGTCACATATACAGTAATAACAAGCACAACTTTGCCAACTATTTCCACAGACAACAGTCCAAGGCTTATGGGGAGGAGCTAGTCAAGTCTGGATCTGCCTAGCCCACCAATGACGCCTCAGAGATAATGTCTCTGGCTGGAAGGCTCCGGTTATTAAAAAGCAAACTCATTTCCAGGCTGGATTGAATCGCTGCCTAATGAGGGAGGCGGGGGAGATCGTTGTTTCAGAGGTAGAACAAAGGTAGGGAGGCAGAAATAGAAAGTTCACTTAGGGATGACCACACAATCAGAGGCCCTGTTATGCTCCTGCAACCTAACCTCGAAATACCAATGTCAACCCCATTAGGCTAATATATGTTGCATAGTGTTTGAAACTGAAAATAAGGGGGTTTAGCTTCGTTCCTTTGGTGCTAAACCTGTGACTTAAAGACAGCGTCTTTGTGAGACTTAGACGATTCACTTCAACATTCTATGGGTGACAGTTCAGTGGCAGCCAAACAAGAGATTCATTATGAAATCTTTATTTTTGCCAAAAGGTTAGTGCAGAAGCAGGCTGACGTTCCATTTCAGATTGTTAACTTGCCAACATGTCGCAAATGTACATAACATTGAAAAGAAAATGTGTTTCACTAATGAAGAAAACCGTTTTAATAAATCACCACACCATTGTCAGGTTCAAGCTTCCCAAAGTACTTTCTTTCCCAATTTGTTGAACATGTTCCCAACCTCTTGTACATCCAGTAGTTGACACAACGTATCTAAGGTGTATTGTTTTTAAGATGGGCCTGCCAGTATTGAAGGCTAAACAGTAACAGCAGCAAAACCATGGATTGATTTTTGGGGTATGGGTAGCATATGGTCTGACCAAACCAAACGTGCACCCTTATGCAGAGGTGACTCATTTCTGAGGGTGATGACAGGCACCACGGTCTCCCAGCCTCAGTGTCTGTCTCATTTACACCCATCCTCTGAAACACCATGAAGTCTGGCCTCCTGGCCTTGCTCCTGAACACCACCTCTGGGGTTACTGAGACACCTCCGCCAACAGCCAGCTCCTGACAGCTGGCCTGGCCTGAACAATAATAGGTGAGCTACTTTTCAAAACTATGTGTGTGGGGGTGAGAGAAGGTGAGCGAAGATGAGAGAAAGAGAAATCCAGGGTTGTTTGTGTCTCTACATTCTTGGCTGTGAGTTTAGTGGAAGGAAAGATTCCATTCAAATCAACTATACTTCAAACTTAATGCTAAGCCTGAGACAATGATGATGGCCAGAGCTGGTGAAACCTGTCAGACACAACTTCAACTCTCTTTAGAATTTGCTCCAATTCCAACACCGACAATCCCCCCACTTCAACTCTCCCACATAGGCAACAAGCCACATGTCCACAACCACAAACCACTAACACGTCCAAAATAAATGAAGAAGAGAAGGCCTGGTGTTGTCCAAGACGTGTTCCCTCCTCCAACACCTATGATTTCCCATGAAGCTTGTCATTGTCCCTCAGAGCAGCCAAGACAGACAACTGGAAATGAAAACATACACTGTTCTACACAGTGCAATATAAATATGAATTCAAACCTGTTTGGATATCTTGAATGCATCTGCTGTACAGACTGTACACTCAGTGTTACAAGTGTAGATATGTGTGTGTTAAGTAGAGAATAAGGGAGAGAGAGAGAGAGAGAGAGAGAGAGAATTAAGGTTTCCCCTGAAATAAACATTGTGTTTGTGTAAAGTATTTAGGTTTGTGTATGCCGGCATGCGAGCATGTGAGTGTGTAGTTTCAGGCATGTGTGGCATTGAGGATGGAGGTGGTACTGTTGTTGGTGGTTAGGGTGGGGGGGGTTAGTTGTGTGGGAAGTGGGGGGGGGTAGTGTATGGGAAGTGGGGGGGGGGGGTCTAGCCATCCCCCAAGTGAGCGGCGCCACTCTCAGCCCACTTCCTTGTGCTCTGCAATCCATCAGGCAGGGTGCTGAGAGTTCCTCTCCCTCTGTCCCCCCCCCCTCCTCTCCCCTTCCCCCCTCCCCCCAACCCTTCCTCCTCCTCTCGCTACGGCCTAATTAGGGCCTTGGACTGCTCCCCTGTCTGGCCAGCAGTGGAGGGGACCACAACAGCACCAGGGTCCCCCTTTGCGCTTCGCACAAACCAAACTCTCCAAAAAAAGATGCGGCTGCCTCTGAAATGAGATGAAAGATGGCCTCAGCACCAGCGCCGCCCCCCTCCCCTCCCCCCGTCCCTTCGTCCGGTCCCCCCCCCCAACCCTCCTCTCCCTGACATCTCTGGTCACCGTTAGGACTGTTTCTCTCGCTACACTTTGGGGATGCGGTGTGTCTTTCGCAGCTGCACAAAAGTTGTCGGGAAACACGTACCGAGCCAATCAGGACAAGACAGGACAATCGCAAGCAAGCCAGTCACGAGACTGGACCATAGAACAGAGAGACCGTCCAGTACTTGTCATGGCCTCGAATTTGATTCTTAGACATCCATGCCGTGGCAACATTTTCACCACCACCTCACTACTGCTTGGTGGTGTGGTGCTGGAGGGAGAAGGACAGTTAGTCTAGACACACACAACACACAGTCTGCCCTGTGTAAACTCAGACATGTTCAACGGCCCTCCAGCTGATTAAACTATGGGCTTTCCATCTTTGTGAGTTTTGGCTCTGCCTATAGATTCTTGGGCTTTTTTGACTGTCACTGCAGTAACACCATACCCTCCCAGCACGTCTGCCCCTACCCAACCCCACCAAACCTAAGATTGGATTCTTTGAAAACATGTTTTTTTCTGGAGGATAAAAAGGATTATTGAACTATCATGTCTAAAACGTTCTACTAATAGTGGGACAGAAGACCTTAGAAGACTCCAGTAACAGACCAGATAGCAGGCTACAACCAGCGGCTTCAGCAAAGCAGCTATACAGCGTCAACCTCGAGCAACAGTTAACCTGGGTTGTAGCAGACAACAGTCTATGCACATATCAGTGGATCGCTGAACGGTAGAGGGTATTGCGGGCTACGCCACGTTTGACCTTCAATAGAACGTTAGCTAACTGGGTTAAAGGAGTTGCAATTCCTATTGTCCTAAACTGGGTTCAAGAACGTGCACTTGGAGTGCTCCAAGACGTCTTTAGTGAATTGTCCGAATCATTTTTAAATCGTTGGAAAATTGCTCCGGATTAACATGACAGACGGTTGCGGTTGGCCGACATAGTTTGTGACAGCAGGTTATGTTAAACACATGTACTGTAATATCCTGTAAGTGCAGACAAAAAACCGCATTCTTCATACTCGGTCTTTATTGAGTGGCTGCGCTGCGGGACGAAAGCACAACCTTCAGCGAATTACTCCTAGGCCCAATGCTCTCCTCCGCTATGCCGAATATGCGCAGGTGGTTGAGAGACCCCCCTTTCTTAAGGCTCCGACCGGATAAAGGGGAGGAAAATCAGCAGGCTTTTTTCAGCATATGAAACAAATGTTTGGCATTCCACT
>BROE01000001.1:1878465-1990579 GCA_036571765.1 Plecoglossus altivelis
CGTCCCTGTCCGGTCCCCCCCCCCAACCCTCCCCTCCTCCCTGACATCTCTGGTCACCGTTAGGACTGTTTCTCTCGCTACACTTTGGGGATGCGGTGTGTCTTTCGCAGCTGCACAAAAGTTGTCGGGAAACACGTACCGAGCCAATCAGGACAAGACAGGACAATCGCAAGCAAGCCAGTCACGAGACTGGACCATAGAACAGAGAGACCGTCCAGTACTTGTCATGGCCTCGAATTTGATTCTTAGACATCCATGCCGTGGCAACATTTTCACCACCACCTCACTACTGCTTGGTGGTGTGGTGCTGGAGGGAGAAGGACAGTTGTCTAGGACACACACACACACCAGTCTGCCCTGTGTAAACTCAGACATGTTCAACGGCCCTCCAGCTGATTAAACTATGGGCTTTCCATCTTTGTGAGTTTTGGCTCTGCCTATAGATTCTTGGGCTTTTTTGACTGTCACTGCAGTAACACCATACCCTCCCAGCACGTCTGCCCCTACCCAACCCCACCAAACCTAAGATTGGATTCTTTGAAAACATGTTTTTTTCTGGAGGATAAAAAGGATTATTGAACTATCATGTCTAAAACGTTCTACTAATAGTGGGACAGAAGACCTTAGAAGACTCCAGTAACAGACCAGATAGCAGGCTACAACCAGCGGCTTCAGCAAAGCAGCTATACAGCGTCAACCTCGAGCAACAGTTAACCTGGGTTGTAGCAGACAACAGTCTATGCACATATCAGTGGATCGCTGAACGGTAGAGGGTATTGCGGGCTACGCCACGTTTGACCTTCAATAGAACGTTAGCTAACTGGGTTAAAGGAGTTGCAATTCCTATTGTCCTAAACTGGGTTCAAGAACGTGCACTTGGAGTGCTCCAAGACGTCTTTAGTGAATTGTCCGAATCATTTTTAAATCGTTGGAAAATTGCTCCGGATTAACATGACAGACGGTTGCGGTTGGCCGACATAGTTTGTGACAGCAGGTTATGTTAAACACATGTACTGTAATATCCTGTAAGTGCAGACAAAAAACCGCATTCTTCATACTCGGTCTTTATTGAGTGGCTGCGCTGCGGGACGAAAGCACAACCTTCAGCGAATTACTCCTAGGCCCAATGCTCTCCTCCGCTATGCCGAATATGCGCAGGTGGTTGAGAGACCCCCCTTTCTTAAGGCTCCGACCGGATAAAGGGGAGGAAAATCAGCAGGCTTTTTTCAGCATATGAAACAAATGTTTGGCATTCCACTGGGCCGTGCTCTGCTGTAGACCTGTCTGTTAACAGTCGGCGGGACGCCACGGCTTGTTGGCCATCCATTGGACAGAGAGCTCCAAGAAATGTTAAATGCCAGGCAATCGTGCACGACTTTTTTTTTTTACACTGTTATTCTTCTGAGGTATTTTGAACATTTTGTGCCGGTGTGTTCGTTCTGTCATCTGTGTCCGATTAATATGGGACCTAAAGATTCTATAGATGTAGGTTAGAGTAATTACTTTGGTATCTCTCACTTACACGTAAGGCATGCGTCCTTATTTGTAGTATGTCCTTTCCATCTGTATCGACAACCACGTCAACTGCACTAGTGGTTCAGCTATTTTACACGTCCTGGCGACAGTTTCAAAGTCGTGGGAATTAGGGCCCATAGGTCTGTACATACGTAAATGAATGCAAGGTTGATGCGATGACAGTTTATCAGATAACTTACCCATGACTTTGCAGACCAATGTAACTGCTTCTAGTTAAAATGTTTCATAATAATAAATAACAGTTTATAGCATCCTCAAATTATCTGGTGCAATGATTGGACTGCAGTATACTTGTATAAAAGACGTCCAATTTCAGTCCACATCCACCTTGGTCCGTTAACTGCTCCCACACGATGTTATTTTGCAAGAGATTTAATGAGGTGCTTTGTGAACTAGGCAGCTCTTGGATACCCACAGCGGTCAAGGTCAATGTGCTGGATTGGCCAAGAAACCCTTGTAGCGACTGCATGAGTTACTGTAATCAGTAACGCAAATGTTTTTCCACCTTGTAATGAGCACACACACACCACAGACAATCTGTAATCAGTTAAATCTCAAATTAATGTTTTGAGCTGCCTTAAAAGATAATACACCAGATATCAATCTTAGATCAGTTTTAGGCCAGAGTTATATTAAGGCTCAAACCAAGTGACGTCATCACGGCGATTAAAACATATAATCCCGTTACAAACAATTGGCACTAGTGTCAACCTGTTGAATGAGTCGTAAGTACACTAGGAATAAGGCGCTTGGTCAAGATTTTAAAAGGGACTTTTCTTTAGAAATATGAAGTCAGCGAGACTTACATCCTCATACATAGGCTACATAAAGAGACTCCTTTCTCTCAATATCACAGACACACCCACTGGGAATGTTGTGTTTGTTGAAGCGATTGCTTTCTGAAATGCAACACTCCTTTCTGCCTCACTGCTGTAGAATCAGCCTGTGTCTGTCTAGTCTAGGTTGAGCAGCCTGGGGCCAATGAGATTTCGATTCGGAGAGGTGTCCTGCCAATGTTCTGTGATAGAGAACAGGGTGGAGGGGAGACATGGTACAGTGTACTGTTTATTCTCTCTTCCAACCGGATCTCAAGGTATCACACAGAAGGGTTGGGTATGGAGTGTGTGGACAGTTAGCGAGATCTTATCGATGTAGACATAAATTAATGTTGTCGTTATTGGCTCGCCCTGGAATGAAATATACAACCATTAATCCTTGCACTTAGTCATTGACAAAGTATTACGAAAGTGCAATCTTTCAAAGGCTTTTGTACTCATTGTAGGGCATAGTTTTTACTCTAAATATATTTTCCTGGGAATTCCCCCCCCCCTTTTTTTTCCTTTAAGAAGCTCGTTTTATTTTATTTGCTTAAAACCAAGTGGAAGCAAAACCACCACAACTCGTTTGAGGGGGTGTGACTTCAGCTGCTGGGTCTATATATTGAGACGATGTGTGCAGTGGCGTCATGTGAATTACACGCAGAAACTAGTCTTAAAAGTTCGGGACAGAAGCCTACTTCGTTGCAAACCTCGAAATTTCGCCATGGAGACAAGTTTATGCACCATTTGTATGGCCGTTGTTCTGGCATCGATTACAAAGAGTTCAGGTGCTATAGGTCCGGTTATCAAGTGCGAGCCTTGTGATGCTGGAGTGCGTCTTCTGTGCAAGCCTTTACCTAAGGATTGCGCCGAAAGAGTTCGCGAGCCGGGTTGTGGTTGCTGTATGACTTGCGCCCTGGTTCTTGGACAGCTATGTGGGGTTTACACGGGAAGATGCGGCTCTGGGATGACCTGTCTGCATCAGCCTGGAGAGACCAAACCGCTCCAAGCTCTGCTGGAGGGACGTGGAATTTGTGCAAACTCAAGCAACAAAAGACCCATCAGCACCGTAGCTCCAATTAATGACATACCAGGTAGGCTATTTATTCTAGACAGTTTTATTTAGGTGTAATCTGGAATTCCAAGTGTAATGGAGAGGGATCCCTCCGTCACAGATTGATAGCTGTGTCCTCGCGATATACCAGAAACGAATTACTTTTGACAGATGGATGACACATTTTTTCAGCTTGGATCGAAACATTTTTATCGAAATATCTGCGAATTCCTCTGCTTGAAGTTGAGGCTTATCATAACGGATCATATTTTTGTAAAACATTTATTTTGAGATGTAATAAATAAATACAATTCAAGGCAAACGGAATAATTTCTAAACATATCATATCTACTTCTGTAGACGACCAACTATAGTCTAACTAGGCATGACACCGAAGATACTAAAGCAACTGAAAAATGTGATGCATGTCAAAAGGGTTTTGGGTCTGTAATGCCATCTACATACTTATAATTTTGTCAAAAATATTTATATTTAGTAGATATTTAATGACATGCCTAAGTATGAGGTTGCTTAGCATAATATATCTTTGAATGCAGTTCATTTTATTGATCCCAATGAACTGTTAATTGTATACTATGTGCACCTGGTTAGAAATGAAAACTAAATCTTTATCTGGTTATACCAGAGAGTGTTGAGGAGGAGCAGAGAAACATCACAGCCCCCCCGCTCCTCCAGACCCCTTCCAGCACTCGCAGGCCCCAGGGTGGGCCTCGACCGCCCCAGCAGCCCGCTGTCCTCCACACCGCCAAGGCTGACGTCCTCCGACGGGTGCAGCTAAAGAGAGCTCAGAGCTTCAAAATGGAGGAAGTCCCTGGCATGCTCAGCACAGACCAGCAGAACTTCTCTGTGGAATCCAAGCAGGAGCTGGAGTATGTAAGTACCCAGTGTTCCCTGTCCACAAGGGTTTCTCTCTCTCTCAACAATCCACAGGGGATGTTTTCCTCAGCTCCCTCAGTGTTTTGGTGTTCCTCCCTCCCTCCCTCTCTCGCCCTCTCTCTTGCCCTCTCTCTTGCCCTCTCTCTCTTGCCCTCTCTCTCACTCTCTCGCTCTCTCTCTCTCTCTCTGCGGGTGATGAAATGTTTGGGGTATTGGTGCTGACGGCTGACAGGGTAGGCAGGCAGGGGCGGGAGGCAGAGATTGGCTTGGCGGCGATGGAGTACGGTGGCTCTGTGGCTGACCGGGTCAGGCGGTTGCTTGGCCGCAAGGCGTCCGCGTGCCGGGGCGTACAGCGAGGAGAGAGAGAGACACAGAGAATGATGGATAGGCCCCCGCGTACACCCGTTTGGAAACCCCACTGCTATTTTTGATCCTCTGAGCGAAAGTGAGTGCGCACGCACAAGGAATGAGCTTTGGCTTGTTGCTTTGATCAGTGACCGGAGTCCCTTTGAAGGCACTTCATCCTCTGTCCCTTGCGTGAAGTGTTACAGTCATCATTAGCTTAGGCCCAGACATAAGCCCTCTCATGTTTGCAAGACAAATTCATTTCATATCAACTACCTAGCTTTCATACTCGGGCCACCATTGTTGAAGTATTATTGAAAACCAGTTAGCTGGGGGTTTGTATGGATTAACGCAATGTAGAGACTGAACTCCAGTGCATTTCTCAGCACACAGTAATATGGTCCTGATTGAGAATTTCCTGCATGAGAGCTGAGGAGAGACTCACGTGTGTGTCTTCCTGCGTCCTTTTCTGTCCAGGGTCCATGTCGGCGAGAGATGGAGAGTGTCCTCAACGGCCTGAAGATCACAGACATACTGAACCCTCGAGGATTCCGCATACCAAACTGCGACAAGAAAGGCTTCTATAAGAAAAAACAGGTAGGGGAGAGGATTCAAACACCTGCGTGTGAATAAATCTTTCAGAAGCGTATTTGTTGTAGTAGCGCGCTGCCATTTGAGCCCGGCTTTATTCTGAACACCACCGCAACCAAGCATCAGCAACAGGGGATCCCATTGAGATCAATAATATACAAGCCAGAAGCCCGACCAGCTAGATACAATCCACCCAGCTTAGATGGCTCCTCCCAGTCTCAGACCCTGCCAGTCACTCTGCCAGTCACTCTCCTCATCCAGATCTGCATCAACAGATCTATAACAGATGTCGAACATGTCCTTAGGTGCCTCCCTACTGCTTATTAGAGCTTCATCACTGCCTGGAGACATAGACCAGAACAGCTTAGCCCAGCAGTGAGCTACCACAGAGGGGAGCCCTCCAGAGCCAAGAGGAGGCCAAAATGGCGACCGGGGGTTATGCTAACGCTCCCAGGAAGACAGACGTCAAGGTGGCCGTCGGCACCCGACGCGCTCGCCCCATAATTGTCGGACTTCGGAAAAGCCAGTCACAGAAATAGAGCCGTCTGCTCCATCCGTGCGCTGGCGCGGTGCGGCCACAATCGCTTTATAATAAATGAGTGGGACCCAGTGCTTTCATATGGAGGCACTTAAGTCTCCCTCGCGCCATGCCATCCGCCAAAGCAGTACGCTCCTTATTATACGGCAGCTGCCTAATGCACGGCGGTCTCATTGTGTCTGTTTATTTTGAATGTCCCTAAAGTCACGACAATGTCCCTAACGTCACGGAGCCGTGTACGTCTATCCAGCCCCAGCGCGAGAAGGGCGGAACAGCCGTTGGGTTATTCGTCGTTCTTTGGGGTGGTTGCTGGGTGCCGTTTAGGCCAGACTCAGCTTATTACCTGTATGTGTCCGTGGAGTCCACGCACATGTGTGTGTTTGTTGGAAGGGGGGCATTGAGTAGGAGGACTGGTTGAATTGGATGCATTCACCAAATGCTCATTTGACCTCTTTGTAATTACACCTCAATTACATATAGATGTGGCTTTTTTCCTACAATAATTACAGTGTCCAGAGCACTAATTGTACATAAACTGCACAGTTTATCCAGCTTATAGGGTGCATATTTACATTTATGGCATCTTCCTCCATCTCTTTGCGAGGGTGTAATGCAGGAAGTTTGTTGTAATGTAAGCTCTGTGTACATACTGTCATGTCTCGCAGAACATCTCACGGACGCAGTTTAAAATGATAGATGGTAAAATGACCAGATATGCATACATTTCCATGTATACATTGACGTACACATAGTGCAGACAGGAAGTGCAGCAGTCATGCAGCCAGGAAGTGGTCGATCTTCTGTCTGATCAAACCCTAAACTCTTTGTCATGGATGAACAGATTTTGTATTTGTCCTTCAAATGGATCGCAGCATGTTTTACTAGAGAGGATCTTGAACTTTAGTAGAATTGGCAGTAAAATAACAGTCTTTGGGTTGCTGCAGAGACGCTGTAAGTCATTTGTAGTACCCATAATTTGAGGCTGTACAGTATAATCAGCAACAGATGATTTGTACTGGCCACCGGCTTCTGAAAATAGATGTCGGGTCTCAGTTGTTCACAAACGGGCCTAAGCAAATATTTTACCAGCTTTCTGTTTACCTTTAAGGTCTCTATATGTGTGTGTAACTGGAGGTAGACCGTAAAAGCAGCTCAAAATACCATCACGTGTCGCATGGCCAAGTCTGCATGTACTCAGCAGAAGAGGGCTTCCATTAATGGCCGTTCTCTTTCGCTGCCATTCTGCTCTGCTAATCAACCACCCGCTGCTACATCGTTCTGAATATCGGACTGTATTTATGGTTATGCAATGATCTTCTTTGTTGTTTTTGCTCTGTCTCTGTCTCTCTCTGTCTGTCTCGCTCTCCCTCTCTCCCTTTATTTGGTAGTGTCGTCCATCCAAGGGCAGAAAGCGCGGGTTCTGCTGGTGTGTGGACAAGTATGGCCAGCCGCTGCCAGGCTTCGATGGCAAGGAGAAAGGAGACTCCCAATGCTACAACTCAGAGAGCCAATAGGATGGAAGCACGCAGAGAGAGAGAGAGGGGAGGGGGAGAGGGAGAGAGGGAGGAACAGAGGTGGAGAGGAGCCGTAAACAGCTGAAGAAACAGCGGCTATTGGGAGTGAGGTCGACCGTAACTCGGACAGCAGAGCTGCGGAGGGCTGGCTTTGCTGTTTCTGGAGCTGACAGGACCTTACAAGAGGCAGGGCGGGGCGGGGAGGTCAAGTTAAACTCCCTTAGTCATGCTCCCCTCTCCATTGCTAACTGTGTGCAGCTGGACACAAGCAGTTCAACCAGCCTGCTGCATCTCTGAGAAGTGCAGATATTCCTGGAGTTTCTATCATGAACGTGATTGGACAGGACACATCCCTGAACCTCCGTCCCCCAGAGACTCCGTCAAGGGGAGATAGACATTGACGCACAATTAAATGGCACTATACACGTGTGTTTGTGACATGGTACTGTAATGTAACAATTGTAAGTTTGGGATTCTGACTGCGTGTGGTATGCTAGAATGGTACCTGTGTCGTATATTCTCTGCATATCTGTATGAGAGACAGTAAGTGCCTACAGGCACTTCATTAACCATATTATGGGCACAGACAGTATGCATGGTACAGTACAGTGTCCCCATGGTAACCCATGCAGTGTTTCTCTATGCCAGTGCATGCAGCAGCTTGGAATCAATTCAACGTTTCACTGCATGCTCACTTCCTCATCCTCAGGACCCTTGGAGAAAGGGAGTTAAAATTCATGTCAGAGTTTTCATACGCAGCTCATACACAATGCATTATTATCATTATTTTTTGCTGGATTCTATTGCATCGAAAGAAGGACTTTGGTCACAGTCGTTATGGGCCTTAATGTGTTTCTTGTGTTTATTTTATTGTTTGTTTTTAAGCTGTTCCATTCACATAAGCTGGTATGGGAGAGGAAGGAGAGATCCTTTTCATCTCACATCTCTGTGTATGTTTTTTATTTGTATTAACTACGCAGTGAGACTTTTCATTATTTAGCTGTGCCTGTAGGCAAAAATGCTGTGTGCGTGTATGACGCAAATGTATGATGCAACTGTATTATACCTCTCAAAAGTCTATTTTTAAATAATAAAGGCAATATAAACTGACAACAGTATTTATTGAAAGAACATTCAAGGGATTACAAAACAAAGTCAACGTACTTGATTTTAACCAACCAACCAAGTCAATAGCAGCATATTTGTGAACTATAGCGGTCAGACAAAAAAAAGTACACGATATCGACAACCAACAGTAGCATGTAGACGACACAGAATCTTTATAAATACAGAAGCCTTGCCAGTAGAACAAAAGTTCAAACAAAAAGCAATCAAAATGTCCTCAGAGCGATATATAACATAAGAGTCGGGGGTGGGGGGGGACAGGGGACGGACGGATGTGGAGGGTTGGGGGGGGGGGGGGGGGGGGGGGGCAGGTGCCCACCCAAGACCCCCTGACTGAAGAAAGAGGCCTGCAGAGACCAGCAGAGGTAGATGAACAAAGCAGAGGAAGATATAAAAAAGACCATCTGAAACCTGAGCACTTGGCCTGGATAAGCCCTGATG
Organism: Plecoglossus altivelis; assembly: GCA_036571765.1. Classification (NCBI taxonomy): domain Eukaryota; kingdom Metazoa; phylum Chordata; class Actinopteri; order Osmeriformes; family Plecoglossidae; genus Plecoglossus; species Plecoglossus altivelis. The sequence continues at coordinate 1,887,325 of BROE01000001.1, forward strand.
CTGTTTGTGTTTGGCCACGGAGCACATACCTGTGGCCTTTTAACTATTTCCCCGATACCCATTGAGGAAACGTCAATGAAGATACATTCCGACACTGTCAACACGTTGAATGAGTGGCTGTGTTGTTCTGTGCAGTGCACAAGTCCAGCGTTTGAATGAATCAGAAAACAGCTCCTAAAGATCCTGAAGGAGGTTTGGCAAAGCTGGTGACCTGTGGTCTTCAGCCATGGAGTTATTTAGTCACAAACACAAATGTATACAGTGTTCCCCTATTTACAATCAAAAAATAGGCAAACATATAAATAATCTAAAAATTACAAATGGTTCAAACTAGTGAGCACATACACATTTTGAATAAATAAAGCTTGATATGTACGTCATGTAAATAAATTAAGAGCAATTTATCTTCTCTCAAATAAAATTTGATGTTGCGCGTTCATGTGAATGAGTGTGTGTTTGCATGTGTTTGTAAAAGAGACTCAGTATAGGAGTTGGCTGTGTGTAAGTTCGCAGAAATCTACAGCATTCTGTGTGTTTAGTCCTTCAACTGAGTGAAAGAGTGGCAGTATGCATCTCTCCCTGGGCCTGGTTTGTGTGTGTGTCAGTGTGTTTGTGTGTGAGCGTGTGTGTGTGTCTGATCACAGCACTAGTGAGTCAGCTCCTGGTGGCACTCAGAGTCACCCGCCAGGTCACTCGATCCGGGGACCTTCTTCCCATTCCAGGCAGACACGCACCAACATCTAGCAGGGGGGCCAATCAGAGAGGACTCACACTGATTGAAAGAGAGCAGAGAAGAAAAGACATACTTTCATTAACCAACACGTATCCTCAGTTGAACTCCCCGCCGGTCTTTCAAAGTAAAGCTGCTAAGCCAACCCATGTGTCTCTGTCTCGCTGTCGTGCTGAGATGATGCAGATGTGTCTCACCTGCTTGGCCTTGTAGAAGCCATGCTTGTCACAGTTGGGGAGGTAGAAGGTGGTGAACCTTTCCCCCAGTTTCTGCTGAGAACTGGCAATCATGTCCAGGGCTGCATGCAGCTCAATGTGGCAGGGACCCTGAAGATTAAGATTAAGAGAAAGGGAGAGAAAGAAATGGTCAGTATTGGGAGGTTATAATTCATCAAGGACACCATAGAGCACAATTAATTCAGGAATAAAAAGGAAACATGCAAACATAACTAAACTTGAATTCAATTCGAACATAATAAACTTCTGCACTTGGAAATCAAGCTTTGTGTTTGTGTCTTTTCTCATGACAGCAAGTGCTCCCTCTAGAGGCCAGTAAAGTAACTTTCCACAACAGACTATAAAACTCATGCTCTAGATCCCATAACAAAACAAGCCGGGTAGAGCATGCTGGCTGTGTGTGTGTGTGTGTGTGTGTGTCTGTACCTGCTCCACCAGCTTTTTGCGGATGGCGTTGACTTTGGCCTTAATGCTTTCCTGGGCCTCGGCGGCGTCGCGGTGGTCAGAAGGCGTGTTGAGGCCCAGCAGGTAGGGCAGGGAACTGTGGTCAGGGAGGCCATCAGCGTCCTCTGTTGGGGAGGAGACAAGGTCAGCTTTGCCCTTCCACATCAACATGAGGTCATGAACCTTCATTAAACTTCAACCTGTCATGGCGATGCAAGTGAGGTCAAAGGTTCGCTTGCATTTTGAAAGTGTATTGAAAAGGATTGAAACAGCGTATAATAAAAAAATTATAAACAACAATTGTAATATTGAATAAATCATGAGAAGGATAAGGGTGGGTTCAATCATGTCTACCTTGTCCCCCGTCCTCAGTGCAGACGCCCTGTCCCCTGGTGAGGGAGTGGAGTGGTCTGGCCTCGCCAGGTCGGGGTGTGCAGCGGAGCCCAGGGGCGCAGTGCGCCGTGTACACCCCACAGGAGGCCCCCTTCTCTAGGGCACAGGCCTGACAGCAGCCACAGCCAGGCTCCCTCAGAACCTGCCTGCAGGTCAGGGGAATGGCAGGGCACTGGTCCAGCTTCTCCTGGGTGCAGGGGGCACAGCGGATAGGCTCAGGCCCCACCACAGGGGATGACAACCCCCGTGCCAGGAGAGCGAGGGCCACCCCCAACACCAGTGTCAGCTTCTTGTATATTCCAGTCATCGCCAGGCTTTCAGGAACTTAAGAAGGTCGTCAAAATCTTCTCAGATTTGTTTTGGAGATTTGAGGCCAAGCAGTTGGTTTCCTTCTAAACTGATTTCCCCGAAGCAGCAGCTTGTCAGTATTTATACAGGTCTCTGGCCTCTGCAGGGTTAATGTTTGACATGGTGACTCCAGATATTAAATATTTTGAACAGGCTAGTTGTATTAGGTTCATGACCTCTGGATGGAGTGAGTAGACCTGGACCTGAGGTTCAGAAGAGCACTTGTCAATATTGATTTTGGAACACTAAGTGATTATGAACTGACAATAACAACCTCAACCCCTACAGTAAATTAATGGTTGAACAACTGGTTAACATCACAGAGCCAACATGATACCGTCATTAAGTCAACAATGTTAATAGCTTGAAAAGATTTTGTATAACAGTAACCTTTTCTGCAAATCTTCCTGCTGATAAGTTCTGGAGACCTGATAACATCTAGAAAATCAAGTTCTCGAGACCTGATAATATCTAGAATATCAAGTTCTAGAGACCTGATCATATCTATAAAATCAAGATATTTTTTCCCAAATCATTCATTATAAAAAATAGGGTGAACAGAGGTTGTAACAAAATGACACGCTTTCATAAACATATTTGTGAGTCGCTTTGATCTTCGGTGAAGGCCTTTCTTATCTGCCTTGCAAACAAGACCCCCTTTGTGTTGCATAACCATGGTAACAAAATGGATCATTTCTCTTGTCTCAAAACATGTTTGTCTGGAAAAGGGTTGCAGTAAACGGCTGTTTCCTGGTGTAGTATTCCTCCCCCGACACGCACATGCAGCCTTTGCCTTCTAGAAAGATCCTATGATTCCTCCTTTCCCCTGGACACTATATGAACAGCTGTGTAGGCACAGCCTTACGCACTAACAGTTAGACATTGCTCTGTCGGTCAGGGATATTATGATGTTCCACTGAGAGTGTATATTCCAAGGACCTACAATTTTGTTCATTTGAGTCCAGTGTATTTCATCTCTACCAATTGCTCCTGTTCAACGATCATTTTCCGCGTCATCTGATTAAACACAACACCGACCAGAGTTGCAAAGATTCCAGAAGGGGTGAAATGTGAAATGGTGAAACACTTTCCATGGGAATTTTAATGGGATTTTCTGGGGAGTGTACTGTATTTATTAGACCGTGTCTAAATATAATTGGTAACAGTAATAATAGATACCCCTTTACATGACAAAGTTTGAATACACCATAGCTATGCTAAATCAAGCTGAAACCTGTACTGTTCCATGGGAGCGTTAAAATGTAAATCTTCTACAGGCTCTTTGACATCTTCTTACAATAGTTATATTAACGTGGACGACGTTTATATTTTCACCTCAATAATATAACAGAACACATTGGGTCTTTGGGTTGGAAGGAGGATTGTGTTCAGTTGTGTGCCAGATGTTCAGTACTGTATGTACATGTGGGGAGGGAAATAACAGCTCGCATGATGGTTGCTTTTGAGAACGTACAATTACAGCAAATCTCAAATTGAAAACTGTAATGTTTTTCTGAAACTTCCATGGTACTTTCCCCAAACATGTCCACCTCTTTACAACCCTAATAAGTACTGGTCGGATCCGAACCCCAAGAGAGCGTGTCAACTCACTGTCAGGGATGAATCCTTTAATACTGTTGTGAATCAAACTTACGTCACACATGGAACCTACTCAACAGCTAGCTGGTGTGTGGTGGCTGCTTCAATGCTGCACATCAGATTCACAAGCCACTGAGGGAAAAGACCAGGATCATCGCCCTATGAAAAAAAAAAAAAACTTCAAATCAAAAACAGTTGAAGCTTGGAGGCATTTGGCTTTGGGACATTGAAAATGGGACATTTTGGACTTCACTGACTGGATTCAGTTTCAGTATGTTCCTCTCACAGCCAGTCTTATCATAAACCAGGATATATCCTAGGTTTCTTCTACACCAGACAGGGGGACCCTCTTACATTTGTTGTTAGTTTTAACCATAGTACCTCAAGCCACAACGTATACAACACCAGCCCAGAATGAAACAAGGCCCTTTTATTTTTTCATGAAAGTTGTGCACCGCCAGGGTGCAAAGATTGACCCAGCAGTTAAAGTTATTTACACACGACAGAAAGCACAGACACACACCAGATGAGTTTTTTTGTGCTCCACCACGTCTCTCTTTCCTGAAGTCATGAGAAAAAAAGGGTGCGTCAAATAATAGAATTTAGTGGTGTCTATTGATTAAATGCAGTGTCTCGGCACTGTGAAGAGGGAAATGCTAGATATGCACAAAATAATGTGAGGTTTGTTTATTCTTGCAAAAAAATATTCGAGGTTCAAAATTAAAATGACTGGAAACTGATTTATTTTAGGGGTTTAGTTAAGGTGGATATTTTTAACCCTTGGAACAAAGGGAGTATACAGAATAACACTACACTAAAGTAGGGCATTCTAAGATGACCAAGGACATGGATACTCACCCGGGGGGACTGTTACCAGAAAGCCTGATCATTATTTGAGGCAAACTGGAAACTTTAAATAATCCACCCAAAACAGAAACACAGATTTCTGGAAAACTCTCTAACTGTCACTGGTTGGGAGAGTAAATGTTGGTCGAGATGGTGGTTTGCCCATTTCAGTTGATCCAATCATATATTCCAAATAAATTTTATGAAATATGAATATATCATACTCTAATTTATCTGGCAGTAGCATAATGTTGTGTGCAAGCAAGAAACGTCTATGTAAAACGTAACATTCGGAAGGCTTCGGTTTCACAGATCTGAGATGTTACTATCAAGATACACATTTAAACCCTCTGTCTTGTTGAAAAGAATTGTGAGCAAGCAGTCTGTCACGGAAGTTTCTAACCAGACTTAAAATAAAAACAATATAATATGGAGGTAACGTCTCTGTCACGCAGCTCCTTGAAATTGTGAAAAAAAGATCCTGAAAAATTTCAGCCCACCGTAAAAACCACCCAAATGAAATGAGATAATGGGTGCCTCACTTTTTAAAGCCAGGAGATCCAGTGTTGTCTGTGTGCTACCTTACCAGTTTTTGCTACTGCAAAACAATTAGTACTGACCTTAACTTTGTTGTGCAATAATGTTACAGCAGGGCATTGAAGAGTGGTGCCCATCTTACATCAGACGCTTGTTAGTCAGGTGTGAGTCGGCACAGAAAGGAATAGAATTGAGCGGGAGACAGAAATAGGTGTACCCCTCGTGGGGAAAGGTGTCTCCCAAATATTCACCTGCATGCTATAACATAAGAATAGAGCTGGCATCCATTCACGTCTATTCTGGACTGACCCTCAGCTCGTTCTGGACCCATTCAATTTTTGCTCAAAAGCACTTGACAAACAATGGGAATCGGATCCCCTTGTGGCCATTCAGGGGTCTGAGAGCTCTGGCAGAGACAAAAAGACAGGGTATTTGGGTATTGTACTCAAGTTTGAGGCCGTGCCTTCATTAGAGATGTGCCTGAAAGAGCCTAGGTAGATCCGTCATCGGGACAGGCTTTGATTCAAAGACGTAGGAACAGAGTAGTAGTGTGTTTTGACAAGCATGGGGACCCATGTTAAAACACTTAAGTAACGCAAAATAGGTATCTGAAGATTTTTTTTTCAGTAACAAAAAGGTTTTGTGCAGCCTGTGAAGCAAAAAAAAATACTTTGGAAAAAGTTTCTATAGGAAGGTATACGTGAGCAGATCGGGGGGTGTACAATAGAGGAGCTCTCCTGCATACCTTTGTCCGTCCTCCTCTCTTCTTCCCAGGTCTGCGGGCTGTTTCTTCGACTGAGGACGAGGAACGTCTCCTTGTGGCAGATGTTGGTCTCCTCCTCATGTTTCCGAAGGACTTGATCAGACGGAATCAATGAGGATTATGATATTTTGGAACCTGAGCACAACTAGGTTGATGCAAGGTCCTTTACCTGAACCCTTTTTCCACCATCAGCTTCACTGCCTTCACAATCTGCTCTCTCTAGACCAGACCGAAGGGCCCTCCGTGGGCCAACAGTCCCACAGAGGTCATCTGATGCCCCAGGAGAAGTGGGCCCAGGGTCCAAATGAGCCTTCATCGTCTCCTGTATTAACGCACCCTCCTGGATCAGAAGAGGACCCATATCAGAACGTATCAGAAAGGCAAAAGATGTGATATGATAATTACATTCCCATGAATATGATATTTGTCCCTTGTGAAAGATAAGGATTCACTTCATGAGCATCACCCTGCCCTCAGTTGTATAGTAAATGTGCATTAGTTAGTTGCGAGTTAAATTTTAGCTACATTTGAACCAAGTAGAAACATAAACATCAATAACATAAGAAAGAGCACCTCTCTACTTGGACATAAAGTAGAGAAGTTACCAATTGGTTTAAAATGACTTCATGACTTAAGTTGGTTTTCCTCATGTCCTCCCTAATTTCCTGGCCTTCAGCCACCACAGGAACACAGGCTGTGTCAAATAAAGAGGACATAGAGCCTCACCAGAACAAGGGAGCGTGACAAGCGACCAGGCATCCTCCTTCGAAGCTGCTCCTCCTCCAAGTCTTCCTGCTCTTCTTCTCTCTGGTCTTCAGCCTCCCGTCTGTCATCCTCTCGTTCATCCTCTTCCGTCTCTGCCTCATCCTCCTCACACTCCTGGATGGTGTCCAGCTGGAAAGTAGCCTCAAGTCAATCACAACCCACTACCTGCACCCCAGTCCATTTTGAACAATAGTTTAGGATTTGGCAAATCTTAGGACATGAGCAGTTTTTTTTGTTTTTACAAAACACAGCCTAAACTTCACTGAGTTTATCACCACAGTTAAACATTATTCCATAGAATATGCCAACGACTGATACTGAAACAGACTCACATATTGCTGATGAATACTCATAGTATCACTTTGCTAATGAGAGTTGAATAAGTTAGCTGCATAAGCTGTGGCTCTCTCATGGAACAGATGTTGAAATGTTAAATGCTCGTTAAACTACTCTGCTGCACAGCTGTTTGTAATTGCTTTGATTGCCTTAAACCACCAGTCAGTAAATACAGCTGTGATTGAAGCTTCATCATAGACAGTTTGATACGACCAAGTAATTTGATTGGACAAGAGGCATTCCATGAGCTCTCATACAGAGTATGTAAGGACTAGGACTTAACTGATACCCGTATCACTCTGTGTTGTTTTCCACTAATAGCTAATTAGCTATCGTTATCCATCTTGGATTGTGAGAAACTTCACAATTCTTTTGGGAAGGACTGAATCCCAGCCATGCTGATGTACAGCGTGCATGACATCATGGGATGCGGCATTCATTCAAACCTCATCTAAGTGTATGAACAAGGACTCGTCTCTGGTCGCTTACATGTTTTGGTGTAGGCAAATAAAGTGTGGGTGACCCTAACCTGCCTTGCTGTTAGCTAATCAACCATTCTGTATTGACCCAGATTGAGTAGAAGCACTTGAATTGACACGGGACTGCTATCACTGTAATCACAGCTGTGGTTTTTGAACATCCCAGTTGTGTGTGGGGTTTGATGGTTTAGCTTTACCAGGATTGGCTGGACTCCTTGGGTCACAGCGGAGGGAGGGTTGTTTGTGCAGTTGAGCTCTGCTTGGCTCACCTTACCTCACCTCTGCGGTCTTATCGTAGCATCAAACAGGGACAAGGCTTAATGGGGCATTGACTACATGTGACGAAATCACCGGCAGCTAAAATCATGGTCACTCTGGAACCATCTGTGTCATTGTGTTTCAGGGTCAAATGTGGTAGTAGTGCATCTCTCATAAGGTCATTTGGGTTTAGTCACCTAAGAGTCTATTTGGGAGGATCGGAGATAGCCGATTGGTTGCAGACGATTATGCTCGCACAAAAATATGAGTTACATGCATGGTTAGTGATGGTAAGTCATTGTGGCTCTGAATGTTTAACAACAAGAACCTGTACCCAATTCCTTTGTTATGGTTATGGTTATTCGAGCTCTTTGGTGATGGAAAAAGAGAGTAGCATGGCCATGATGCAGCATGCTCATTCTACAAGCAGCTCAGCTCTTTTGGGGGAATACGTTTGACTCCAAAGACCCAGTGATGCTTTTATTCAATCACGTTCCCCTGGTCACAGAAGGGCTTGTCATTATTATCAACCAATAGTCACGTATCAGAAGAAAGTCTGTTTGGAAGCAACCTTAAATGAAGAATAGCTGATAATATTTACTTTGTAAAAATCGTGTTCATCCGAAACAGAATACTTGACACCCAATAACCTCTTCAATCTTATACATAATATATGATTCCACCAATGTAGACATCATTTATAGAAGAAATGTATTCAAGGGCAACTTTTCCAGTGACTATAACTGGACACATCTCCTGATGTTTAAGGAAGGTGTCATTCTACTTGTTTCAAAAAAAGAAGTCATCTTTTAGAATCCATGTCAAACTTTATTCTCAATCGTTGCCTCCGTGATTACGGTGAGGTTGAATCTTTTTGTGGTTATTAGAAGTAAGCTATGATGTGGTTATCATATCTGCTTATTTTGCTTGATAACTTTGAGGCTATCTTATACGTTCTTTTAGGGAAGTTCAGCTCAGTATTATACATACAGTATTTCCAGAGATACAGTGTAATCCAGCATGTCATTTCTTTCTCTCACAAAATGTTTCAACACCCCCCAACAGGTGACACACAATTCTGCCCTTGAATGTATTGTACGTCACCTCAGAACACGCAGTTCTGGTACAGTTCTTCTTTTTCCTGACCTCATTGAGAAACTCTACAGCAGCGTGGATCTGCAAGCTGCTCTATTGACTTTGCTGTTACAGAGAGCCTTTGGCAAAGCACACACCAACTCCAAGGAAACGCTGGTCCCTGCTCTGTGTTTGAGACACCGGGACATTCTTGAGTTTATCAGTGGAAAGGCACACAAAGGCTTGGTAGACTTGCCATTGTTGGTGACATTGCTGAGACAAAGTATGGAAGGAACTTTTCAGGTTCAAAGGTCATATACTGTATCTGAAAACACCCCACGACCCTACCTCCTGCCTGGGCCCCATGCAGACGTCACAGGGTCATGTTCCACACGCCAAACATCTGCAGTCAGCCCTTAGTTGGGTCCAAATTGATTTTCTCTGTGACTATAAATGACTTGCAGAGTCCAATCTTCTTTTCCTTTCCTCTTTCAATTGTTTCTTAATTTGTGGATGTGCACGTTCATGGCAAACACCACCACAATAAAACTCCAAAGTACAAATGTTTTGTATATTGTACACCAATAATGTGTTTATTACAAAATGTTAGATTACTCAACTTTACACTGTACAAGATACAACATACTTTACAGCTTTCTGCTATTTACAAAAGTATGATCTGCATATCAAAGTTGTTAGCTAAAAAGGCAGGTTTCATTCACTGTAAGCTTATTATTAAGTAAGGCAAAAACTTGAAACTTTTAAGTATTTACATTTTTGCAGACTGAGTAAAAGGTCTAATCTAAAAATGAAATATTTAAATTGTTCCAAAACTGATCTTGAGGTGATAAACACTGACTCATGATCCCAGAATCTGACAGTTGTTTAATGTGCCACAATGAGTCTAACTAGATGAACCAAAGTTCTGTGCACTATGCAATGTATAGCTCGAAATGACTTTTCTCTAGATGCCTAACTGTAATATAAAGCACTATGTTTAGTATGTATAGCTTGTGTGTTTATGTGTCTGGGAACTGTATTGTGTGTGGGCGTGTATACAGTATGTGTGCGTCTGTGCTTTTGAGAGAGAAGGAGAGGAGGAGGCAGAAAAAGGGGAGTAAAAGAAAGACAGAGAGAGAAACTGACAATAATAACAGAAACAGAAAGAGAGAGAGAGAGATAGACAGATCATTTGATTCTATCTGTCCTGATTTGGGCTCAGTTCCCATTTGGCATTAACCAAAGCTCCCTCCTAGACGTGTTCGGTTCAACCTTCTGGCAGAGGGCATTCCTCTGCGGGTCAGAGCACGCCCCTCCAATGCCTTCAACAACCACATATCGACCTTACCTCCCCTCCAAAGACCTGGACGTATTCTGCTGTGCAGAGCGAAGGTAGACTGTACTCTCACACACGCACACTTTATCAGACACAGCCTTGGAGGAATAACAAGCATGGGTCAATAATGAACGGCAAAGTTCACTGACCGTTTAAAATACCTGTGTGTGTGTGTGTCATCAACAATCTAAAACACAATAAACATCTTCAGGTGCAGCCTCTTTGAACAGGTGATCATATCAGTAACACCTGGGAAAAATCCTGTACCAGCTGCAAGCCACACGCACCAGGGACAGGCAATGCAATTTCTCTCCAGGTCAGTGTTGAGGAAGATGTCTGTCTGTGAATGTTTCTGGCTCCACTTTTCTTTGAGGCTACAAAGGCCTCGCTCTGAGAGATATTGTACTTTATTCTACGATAACTGTGCTTTGGGTTTTTTGGGTAGGTTTTTTCTGCAAAATGTAACAAGTCATGCAGTAACGTAACAAAGCGCCAAAAAGCTGTTTCAGGCTAAATAACTCCTTGATCGTAAAAAAAAGTGTTTTGTGTTATTCTGTTGCTCTTCAAGATTCACAGCACACATGCATACAAATACACAAGTCATGCATACATACATGGACATATAGGTATGTAAAAACAACATGATATTTATACACCATGAAGGATGAAATGTATCCTTGGCATAATTGAACATATTAAAGTAGTACTGTGATCAGGGGTAATACTGGACAGTTCATGTCCGCTAGCACTGTCTAGACCAGTCCCACCTAGCCCCGCCCTGCCGCCCACCTCCTATTGGATAGGCTTAACACAGTGGGCCCTAATTTGCCAATACAAATTCAAGACAGAGTTCCTCAAGTAACATGTATGCCTATCAAATGTTCTTGGATGGTGAGAAAAGAGGATTGGTTTGCAGAGTATCTGTCTTGCTCGGGTAGACTCTGATATCCCCTATGAGAAACGGGGGACTTTGTGAAGCCAATTCTTAACCACCCTCCCCCTCTCCTGCAAGCCCTGAAAACGGTGACCCCCCCCCCTTTTGTTTTTACAAAGTGGACTGTCCCAGTGTCCCAGAACTGGCATGGAAAGGTCGGCCAGACTGAACCACCAGCAAGAAAGGGTGAGTTGGCCTCCTGAGCCTGCTCTCTGCCACGCTTCCTAAACGCTTATCACCCCATCCACCGGTGTCTCCTCCTCCTCCTCCTCGTCCACCTCTCCTACCGTGGGCACGCACGACGAGGGAGGGTACGGAGCCAAACTGGGGCTGCTGTTACCAGTGGCTGCCTGGATGGTGCCCACGCTGGCGCGCACGGTGAAGCTAGCCACGGAAGACATGCTCCCCGGCTTGGCCTGGATGCTGGCCCGGCCACAGGAGTGGGCTCGGCGCTCCAGGCTGGAGGAGCGGGCCACTGAGGAGGTGGTGGCTGTGCCCACGCCCTGCACCTTGCCTTCCAGGAAGTAGGTGAGCATCTCGCCCTTGCCCTTCACACTAACCTTACCCCGGCACACCAGGTCGTAGTTACACTTGAGCATGCGGTACACATCCTCTGTTACCTGGGGAGGCGTGCACACACACAAATACACACACACAGGTACACATTAACAAGACATTCAGACATAAATTAGCAAGCTAGGCATGTATGAACACACATCTTGTGTAACACATTGTGGCGTTAACCAGTGTTTACTACTGAATAAAGGAGTAGACGCTTGTTGAAAGATCAACTTAGCATAACAACATGATAGACACAACATTAGATACACTGTATGGTTGGAGCCAACACATGCTAAAAGAGGGAGAGGCTCTAAGAAAAGGGGCTCTAAGGGAAGGGGCTCTCAGAGGAGGGGTTCTAAGGGGAGGGGTTCTAAGGGGAGAGGTTCTCAGGGTAGAGGTTCTAAGGGTAGAGGTTCTAAGGGGAAAGGTTCTAAGGGGAGGGGCTCTAAAGGGAGAGGTTGTAAGGGGAGAGGTTCTAAGGGGAGGGCTCTAAGGGGAGAGGTTCTAAGGGGAGGGGCTCTAAAGGGAGAGGTTCTAAGGGGAGGGGTTCTAAGGGGAGAGGCTCTAAGGGGAGGGGTTCTAAGAGGAGGGGTCCTAAGGGGAGCTGTTTTAAGGGGAGAGGTTCTAAGAGGAGGGGTCCTAAGGGGAGCTGTTCTAAGGGGAGCTGTTCTAAGGGGAGGGGCTCTAAGGGGAGAGGCTCTAAGGGGAGAGGTTCTAAGGGGAGAGGTTCTAAGAGGAGGGGTCCTAAGGGGAGCTGTTCTAAGGGGAGAGGTTCTAAGAGGAGGGGTCCTAAGGGGAGCTGTTCTAAGGGGAGATGTTCTAAGGGGAGGGGCTCTAAGGGGAGAGCTAGCGGTACCTGGATCTTTCCGGGGACTCCGGTGCTGTCCATGCGGCTTGCCACATTTACCGTGTTCCCCCAGATATCATACTGGGGCCTCCGTGCCCCGATCACGCCTGCCACCACAGGACCGACGTTGATGCCTAGACACACAATGCTGGATAAATCACACACTCGCCCACACACACGCACTGGGGCTCATTCTTAATCCCATTCTATAACTGCTAGACCAATAATAGCGTAACTGCTCAGAGATGGGTTGTTCATGTGAGAGACGGCGTGTCACTCACCCACTCTCAGGACAAAGTCATTGTAGGACTGGTAGTTGATCTCATCCAGCACATCGAACATCTCTATGGCATAGTCTGCCACTGTGCTCAGGTGGTTGTGAGTGGATTTTTTGGCCTAGAGAGACGATACAAACCAGTTGATGAATTAATATATTATGCAAAATTCCGCTGAATTTTAACATCATAAAGCTAACGTAATGAATGCAGTCATTTGCTCTCTCTCTCTCTCTACACACACACACACACACACACACACACAGACACGCATGCATACATCCACACACACACACACACACACACGCACACACAGACGCAAATGCAGACATACACACACAGACACACGTGCAGACATACACCCACACACACACAGACACACGCACATGCAGACATACACACACTCAGACATACACCCACACAAACCTGTGAACCAGGTCAGTACCTTAGTTCCAATGGTGGGGACCAGGCCTACAGCTGCCATGTATGTGCTGCCTATAGTTTTGATTTTCTCAATGTCCTTGTAGCACTCTTTATCCATAAGCTGTGGCAGAGAGACGCAAACGTTTTCAGGTTCACTTCATCAACAAACATGACCAGACAAGACTTCTACAAATCACGTCAAGATGTTCTTGCGAGCTGGCCTGGCACGGTACCTCGTCGAAGTCAGCGATGATCTCATTGAGCAGACGCAGACACTCCACCCCCATGTTGTTGCCGTCCAGCTCGATGTAGAAGTCGTTGAAGTTGGGGATGGAGGCAAACAGCACCCCTACCTGAGCATAGGACTGGTAGTAGAGATCCTGTCAAGAAGGTCCAAACACTAGCGTAAACCCACTGGAGAGGAAGACCTTCTCACCTTTACATGTGTCTGGTTATGCGTGTGCGTGAGAGAAAGAGAGAGAGAGAGAGAGAGAGAGAGAGAGAGAGAGAGAGAATGTGTGTGTGTGTGTGTGTGTGTGTGTGTGTGGAAGGGGGCCCCACCATGTTTCTGGGGTTGGACATGAGAAAGTGTTGAGCCACATGAGCTGGCAAGAGGTTGAAGAGGATTCTTCTGTTGTCCAATTTGACTTTCTCCATGCCGTCCCTCTCCTCCTCTGCCTGAATACATACAAACACACATTGAATAACGCACAAAAACACATTAAAAAACATACACACACTCAGGCACAAACGTGAACAGACAGCCCTTACAATTCACAACCTAGAGCTGCAGTAAAGTTCACCTCTGTGACCACAAGGTGTCAGTAAAATACCAAAAACAGAACGAACATAGCCATCGAAGCCCAACACCATAACATGTTATGATGCTGACATAAACATCCATGCAGTTATCTGCTGTAAACTCACTTGAAAACAATATGAGACTTCAGCGGCCGATACAGTGCCCTACTCTTGCCCTTGCCAAGCGACACATCGCTGCCAACCATTCCAAACCCCTCACATCTGCCAGAGGCCTTGACACCTGCCAAAAGTCTGGGCACTGGCAGCCTAACACTTTCAAATGTGCCAGTTCTTTAAGCAGTGGCCATACAATGGTTCCAACAAATGGCTGGATGCTGCAGTAAACTTTCCTAACTTTTTGTTAGCAACGTCACCGGGGCAACACTTCCCAGAGAGTGAGACGTACTTCGACTCGACACACATAAACAAACAAACACACACACAGACCTGTGTAGCCCAGAGGAAGTCCAGGCGCAGTTTGAGGTCCAGCTGTCTGGAGTGGAGGGCCAGGGCACTGGTGAAAAGTAGCAGGGAGAGGATGGGCTCACAGCCCCGGATGTGGAGAGACCCCCCACTGTGGAGCAGACCAACAGAGACGTCAGCAGAGCTTACAGCATGCCGGAATGGACCACACAGCAGGCCGGGGGGCCGGTGTCTGTGTGTAGATGGACCCCCCACTGTGCTGGGGCCGACACTGATGTCAGTAGCTTACAATAAGACGGCAAGGCCTTGGCTGTTTGAGTACTGGGATTTAAAGCAGAGCTGGGGTGGAACACTGGCAACTCCATCGCAGAAATGCTGTTGAGTCCACGTGAACCTCTTTATTGTTTGGGAGGTTTGGTCAAACGGACTGTGAAACTAAGGAGGAACAGCTTTGTAAAACAATGTGGAAACTTGAATTTGTGTATTGTTCAGAGACATTTATTGAGTCCTTCCCCTCTCCTCCCCTCCTCCCCCCTCCTTTCCTCCTCTTCTCCACCCTCCTCCTCCCCCCTCCTCCCCCCTCCTCCCGTCCCCTCTCCTCTCCTCTCCTCCCCCCCTCTCCTCCCCCCTCCTCTCCTCTCCTCCCCTCTCCTCCCCTCTCCTCCTCTCCTCACCCCTTCCCCTTCTCCCCTCTCCTCCTCTCCTGCCCTCTCTTACCCCCATGTCCCCTCCCCTCTCTTCCCCTCCTCTTCTCCCCTCCTCCCCTCTCCTCTTCTCTTCTCCTCCTCTCCTCCCCTCTACTCCCACACTATCTGTGATCTGCTGAGTGGGATGGACAACGGGTGCAGACGTTGTTGTCACCGGGCCCCTGCCCACTCGATCTCTCTCTATCTCACTTCCTCTCTCCTCCTCTCTCTCTCCTCTCTCTCCCCCTCTCTATCTCTCTCCCTCTGTCTCCCTAGCTCCTTCTCCCACCCTCTATATCTCTCTTCTCAGTTGTCTGGTTTGGAGCCTAATGAGTATGTGTGCTGCTTCAAAGACTTCAAAATGAGCGAGCGTGCGTGTTGTCAGGGGACAAACAAAGACTCCAGCGCATGTCCTTGTACATGCAAATGCCCCCCCCCCCCTCGACGCCCCCGACAACGCCCCTTGTTTGTTTGTGCCTCTACCAGATCAAACACGGACGGACACTGAAACCCTGGACAAGTGGGAGCCAATCACTGTCTCCGACACGTTTGAGTGACAGGTCAACATAGTGGATCTGAGAGCAGGGCCTGCGGACTGACGGACAGGGTGTTTATCTCTGTCTGGATGGGCAGGCTTGTGCTACTGTGTGTGTGTGTGTGTGTTTGGCTACTCACCCGGCGTACTTGCGGAAGCTGCTGAGCTCCAGCACAGTGATGTAGAGGATAGCCAGCAGCAGTAGTAGCGCCATCTTTGGCAGCCAGGAGACGCGCAAAAAGAGTGCTAGCGTTAGCGTTCCCACCACGCAGGACAGGAAGGCGTATCGGGCGCCGTCACAGGGCAGCTCGGCCATAGTGTGGTTGGCGGTGCCGTCCGCGTCAATGATGATGATGGAGCTGTTGGACTTGGCACTGCCCCACAACCACGGCATGCAGCCCACCTAGGAGACAGAGCAGGTGGGAAATGAGGTGAGGTCAGCTAGCGTTGCCAAAACTCACACATCTCTATGGCTAATGCTGCTAAAGCTAACTCTGCTAATGCTCAAATCAATACTGTTAATGCTAAGTAAGCATAAATAGCATGCCGGATAGCCATCAAGCCAAAAAACAGCTGTCAGCATGCGTGCTTTTTGTGTGTAAGTGTTTTTGTTTTTCTTGCTATCAGACCTATTCTAACAGTTATAGAACTTCTCAAAGATTAGTTTTTAATCCTTTTATTCAGATGAAATATTCTGTGTTTTCTAATCCTGTGGGCTGTACTCACCACACAAGCCTGGGCCACAGCATATATTAAGAGCACAATGAGAATACACAGAGCCGTACGGATCTGAATGGTGAGGCACCCTGGAAAACACTAAGATATAGAGAAAGAGGGAGAGAGAGAGATAGGGGTTGAATAGAAAGAGGGAGAGAGAGATAGGAGGTAGAATAGAAAGAGGGAGAGAGAGAGATAAAGGGTAGAATGGAAAGGAGGAGAGAGATAGGGGTTGAATAGAAAGAGGGAGAGAGGGGGTAGAGTAGAAAGAGGGAGAGAAGGAGGAGGTTGAATAGAATGAGGGAGAGAGGAGGTACAGTCGAAAGAGGGAGCGAGAGAAAGATGAAGGAGGAGGAAAGAAAGGAGGGGGAGACAAGGAAGCTTACTTGGCAGAATTAAAAAAATGAAAAGTCAAAACGTTTACTTTCATGTCATAGCTGAGGGGTTTGTTGAAAGTTGGGGGAAACTTAGATTAATTGACTTTATGTTGAGTTGAAATGCAAAACAAAGTGCTTGCTCTAGGCCATTGACTTTAAACACCTTATAAAATTAGCCGATTTGAACTCACAAAGGAATATATACATATATATGCATAATATGTATTTGCCTATGGTGACACCAAATTAATTTAGGAAAGAGTTACTTTTGCACATATTCATAGTGCTTTGCAGAGTAGGACTTCAAAGTTATTTAAGTCCAACTAAGTCCAACTTGGCAGTACAGGGTTATTAGCATAACGTAGGCGTGAAACCGATATTAAACCACCTAGTTGTGGCTCATCAAACAACAACAAACATGGAAAGCAAACAGTCCATCCCGTTAGTGAAGAAAAGAAACAGGAAAAAGGAACGTGTGATGAGGAAGTGTGCAGGTTTACCTGTACTCTAGTGACATGCAGGTACATGATACAAGCTACTAGGAAACAAATGCAGAAGACCAGTAGAACCAGCACTACTGTACCCCTGAGAGACAAGAGAGAAGCAGAACCAGCCTGAGAAAACACACCCAACAGAAAGCAAACCAAAAAGTGTGTGCATGCAAGAGTGTGTTTTGGCGTGTGTGTGCGCACGAGTGTGTGTGTGTGCTGCTGTTGGATGCTATACACACTGTGGGATGATGAGAAGGTAGACAAGGCCAAACAAGGCAGCTAGAATAAGGGACAGGACCACTGCACTGGTAAAGTACTCATCAGGGAGCTGGTGGTACTATCAGAGAGAGAGAGAAGGTGAGAGTGAGAGAGAGAGAGAGAGAGAGGGAGCGAGAAAGCCAGGAACAACATTGTATTCAAAAGTCATCTGTTGAAAAAAGTGATGTTTCTTAAGCGGTTCATGAACGAAGGTTTAAGAAAGTCGTTTTGGCAAATGTGACTGTTAATGTTTGCCTCTCACCCTCTGCTCGCGCTCAGAGCACTTGTACATGAGTGTGAGGAAGTTCAGGTCTGCGGTGTCAGACTCTGTTTGCCTGGCCTCGATCAAGCGCCCAATGTAGCGGTTCACCCGGGTTCCGGGGCTGCTCTGGGTCACGTTGGCCGATACAGAGGTCCGGTTCCTCAGCTTCTCAGGCGCTGTCCGGAGCGCCCTCCGCTGGTGACAAGTATGGTGGGAAAGGGAGATGAAATCGAAGTATGCTGAAAGGCTGCACTAATGTTGTCTAATGGAACACAGCATGGAACAAAGTCAGAGCCGTTGTGAAGCAAAAAATAATACAATTACCATAAAGTGCATTACGTTAAATTGTGGTATTTGACTTCACACTCACCGGCGAGTCACAATTCCACCTGATTTCACTTCAATCGCTCTACACATACGTACGCACATCAACTTTCAGTTAATGTCCTTTTCTGGAGCAAGAGAACCCAACCTGACCCTGACCAAGCGTCTCTACCGCTAAGTCTTTGAAGCCAGAATGAGCATCAATTTAATGTGCTGGGCAGTAGAGCAGGGCAGAGCCAGTTGGTTAACCATGGAGACAGTGTGTGTGTGTGTGTGTGTGTGTGTGTGTGTGTGTGTGTGTGTGACACTGTCTCAGTGGGGGGTAGGCAGGTCAGTAGGGGGCGGGGAGTGGGTGAGTACAGCCGGAGAGAGAGAGAGTGAGTGTTTCTAATGAGGACGGAGGAGCGATAGCTATGACCTGGAGCGGATGAGTCTTTAAACACATACGGCTGCACCTCATTTCTCCTCCCTCGCTTCCTCATTTCTTTTCTCTATTTTCTGCTCTCGACCTTTCTCGCACTTTCTATTGCACCTTCTCTCTCTCTTTTTGGCCTCTGTCTCCTCCTCTCGCACCCGCAATGTATCTATCTCCTTTCCTCTCTCTCTTTTGCCCTCTTTTTATTTTTCTGCATCTCTCCCCGTCTTTCTCCCTCTTCCTGTGTCTCTCCCTTCATCTCCTTCCCCTTCATCACTGCCGCCTGAGGACGTGGGCCCCCTCTCATGACCCAGATGTTTAGAGATGATCCGTGGAGCCCAGGACAGCCATCTCCCTCCCACGCCTGCCACTGTGCAGCCCGCTCGCCCCCTCTCTCTCGCTCCTGCCCCGCGCTCCTGCCTCATCTCCAGATCCATGTGTCATTTCCGACAGCTCGCGGAGTGTGTGGCCTGCATGTTAACTTTAGCTCGATTTCACCGCCATCCTCCATCCTCTCCTTGCCCGCCCCTACTTTCCGTGTCGAGTTCCGCACAAACATTCACACGGAGATCGGGGGGTCGGTTCCTATCGTCGTGTTGTCAAAACATGACGTCAAATGGATGTTTACCGTGGGCTCATCTGTTATTTACTCTGTAAATGACTTAGCAGCGAGACCATAATAGGAACACTGTTATTCCCAGTTCACAAGCCATTTATCGGTGCCGATGGCCGAGCACTCAAAGAAAGTCCGTTGGCAAGCACCTGTTAATGTGACTGTAAGCACATCAAGCCGAGGTTGAATACAAGCCAGGCCAGAGGATTTCTTCCTCAGGACAGACGGTCAGATAAGCACGTTAACAGTTGGCCTGGTAATCATGGGCAAGTTCTGAAAACACAGGGGGAAAGTAGCTCCTGATGTCATCTAAGGACTCACAGCAAAGCGTGTCTCCGGAAAATCAAGGATATAAATACATTTGCATGCACATGCATTCATTCAGCCAGACACTTTTATCCAAGGTAACATGTGGGGGAGGAAGGGGGGGGGGGATTTCAACCTATGATGTCTTCATCCTTTTGTCAAATGCTCTGCCACTGAGCTGCACCCATCCTCACGTCCACCTACACACACCTTCACCTTTCATGTCTAAAAATACAGGAAGACGCAAGGCTGCGCAATCTCCCACTTCCGCGCAGCAGGTTCTGTACCTTGTCTCCATCCTCGCAGTTCATGACGTTGGAGAAGGGAATCTCGGCTTTGAACATCTTCCTGCAGTGCATGAGCTGCACCAGTAAGTAGCACACCGTTTTAAACTTCATCTTTTTGGCAGGCTTGATGTCCGAGAGAATCAATCCTGGGAATATCTGTCAACAAACAAACAAGCAGATCAAGCTTTTAAAGATGACTCACTCACACACAAGCAGACACACACACACACACTCATACACACACACACACACATACAATGAATGATACAACAAAAAATGTACAGCTGCTTATTATTAAAAACACAGCATACTGACAAATGAAACAGATGCACATACAAATCCCACTTTAAAATGTCAGTTTCAGTGTCAATGTGAAATTAACAAGCAAGCAGCCAAAATGGGACAACCCCCCTGGTGTTTTGAGCACTGTTAAAAACATTGGCCTCAAAACTATTTTAGAAGATATAATAAAATAACGCTTGGTTTAGCACAGAGGAAGCAGGACTCTTTTCAATTTGCAGAGTTTGTACTTCTGTTAGCGATATTATTTAAAAAAACATATCTCAAGCAGTATCTGAAAGACACGCAAGAGAGCAACACATCTGACACTGTCGGGGGGGGGGGGGGGGGGAGCGCACTCCTCACACACTCCCTGTCTCTTTGATGGAAGTATAACTGTGGGCTCCATCTATTAAGCGGATTAGCTAATTCGTCTTTATATCAAAGAGAAAAACCAAAAAGCCAGTAGGATACAGAACAGCCTTGGGAGATGCTGTGATGCACACAAGTTCACACAAGGACCTGCGTGGCTTAGGAACACGTATGCGTGTGTGTGTGTGTCTGTGTGTGTGTGTGTATGTGAGCACCATGGGTTATATAACATGCAAGCTCTGGAGAGCTCTGTGGCCCAGTCCCACGCCCCCTCTGACGGAGCCAAGCCGGGCCAGGCCGGGCCGGGCCCTACCAGGCGGGAGATTCACGGGGGCGGCCATCAGCAGACAAGCGCAGTGGAGATGAAAATCCCTCTCCAGCTGCTTGCCGCACATCTGATATAATGGCAGAGTGAAACGAAAGGGAAAGGGTTCGCGAGTGTGCGCGCGCAAGAATGCTGTTTGACACTGAGGACCCGATCTACAGTCCGTGTCTTTGTAGTGTATGTGAGAGAGAGTTTGGTAAATGTGTCCATATATTCACGAAGGTTGTCGATGTGTGTTATTTACGCACCAACACCCTGAGACTTAAGGCCCAGCATCACAGCACATAACACACATACGGCAGCATTCCACTATGCAGTCATGGAGATCCAATATACAATGTTAGCGAATTATACTGTAGGTTTAGCTCCAGTCCTGGTGTGAACCAAGCAAAGTTTACAATACAAGTTGGACTTAGACAATGACCTCTACATCACAGGCCTTTTTAAACGGATTATCTGTTCTGGTTTGTTTAGGATGGACACACTTTGGCTTCCAGCATATATTCAAAGCACATCTCTACCAAGATCCCAGTAAATATTATGGTTGTGAAAACATCTATAGGTGCTGCTTTGCTAGAACCTAAAAGCAGTCTAGTCTTGACACTCCCGCAAATCCATATATCTCTCCCCTCTACACAGACAAATGGACACAGGTGATGTCACTTCTCACGAACACTCGACCACGCACAGGCACCTTCCGGCGGTGGGACGGGACAATGAAGAAGGTCTCGATGTCGTGTTTTTGGAGGAAGGCGTTCCTCTCGTGGCCATTGCCCGGTTCGACCTCATAGTCTCCATTCAGGCACTCCAGTGTTGACTTGGTGATGTGGACCTTGCTGAGGGGATGAGCACTCAGGGTGAGAGAACACACACGCACAACCCACGGACAACGTCTGGACAACGCATCCTCAAAGCATGCCAACGTTTCCAGTTGCCATAGAGATGTCCAGTGTTGTTTTTGCGCTGCGTCTTGTGACGCAGACTCTTTCAGTCTAAATGTGTGCTCCTCAAGTCTTATATATGGTTTGCATTATTTGCTTCAGGCTGTCTCCAAGCAAGCTGTGACCGCTGAATGTGTTGTGAAGTAAGATACAAGAATATTCCAATTTTGATAAACTACAGTAATCTGAGATTTCTATACAGGTCATAAAGTGTCTACCCCTGACACGTAGGGGGCAGGTGGGGAGGGAGGGGGTGGGAGGATGGAGGTATTGAGTAGGGAGGGTGGGGGACTAGCAGTAGGGAGGACAGGGGGTAGGGTGGGGGGAGGGGGAAGGGAGGCAAATTGGGGGAGGGTTCTGGAAGGATGTAGTTCAGGGAGATGGGAAGATAGGAGGATGGGGGAGTAAGGGGTGGGGGGTGGGGAGAGGGGGAGTTTAAGGAAGATATGGGGAGGCGTTCTGAAGGACAGGAGGTTGCAGAGAAAAGGGGGTTAGGGAGGATTGGAGGCTTGGAAGGATAGGACACTAAGGTGTGGGTGGTGGTGGGGCACTAGGGGCTAGGGAGGGTGGAGGTGGGCAGCACTGACCCAGGCAGTCCCCCGGCTTCCATCACGTTGGCCAGGGTCACGTCGTTAGACCATACGTCGTACTGCCACTTCCTCAGTCCCAGGACGCCACACAGAACACGGCCCGTGTGCAGACCCACACGCATGTTCAGGTCCACCTCTGTGGCCTCAGCCACTGACCTGCAGGAGCGGGACAGGGTGCGTTAGTGTGAGTGTGTGTGTGTGTTTTGCAGCTTGTGCATAATTCCACACATTGACAGGCCCAGTCTGACAACCCCAACACCCTCTCTGCAAATTGTAAAGTTTCAAGCCATTCTTTCTGATACAAGAAATACCCCCGCCCCACACACACACCCACACACACTGTGGCACTGACAGTCAGGATGAAAAGACAAAGTCCAGTGCATTTCATCTCAGTAGGATGGGGAGACCAGCCCACATGTTTCACCGAGATAAGGAGCAGAGACAAAATGGAGGCCTTTCGGGATTCTAGAAGTCTCTTTTTGGTCTCGAAGGATGACAAATTTCAAGGAAAATGCGATGTCCTTCGCGAGCGAGAGAGATTGGCAGGGCAGTGAGTTGAAGGAAGGCGGAATACTCAAAGCTAGCTTGGATGTGTCATTTAACCTCTGTTCAGAAGCAGGCGTGTTTCATAACACTTCACGCCGTAAGTGGGATACGATTTCTCTCTTAACAGGTGTGAAAATGATTATCGAGGCAAGACGTAGATGTCAGGGAACTGTCGGAAAGAAAATGCACGCAAGCGTAGCACGCTGAAGGTTCATCTCCCATGTTCCTGGTGGGGAGACTGTCTGACCACCACAGTTGTGGACAGCCCTGTGTCATATACGCAGCTGTTCCTTATGGGACAGAGATAAGAGCTATTGGCAAGATTCCCACCAAATTGTTCAGGCCAAGACATGCGAATGAGGCAAACATTATCATGCTTGAACAAGATGCATCCAAATGCGCTTCCTTCCGGTCCAATAATAATCTCCTCTTCCGAAGTCTTGCGTTTGGAGCAGGCCTGACCAATCGGATTGCCCCATCACTATGTTTACAATTCCAAACTGTCACTCAAAGTCTCTGTCTTGGTAGGTTAGTTACTTCAGCAGAGCAAACGCCATTAGACCCTGCAAAATTAGTAGGGTCGTAAGCCCTATCAACAATGTATGAAGTGTATGTTGAGAGTGGCTGTGACTGCGGCTTAGACACTTTCGAATAGATAGAGAGAGAGGTCGTTATAAATACACTCAGTTGTGAATAGCACTGTTACACCAGCATTGAACAGGAACACTGCAATCTGAGGGGGTCAGTCAATGATGAATCCGATGGTGTCGTTGGAGTCACTCACGTGATGGTGTCGATCATGTCCAGGCCCATTTCCACACAGCAGTGGGCGTGGTCTGTCTTAGGCTGGGTCAGTCCAGACACACAGTAATAGCAGTCCCCCAGGATCTTAATCCTCCGACAGTGATTCTCCTGTCGTTCATGGAGAGAGGGGGGGGGGAGAGACATCACATGCACTTTCCACTAAATTGACAATGCAGTCCCAGTCACATCAAACCTTTCCATAAACAGAGGGAGGGTGGTAGGGAGGTAGAGAGGAAGGGAGGTAGGGAGGAAGGGAGGGAGGGAGGTAGGGAGGAAGGAAGGGAGGGAGGGAGGGTAAAAGTGTGCATTTACTGAATGTGCTTTTTGGTATTGTTAGCAGTGGTAAGAGACGTCAAACTGGGACCAGGAGGTGCCAGGGTGTGTTATGAAACACCCCTGCTTCTCTGTAAACGCGCTGAGCACGGTCTCCACCTCTTCCTCCAACCAGAACTGCCTTGATGCACCTCCCCCGAGTCTCCCACACACGACAGCTCCCCCTCTCCCCCCGCTCCACCCCCACCCCCCCCCACCACTTTTAACATGGGGCCCAAATCGAAATGCCTGTCAACCGTCGCAAGCTAAAAACAGTTGTGGCTTAATCAATGGATCCGTTTCCCTTTGGTGAATAAGGTGAGTCACACTCAGAGATTGACAAGCATTCGTCTGAGAGAAACTGCATGAATGGAACATATCATTATGGGATGTGAGCCGCCACCATCTATAAGCAATGAGGCAGGGCTAATAACCTCCGATTGTTACCATGGAAGTAATGTGATAGAGGGGGGGGTTTGGTCTGGGGGGGGGGCATTTGAAGAGCGACATAGACTCATAATCAGGGACATCAGTGCGCTGAAGACAAGATAGACGCTTTATTTTTAACATGCAAGACCACATACTTTGTTCCAGGAGAGCGTGTGAGCTCGTTAGCCGCGCGGAAAACTCCTGCCCTTTCAACCAGCCCTGCTCAGCCTGCACTTGTACTCTGCACTTGCTCCCGCAGAGCGGGAACATGATTCGTATTTGCACTCGATATGGTCACCTCGAATCTACCCGACCAATCAGAAGAGGCGTCAAGCAACCAAACGAAAAGAGTCAAATGTACGAAGGATACAAATCATGGTTGGTGAAGGAGTTCATTTGAACTTAATTTTAGAATGTTTTCACATCAGAATGTCATTCTTTGATTAGGAAAAGCTAGGCCCATATCAGCAAGAACTATCCAACGAAGGAAAAAACACAGTCTGACATTTGAAGCAGTTGATGCATAGTTTTAAGGTTAAATCTTTAATGATAACATGACCTGAACTGTTATTAATTGGCTATAAAACAATTATAACTTCACAGGGTAATATCTTCCTCATCTCAAGCCCCTAGTATTCTGCGGTGTGAACAAGGTCTGTACTGGGCTGCACAATGGACCCGGAACGCTGAAACAAACCCAAGTCAGTGCGAAAGAGCTTAAACGCTCCGACAAACGTTGGAGAATTGAAAAATTCGGAACCGCTTCAAACTGTCACGGCAACTCCACAGAACGGAGCGGGCATACCTTCCTCTGAGGCCTCTCGCAGCCTCTGTGTCCAAACAAACAACCAGCCTCCATAAATCTCTATTAGGGTTGGCAAGCCTCCTGTCCTTCTCTGTCCAATAGAGAGGCCTGTGCAAACGGCCTTGTTTCAGGTAGACAGCTTAGTGAATTAGAGAGAGTCGAGGGACGAGCAAGTTGTTAAGCTACCTGCGCTGCCTGCCAAGCGCTCAGCAACAAGTCAGCTGAGCTTGAGACTCCAGACAGGAGGCTCCTCCATCCAAAGAGATCTCGGATGAGAATCCGAGAGAGACAGAAGGCGATGTGAACCGAGACGCACGCCCGCGTGTGTCCAAGTTGAGCCGCTGGCGAATTTTGGCTTCCTTCTCAAGCTTCCTGCGGAGTCACTGTCGTCTTTACCATACAAAGAATACAAGGAAGTGTGCTTGAAGAAACACATCAAGAAACATCTACACTTGGCCAACAGACGGCTGTGGTGCTTCCTCCGGTGGACAGTGGCTTTCCTGGCCTGATCGAAAAAAGGGGGGGGGGGGGGCACGCCCCAGATTTTGGAGAGAGAGAGGTGGGGAGGAGGGGGGTGTAGATGGTGGGGGGGGGGGGGGGGGTAAAGGCTGCTGTGAGGCTGAGCGGGCGAAGGCTGGAGTGACAGGGAAAGCCCCCAGTACTCAGAAAGTCTCCCCCTCCTTCTCTGTGCTTCTCCTCTATTTAATCTGCCCAGCGAGGGTTCAGAAGCTGATTCTGACTCAAGCTGGATTACCACCCTGTCACGTGACTTTACAGGCTGCCTGAAGACACACGCACGCACGCAGATATACACACACGTACCTTGAAGAACGGAGACGGAACGCGCAGACAACGCAAACACGCGACACAAACAAGGCGACGCAATTCATTGTCGATACACCATCTTCCATTTACAATCGAGCCGCTACGCTCTGACACTATACTATTCCGACGCACAGCGTCAAGCTTGCACGCGCGCCCACGACCCTGTGCAAATGAGTGTGAAGGAGAGCAGGCAAGACCCATCTGAGCACAGATGTTTGGTGTTCATCACACGTGTCGGGTCCGTAGGGAAGGCAGGGACCTGACACGGTATACATCTTTGGTCCCCTGAAGCGCACACAGACGAATCAATATTGTTCTCATATTTTTGATGGACACAAGGACGTTTCTTTGATGCCATCCTCTCACTCTCTTATCACCAAGCATGTTTATTTAAGCTCCTGGGGGTTTCGCGCTAAACATGGGAAACATCCACCTCCACAAAAGCCCTTACCCCCCTACAGGCTTCACCTTGACCTCACCTCAATCACTGTTAAATCGAACCACTTTGCCTTATCGCCTTATTTAGATAGGCCCACATCGGTGAGACCAGAGCCTATGTGCCTGAAAAATGAGCTGAACAAGTCTGGTTGGGGCAGAACGCTTCTCCAAAGCAACGCTGGTGTATTGGAGAAAGATAACAAGGGGCCGCAGCTACTTCGAGTTACACTGGGCAGACGAACACACACATATATATATATACACATAAATCGGACTCCTGCTAAATACAGAAGTGTCATAAAAAGAGGGAGGGAAAACGAAAGAAGGGATGACTAGAGGGCGCGGAAGACAGCGAAGGAAGGCTGGTAGGCTGCCAGGTGTCAATCAAAAGGCTGAGAGACAAGGAGCGGAAGGGGGGAGGGGGGGAGGGAGGGTGAGAGCCACAAAGCGAGGAGGCGTTCAGAGAAGAGAGGGTGTGGGTTCGCTGTGAAACTCTACCATGGAAACTGAGAGGGAGAAAAATGCAACACACGCACAGCCATTGCATGTTACCGCAGCATAATAACGTTGCATAAAGCTCTGAATCTCTCTTGATCTCCCTCTTCACGACTGTTTCGGATTTGGGCGCAGCAAGACAAGACCAGTAACTGTGCAGGGGCAACAGACCAAGATGGCAGGTGTGCGTGCATCCTCACAGACAGGAGGGCCTCTCTGTGGCACACGTACGGATGTGAGGGATAGCAGGGTGAGCCTGAGCCCAGAGGATGAGCCCAGGATCGATGAGACGTCTCTCTTCTTCGATTTCAGGCAGAATTCGGTGGGTCGTACCTCGCACAAAGTACCATAGGTGTGAACTGCAGAACCAAAAAAGCGAAAGAAAGCGCGAGATCGCTGAGGAAGGGAGGGAGGGGGAACTCTGCCTTTCCTGGCCAGCGTCCTGTACGGACCGGCGAGTCCAGCAAGTCGACAGGTGGCGTGGGGATGGTGCGGGGATGGCGTGATGAAACAGTGCCCAGTGGACATGTGGTGTTGCCTGCTCCTCGTCTGGAATGGGAGGGGGGGGGGGGGGGGGTGCAGCGCGCCCGCTGTGCCCACCATGAGTCAGTACTGCTGCCTCTCCCTGCCAGGCTAGATCAGCGTGAGCGGGGCCCGTGGGCCGAGGGAGGGTGGACCCTCCCATGACGGAGGCTAGGGTCCGGGGGCTGTGATCAGCGGAACAGACGCTCCCCTTCCTCAACGCTGGCCCGGATGAGGACCGGTTTGGGCCAGTCACCTCTTCAGGTTCATAAACACGCAGTTATCCTGGTCAGGTGACAAGGTAGGACACTGAAGCCACCCATACTAATCTAACTCCTTTAATTCAGACTTTCACCCCACAAGCACACAAGAACACCACTCCTTTCAAGACGGTTATACAACACATCACAACATTTCAACAGGCTGCATTTTTCGGTCCACACTGGTGGAAATTAAGACTATTAGACGATAACCAGCCCTAAAACATGGGGGATCTCAAAAGCACAGACATGCTATCGAGCTGTCTGTTCTCTCGGCTATATCTGAAACTGTTTCTCCACCTCCTTTGGGTAGGAGTGTGAAAAGGTGACATTTGCAAGTGATAAGATCACAGCTTTGACGAGATGTGTCAACATTGAGCATGTACTATGATTTGTGGTATATGATGGCAGTTCGACATATGCTTAGATGTATGATGGATTTATAACAAAAAACAATTAACAATAAGGGTCTCCACAAGGTTTTACGGAGCTAGAAACCCCTTCCTAGCATGGCTCCATGAGTCATTTTGAGAACAACATCGCGGTATCAGCCGCTGATTTCCATGTAAACCCAGCAGGGGAAGAATCACATTAAGTAATCAAATCATCAACAAACTGCTTGAAAACACCGTCAGGACAGCTTGAGGAACATTGATGTTATACTCTGGCCTTTGCCCAAAAGCCGGTTTGCTTCTAAATTTGGCTACCATGTAAACAAACAAGCTAAAAATAGATCTGCCAATATGGCCAAGAAAATGTTCTATGAAAGCAAAAAAAGGGGTTTGGGAGTAATCCCCTGGATTAAAGGATTTCACGGGCACATGTGCCTGGTGGAAGTAATGGAGGCCAGATTACACTGATAAGGCAGCAAGGGGATCATCAGGCAGGGGGAGGGGCTCAACCCTTGAACCACTTGAAGATATGTGTCAGTCCGACGCATCAATCACAATGGGACTGTTGAGGGGGAGGGGAAGTGACAGATCCGCCTGTCAAAGGTCAGTCCGCCTCCTCCGCAGTGCTGTTCAAAAGAGGAGTCGCTGGCGTTGCTCAATGTCTATTATTTCCTGCGACTAACCCTTGCAGCGAGCCCATAAACACAAGGAGCACGTCGGCTAAGAGATCAGACCGGGTCGAGTCAAAGTTGGTCCCACACACAACACAAACACTGGATGGACTGACATTCAAACAGCAGGAGGCTAAGAAGGGAATATTGACAGATGGGGACTCAAATCTTCCTCTTCTATTTTTTTTTTTTTGCTTCCTTTTTTTTTCTCTTGCCACGCCAACAGAGCGATTGGTACAGATATAACTCTCCCACGTTCCGATCGTCAGAGTTGAGTCGCGGTTTAGCCAGCGGTAAATCTGGGATGGATTAAGTATCCTGTCATCTCTTCGTCCATTGAGGCCTCGGGTAATCATATTAAACATCATATGGGGCCCTGATGTTGCACACAACGTGTCGTGAAAGCAGCCTGGCCGTGCTGCTGCATTTAACGTCTTGAACCAAAACACGTGCTCATGTGACATGTCTGAAAGGGTCTGAAGTGAGGTTATGGACCGTCCAGCGTAGTGGTTTGGGAAAAACCCACACTCCTGGAAGAGACTTTCAGCGGCTAGGTTCAGGGCTAGGGCTGGGGTTCCACCCAGACGAATCGGTGCGATAAAATGCCACTTCGGTGGCAACACCTTTGTCAAGGTGTCATGCTAAGAGTGTTAGGCTAAGTGTGGGGGAGGGGGAGGCACAGTGAGAAGGGCCAAGACAGCTTGAGACTCACCGTGGCTAGCTCATCAAACTTCCCAAAGAGCTCGTTGAGGAGTTTGACCAATTCCTGGGCAGTACACTGGGAGGCAAGACTGGTGAAGCCAACGATGTCTGCAAACAGGATGCTGGGAGACAGACAGAGAGATATATAGAGAGAGAGAGAAGGTGGGAGCGAGAGAGGAGAGGGCGAGAGAGGGAGAGAGAGAGCAACACAAACACAACTGTATTTTATTGCATAATTTGTAGTTTTCTGAAACCCTCAATGTTGCATTCAATTCGAATTAATAAAAACATTATTGTCCATCCTTATGGGGTGGCTCAAACTAACAAACCGAAACCAAGCAAAGATGCACAAAAAGATTGTGACAGAGATGTTCATCGTGGCAGAGATGGGGGAGGAGGAGATCTCAAACAAAGCCTTTTCATTCTCCCTGACGTGTTTACCTTTCTGACCAATCAGGCAGTCAAATGAATGACCCACGACTGCCAAAGGCCCCTGTCCCACTCGCCCGATGAGGCTGACTGACTGTCAGAACGGTCAAGCGGCAGTGCCCAAAATAGACCAACATACTCACAGGGATCGCAGCCAAGCTGGATTCAGTTGCCATCCTAACCAAACAGGCGCTCTGTTAAGAAGTCATACCCTTCTATCCCTTGAGGTGAACTCATATTAGCGGCCATGTCTTTGTCTGGCAAGCCTGTGTGGCTCGCTGGTCAAGAGCCTATTGTTTGAAGGTTAATCATAGATGCGCATTAAGGAGATCCGGATTAATCCATCTGTATTTAAATGAAACCGTTAAGCTCAATCGTGAGAGATTTATAGCGATGCCCTGAATGTAGAGTTTGTGTGATGCTGGAGGATGTGAGAATGCTGTTAGTCATTTAGGCTTGTTTGACCTAAAAGGCTTGCGTGTCTGTGCCTCACGAATGTTGCAGCATCCCGCTGTCTTCATGTAGGCTGGACTTTTTAACAGCGTGACAGAACGCTGTGTCTGTAGCGGGAGCTGCTAAATGCCATTTTGTCATCCCACACATGTCAACATAATGAGGTGCAATGGATTCAATTTGCTGTGAATATTTTAATTGGTGACCATCTGTGGCTGGCAAACCTTTGGAGAGAGGACTTTAAATATTTTGTTTGAGTCAGGAGTTTCAAATCTTCAAAGACTTTGAAGTACTTATGCTGGTGTGCTGAACAATATCCAGTGACGGTAAACTGTCGAGTTTATGAGCTGAAGATCAGTGGACAGAGCTTTGGTGGAAACGCTCCTTTCCCGAATCCAGCCTTAGCCTTAATCTTAGCCTTAGCCTTAGCCTCAGCCTTAGCCTTAGCCTTAGCCTTAGCCTTAGCCTCAGCCTAAGCCTTAACCTCAGCCTCAGCCCTGTCTTAGCCTTAGCCTCAGCCCCAGTCTTAGCCTCAGCCTCAGCCTTAACCTCAGCCACAACCTTGGCCTCAGTCTTAGCCTCAGCCTCAGCCTTAACCTCAGCCACAACCTTGGCCTCAGTCTTAGCCTCAGCCTTTGCCTCAGCCTCAGCCCCAGTCTTAGCCTCAGCCTTCGCCTCAGCCTTAGCCTCAGCCACACATTTCCAGGCCTGCCCTTAACCGTTAATCCAACCCCAGTTCAAGTCCCAGTTTGTATTCCCAAACCGTGTTGCCTCAAGCCTCTAGCCTCCATCCCCAGACTGAGTCCACCATCAAACCCTGACCTGGCTTCAACCTCAGTTCCCAGTTCCAGCTCCACCCCCAATCTCAGCCCCCAAAACTATCCCATCAAGGCCAATTACTCTGCAATGATTTGCACAGTGCCCACAAAAGACCTTTTCCCTCTGTAATCAAAGATCTAAATTTGACCTCCTCACACTCTCATACATCGGCCCTCATCCAAGGACTTATAATCGCCTTCGCAAAGCCACATTTTCCTAATTATGTTAATGTATCCACCAGCTCAGTAGCTGTGGATGGAGCCATCTTGGTGCTAGTTCATACAATGCTCAATCTCAGCATGTCAGCCACGAAGCGAGCCCAGAAGAACAGCTATGCCTTTTGAATTAGGAGGAGCCCATCTGCATTAGCAGCATCACATACCAATTATCGTATTCGCATGCTGGGACAAATACGAGTGTTCGCAGGGCCAAGACTGAGGTGTTTCACGAGTTCAAGAGTTCAATTTCCCTTCTCCCTGTTTAGATGCAGATTGGCCATCTTTCTCGTGGTTTTCAGAGCCCATTGGCGCCGTGCAGGCTGGGGGGGGGTGATCAGGGATGGTGGAGGTCCCAGTGTGGCACGGCCAGCGATGCGGCGGTGCCAACATCTGGCCAAGCTGGGAGCGGGAGGGTGCGGGCCGTTTGATAATGAGGCATCTGGCCAGTGTTCGACAAATGGCACCTGCAGCTGAGAGGTCAATGGCGATGCAGGCTGCTGATCGCGCCGTGGGAACACTCCGGCCTGTAAGGGTGTGTGTGTGGGTGTGTGTGTGTGTCTGTCTGTTTGCGTTTGCAAGTGTCAAAGCACGCTCGTTGTTTGCATGCATGAGCATGTCTGTGCGTACGTGTGCGTGCTGTGTGTGTGTGTGTGTGACAGAGAGAGACAGACAGGCGGTCCAGCAGTGGTGGAGCGTGCATGCATGAGCATATCTGTGCGTATGTGTGTGTGTGTGCGTGCTGCGTGTGTGTGTGTGCGTGCTGTGTGTGACAGAGAGAGACAGACAGGCGGTCCAGCAGTGGTGGAGCCTGCTTTTAGCCCTGCCTTCCACACAACAGCAGCACATCATCAACAGGAGTAAAGCTCATGGAGACAGATTCTCCACCTGCCGATCATGACCAGACTGCGTCAGGTGGGATTCAGAGAGAGCGCGCATGTGTGTGTGTGACGCAAGTTGTGTGTCCGTACTTACGCAACAATAGCAGACGGTCACCAGAATTGGCATTGGCAGCATGAAACAACAAAGGATGTTGGGGCTTGGTTTGCAGGGCACAGGGATAACAGACAGCCTTTGGGGTTGGGCAGATGGTATTCTTTGCAAGACGTGCTTGGCTTGCAAATATTTGGGTCGAAATTGTATAAAAAAGCACTGTGCTGTGGGCAGGGTGTCTCTAAACATTAGTACAGTATCATCCAGGGATTTGTATTCCTCCCCAGGCTCAGTCCCAATCATGAACTGTGAGACTGTACTGTACACAGCATACAACCTGAATGCCAAACATGTAGGTGTGTTTGTTCGATGGGCCGCATTTTCCTGAAAATCTCGATCTCTCGGAATCGTCTATCCTGCTCCCGTTCCTTCTCTCACCCAGTCATCCACACCCTCCTATTCTTAACCTTAACGCAGATTAGTGATCTAAAAATGTCGGGCAAGCAAAAAAAAATCCTTTGGGAGCATCTATTAGATTACGTTGTGCAGCACAGCCATCTTCGTTTAGAAAAGCAGATGTCTTCGTCATGAGGAATTATAGCCACTGGTTGGCATTTTGCCTGCATGGGACATACATTGGCCTTTCTTAGCCAACTTTGGCAAAGGCTTCCGACTGGATTGAAAGGTAGAGGAGTTATATCATTCCAATGTTATGAGACAGGCCAGTACTTTAGGCTTGCAAGTCCCGGGATCATAAGAATGTTTTCTTAATCAAATCAAAAGACGCCCACAGGCACGAGAGAAACAAAACGAGTGAGTAAATCGTAATGGGCACTGTTTGCTTTCTAATTACAGCCTACCCAAATCACATACATCACGTTCACAGTGGTCTCTAACCGGATTTAATTGAGGGTTATTGGATGCAAACAGATATCAAACATGGGCCTAAAGCCTTTGAAGGAAGGAGAGATGCAAAAGCAATCAGTGGCGTTCCACTGAGACGTGTCCATATTTAACCGCCGCAAACACGCCATTACGCAACTCGGTCTAGTCTCCGTTGCATTTAATCTCCAGCAGCGGCTCAATCCCTGGGCCAACCAAACTCTGTTCCTCCTGCCTCAGTGCTCCTGGGACCACACAGAGGCATGTTCAGAGAGAGGGAGAGGTGAACAGTAAGAACGACACAGAGCAAGCATGGAGAAGACGAGAGGAAGTGAGAACAGAAGAAAAGAGAGAGGAAATGAGCCAGGATGATGAAGTAGTCATCGCAGAGTCTGACAGAGAGATTTGATGGAGACGGGGAGGGGATGAAGACAAGTCCAAGGGAATAGGTGGAAACCAGAACAAAGGACAGTTGGGTGGGTGGGTGACATAGGAGAGGAGATAGGAGGTGACCAGAACTTTAGGGCTCAGTGTAAGTGAAAGACACAAGGAAGTGTGTCAGTATGCAATCAGGAAGTGGAGAGAACTAAGGAAATGAACGAATGACACGAAGACACAAAGAATTCAAATAGTGGCCAAAGGGATGCGGGAAGAAGGGGAGGGGAAAAACAAAGACGTCCAATTTTCAAATGAAGCGAAAGGTATTCATCAGGAAGCTCTCATCCCCAGGTTCTCCGCAAGCTGTGTAAGATAGCTAAAGCCATCTGGCACACTCAAGCACTTACTGAGAACCGACCGTGCCACTCAGAATGCAAACTCATCCTTATCTAACCTCACCCCTGACCTCAACCGTAGCTTCTGATCTGCAGACACAAACACACACCCTCACTCACTGAAAAAAAACAAAAAACAAACCACGTATATTTCTATGGGCGCCTTCCAGTGCCTCGTAGGAGTCACTCTAAAAGAGACAAACCTCTGTTGTGGATAAAACACAGCGGACTTAGAGATGAGCACATGAGCCTAACTGGTGGGGCCAGGTCAGGATGTTACATAAACACCAGAAGGCTCTACAGCTCCAGAGCATTTGCTTTAGTTCCCCAGCTTCCATCATGCATGACTGGGAGGAACTAGAATCCCCAAGGCCTTGTTTTTCCCCCAGGGACTTCTGAGCCTGTGACGGCCACAAGTTGGCATCTTCACCAGTGGTATCGTGACCTCAGGGAAAACATGGCCACGCTCAGACGTGTTGGTCTGCAGAATAATCATTGCAACTCGTTTTGTGACTTAATGAGGGTTTATCACTGTGAAATGATTATTGCCCCAGAC
Source organism: Plecoglossus altivelis (assembly GCA_036571765.1). Lineage (NCBI taxonomy): Eukaryota > Metazoa > Chordata > Actinopteri > Osmeriformes > Plecoglossidae > Plecoglossus > Plecoglossus altivelis. The sequence continues at coordinate 1,921,772 of BROE01000001.1, forward strand.
CAAAATTTGCCAGTTTGAATTCCCGAAAGGGGTCAATGTAGTCTGGTCCTTTACTGAGAATTTTTTTCAAGGTCTATGGGCTGCAGAACAGATGAGAATGTAAAACTGGTTACAAGATAATTATACTACGTGCAGGTGACCTTGGATTAGGGAATATTAGGTCTCCAAAGATTAGGTTGATAAATAATCCAATCTAAAATGAATTATTAACACAGCTATCGGATTTAGGCATTTATAACTTAATGACAATGTTTGGCTGGAGCCTGCAGTGTCTGGATGTTTTTTGGTCTTGCTGGGACAACTGAAACTGCTCAGAGAAGCTCTAAGTCCACATTCAAGAGCCATGACTGCTCAAGTCCCTCTGTTGTTGTTTTTTCTGTACAAGGCTTGACACAGAGAGACAGCATGAAGCATTTCTCTGTCGAATCTGGCCAGAAGGAAAATGTGCTGTATGTGTTCAACCGCCCACAACTTCAATATATTCCAGAGTTTTAAAAAAAACAACAACAAAAAAAACAAGGGTGTGGGCGATGTGTGGTAAAGATTTTCTTCATGTTAAGCATGATCTGTGCAAGAAAATGTCAGGTTCCTCAAACATCATGCTGTTGTTTCGAAGTTTCTTTGGTGGGGAGGTGGGGGAGGGGCGGGTCCTCACCTGACGTTGTCATGACGCTGGATGTAGATCTTGTGGAATATCCTTTCAGGAGGTTTCAGGAAGTCCTCCTTCATCTCCATAGCCACGTTTCTGGGCAGTAGACTCATCAAGAGGCGCTCCTAGGTGTGAGTGTGTTTGTGTGTATATGTGTGTGTGTGTGAGTGCATGTGCATGTGTGCGTGCGCGTGTGCGTGTGTGTGTGTGCGTGTGTATGTGTGTGTGTGTGCGTGTGTGTGCGTGTGTAAGAAAAGAGAGAGGGTTGTATGTAACAGTAATACAAAGCGAGAGGAGGCAATGATAGAAGAGTGGCAGGAGCGATTACAGAGGTGGGAGACACAAAGGCTTGAAATCAAACAGAGGTGAAAAAGTGTGAGTCAACCAACCAGCAGAGGAGGGGGGGGGGGGTGAGCAGAGTTCAGGGAGAGAAAGAGAGGGAGAGAAGGAAAGAGAGAGAGAGGATAGAGAGGAGGGAGACAGGTTGGCAGGAAAGATTCAGAGTTGAGCGAAAGAGAGATGGAGTAAGAGAGAGAGAGAGGAGAGGAGAGAGAGAGAGAGGGAAGAGGGGAAGAAGGGAGGGGGGGAGAGGGAGAGGCGTAAGACAGGGAATCCAAAAGGTGGCCTCTTTGCGGTTGGTGACGGGTGACTCTGAGTGCGCTCATAATAGCAACGAGCGCGGTATCTCATACTATCCTCTTGTACTCATTAGTGTCACGTGTCCGGCACGAGATGATGCGAAGGCGGGGGTGGTCAGAGGAGACCAGGAGAAATAAAAGGAAAAGAGAAGACGAGGGGGGGGAGCGGATGGGAGAGAGGGTAGGGAGGATAGGGGAGAAGAAAGATGCGAAGCGGAAGGAGAGAGATGATGAAGATATAGGACAGGATGTGAGAGAAGAAAGGGAAAGAAAGTGGCGGTAAGGGGAAGAGGGGGGGGAAGAACCCTTTGTCTGAGAAGCCCTGGCTTCATGACTTGGCCCCTCTCCACTGTCAGTCGCTCTCCTCGTACCTGTTTCTCGTTCTCATCTTCCATGCGGAGCCTCTCCTCAATGCAGTTGCGTGCCTGAAGGAAAGCCTTCCTCTGGGCTCGCTCAGTCAGGATGCGCACAAAGAGTCCTGACAGATTCACGCTGGTGAACAGCACTGTGTTGGCCACGAGCTGTTAAAAACAAATAACGCAGACACTCTGAGCACACACTCAACATCGCAGGTCAACTGGGGGTCTCTCTATTACTGGCAGTCATGGTATGAATGCATATGACGTATTGCGTAACGGGAAGGGTTGGTTTAGACTGCAAGTGGCATTCCGGGGTCGTTGAGGATGGAGAAATGACTTTAGGAATGACAAACACTCTCTGATGACATAAACCTTGACTGTATTTACGTGGCATATGTTCTTTGGTTTTAAATTCATGATGAAAGCTGGGAGGAAGGGCTGAGACAGCCATAGCAGAATCACGGGGGAAGATAACAGAATCTAGACAAGGAATGCGATGTCTGCAGGAAGGCAGGTCAATGTGTGTTTGCGACACCACAAAGGAAAAACGTCAAGGAAAACTTTTCGGCCGTGCTTCAAAAAACGTGAACGACTGTGCATTTGCGTGCGCGTGCATGCGTGTGGGTGTGGGTGCATGGCATGTTTTCCGTTTGGCTGAGCTTGGCTGGGCTTGGTTGAGTCTGACCTTTACGAAACAAAACAGAACACCAGTCTATTATGACATAAGCTAATGCCAAAGCTTTTACCTGGTGCCTGACATAGCTTCATTCATGCACCAAATGTGAAAGGTAATTCATCACAGATGTTTAGCGAGCCTTTGCCTTTGACTGAAAATGATAACTTGAGAGCTTTTTAAAAAAAAAAAAAACCTACAGCAACTGCTGGCACCGTGCCCATTAGTCAAAGAGGAAATGACATTGTTTACTACAGCATATACAGTGGGGTGGCTTAACTTGTCCGAGAACGATGGCTTGTCAAGAAATGATATTACAAAATGGATTTGTTCGGCTATACACAACACATTTTGAGGCTTTACAGGCAGTGTAGATTTTATTATGAATCGACTATGTACTCGACTGATCGAGTACAGTTCAGTAACACCAGCTTGGCCATCGAAAATACCTGAGTAGCTGATCCAAACAAAGACTCCTGTTTAGGGTCATGTCATGGTGCTCATCCCCAAGCTTAGAGGATTAGCAATGCTAGGTGCTAGGCTATTAGCTAGTCCAGCACAGGCCTTGCCACACACAGGTCCAGCTACCAGTTTGACCCAAGAAGGTCCAGCTTTCTAGCAAGAGGAAACAACTGTCTCGATTGCCTAACAACACCACCCTGGCAGGAGGACAATGTATTACCCTGGTGTGTAATAGGTTTTGTATACAGTGCTTTGCAGAGACTTGCTGTTCCACAGAGAATATGACAGATATGAAACATACTGTCTCTCCTGCCTCTCCTAGGTGAGAAAGACTGACAGAGCCCAAGAGGGAGGTGGAGAGAAAGGGAAGAGAGGGAGAGAGAGAGAGTGTTCTGAGCCGTTTCCATTCCAGCTGTCTGATAAAACTTCCGTGTTTCTGCCCTCCTTTCTCTGGAAGCCAGTGGTGTGTGGGTGGGCTCTCGGACACGTCCTACTTTGATGTACCACGAGGCGTTCTCTTTGGTTCCGCATCAAGAACTTTTCAGTCGGGGGAGGGGGAGGCTTAACTAGACCGAATATTCCCAGAGACACAGCCGAATGTGAATGTGTGCTCTGTCCATGCCGGCTGTTTTCTCCTCCCTGTTGCTGAGTGACGTTGAAAGACCACACTTTGACACCGCTGACAAGCTGCCTGTATCTCTGTGTTTTACGCTTTCAGCGGTAAAACAGGTGATTCACTCATAGATTAAAGAAGTGACCATTATGGCCAAGGAACAAACAATACGGAAATTATTCTAGTTTATGTTCAGACTGGCACGTACACGCACATGCAGGCGTATCATGTAGAGAACTGATCGACTGATAGCGTCAGGTGTAACAGGGTTTTAAATTTATAATAGCAACTCCACATTAAGATAGAACTAATCGTGTAAACGACAACTCCAAATGTTTAAGAAAATGAGAGAACCAGGGGATCATGGTGAGTCTACTTTGGATGACCTGCTACGTTGTTAAAATCCACCACACGTCATAAGAAGTCCGATTTTAGATCGAGCTTCTGAAGAACTCTCCACGCGTCATTCAGCCGAGTGAGTTTAGCACGCGCTCCAATAGACCTTCCCTTCTTCCAAGTCGCACTGTTCGTTTTCTGTCCCTGTCGCTGTCCACACACGGGTGCTGAACTTCGACGTCCAGCGCTCACTAACCTCGTATCGCACTATCAGTTTCCTGATTCAAGATGATCAAACACGCATCTATAAACAAACAAACAATATGTAGGCAAAGAAATACAGCCCACAATATCAGGCCCCTCATACAGTTAGTCTAAGTCAACTACTCACCGTCCTCCACAATTTCGGTGTCTTGACAGTGACCGAGGTGGCTGTTACAATAATGTGAGAGATGGACACCATTACTCCAAACACTACAGCTAAGAGAGTTCGCACAGGGAGGAGGGCATAGGCGACAAATGTGACCAGCACGAGCTGCCACATGCCCTGCTCCGGAGACGTCTGGGACTCAATGCCCATTGCGCCGAGAGAGAAGGGACAACACAGGAAGGAGAAGGTGAAGCCGAAAAGCAGGGTCAGATTAACGATTTGCTGGAGCTGTGTGACCTGCAGGTACTTCACATTGGTAACTATAAACAGGGATACGAAGATGATGCTGTGGATTGGATGGGACCCCTTGGAGATCGTCAAACTGGGGCCGGACAGCAACTCCACCACGGCCAGGGTCGATGCCATGATGATTAGCACTGCCAGGGCTTTGAGAGTGGACGTCTGTTCGAGCTTCAGGTTATAATTCTGGAAGAGAGACTCCAATTCCTTGCAATCGAACTCATCCTCGCAGACGATGGCAGTCAAAGGGATACCCGGTGGACAGTAGCCTTTCTTTCGCCGGGTTTTGACTTTCTGAAACGGAATTTCCTCCATGTCAGTGCCATTCATAAACCGAAAATCAGTTCACTGCCTAGGTATACGAGACAGCGGACCCCGCGCGCAGCCGGCTTCGGGCAACGCGTCCCAGTTAGGCTATCACAGCTCCGACCACTGATCCGAGAGTAATCTCCAGACGCACGCCGCGCACTATCCACAGGTTGAAAATACTGTTCGTCGTGATCAGTAACCAAGGAAACGCGTTGCCTTCGAAAACGATTCCAAAAAGTGGACTGCCACTGACCCAATGTTTCTACTCGTTTGTGGAAAAATAACAATAACAGATACACACATACGACGTCGAGTCCAGGATCTATCCGCTTTTTTGCAAGGCTCAGATTGGATCACGCCTGCGCATACGAGGCGGAGAGATAAGACACGTCTGACCGACTCAACAGATCGACAGAATAAACCTGAGACCTGTGAAAATGACACCGTAGCCTATTGTATGGGGACTCGTACATCACTGCTTATTTTTCTGTGTAAAATTAATATTTAGCATTTAGCCTGGGAGAGCACAATTCATGAATAAGTAGCCATGCACGGTTTGACGAACTGTCATTGCCTAATCACTGCCGAATGTTGAAATCCTAATTTGGAGTCTCCAAAGTTAAACCTAACAGAGACAAAAACAACCCTTAATGTAATAAATAGTTCACATTTATTGTCATATTTTATTTTTTGTGGCATCCAGTCTTTTCCACCCAACAAAAGAACAGCAGTCCATTCACACATACATTTTAAAATAGCAATTCACAAAGGAGTCAACACCAGCCTCTTTTTAATCAGACAGTAACATCACCTATAACAAGGTGTGCTTCCTGTTTTAATGGTCTACGTGTTTAAGTGCATCTGTGGGTGTGTGTGAGAGAAAGAGAGAGTATTTTAGCATACGTTTAAAAAAGAACTGCTTATCTGCTCCACCCTCTCATACTCTGTAGTGCCTTCAGCACCCATTGGACAAGTCACCTGAGTGTGGGGGAGGTCAAAAGTGATGACGCCATCACGTCCAGTCGATGCACTGGAGAGAGGAACGAAACCAAGAAACGTATTTGAATCAAACCTTGTGGCTTTAGTGTGTGTGAAACAACGTCGCTCGTGTGCTGACAGGTAAAGGACGGCATCTGTTGAGCAGAGCACGGAGGAGAGCACCTGTCCATCTCTCATCGTGAGATTTCCATGTACCTGCGAACGCCGCCACCCTCGCCAGCCGCTTGGCATTCAGACGGTGCCACCTCATTCATTACCAGGGGGAGATTAGTCATCCGTCAGGGTAAGAATGACACCCTCCATGGCCGCCATCGCCTTGACCTGTCAGTGCCCTGCAGTGGTGCACAAGAGACAGAGAGAGAGAGAGGGGGGGGGGAAGGAAAAACACGAAAGACTGAAAAATTGAAACATTGAACGAATGAGAAAAAAATGAAAGAAAGAAAGGATGGAATAAAGAAAGACAGACGAGAAGATGTAGAGTAAAGCAGCCACACTCAACTGCGTTAGCAGCAGAGTTGGCGGTCAGAGGTGGAGCTTCTTCCAAAAAGTATGTCGATCACCTGCTTTGCAGACTGGACAAAGACAAGGAAATAGGACATTTTCTGTAGGACAGCAAGAAAAATAGAATCCAGGTCTCTGAGTACTGTTACTAAAAAGGTTAATGAGAGCTGAAGTCAATGTTCCTTAATTAGAGCTTAACTATACATTCGTATTTATTCATTCGATTCTTGATGTAAATGTACTCTTGTTCTTGGGTTTCTTTGGTGACAGAAGGTAATCAGGTCAGGTGAAAGCTAAGGCTGAACTTGGTAGGGTGTTCTGGTTATAAGATCATGTGTTTCTAGGGCAAGGTGCTGGGCCACGCTCTCAAGAGCTCTCTGCTGTTTCAACACCTGGCCTACTAAGGCTAAGATGTAAGTCAAATAATTAGCATGAGCTGACATTTTGAATCGCCTTCTCTGTCTGTCCCTTTGCATGACAGAGCTCTACAGTTCAGGTCTTCCTTGCTCCGCAGCCCGGCTGTTCAAACCTGATGCTGGTGTTTTAACTTCCGGCCTGTTTTCACACAAACCTTAGCTGTAAAAGACATGCTCTAGCTTGTCAACTGGGTAATTATCAGAATCAGGTGTGCTGGATTAGGGTTGGAGTGCAAACCTCCAGGGAAGTAGGTCTGCAGGAACAAGGCATGACGCCCATGGTCCCCACTCATGGATGTTGTCTGTGCTCTGACTTTCAAACAAGCCACTGTCGGTTGGAAATGGATGAATGATTCCGGTGGTGTTTCACTTGTATTTATGTGACCTCAGCACCCATGCCAGTCAGTTCCTCTCACCTACATTTCCTCCAATAGCTTTCTGTAGATGGGGCATAGAGTGTTCCTGGTGGACCGTTAGGCCTTGTCTGTGACATGTGGGGCGGCCAGGATAAAAGCCATGGTATGGTGGAAAGTGGCGTCCGCCTTGCTTTTCATTGGTCAACGTGTCTTCGGAAGCTTGCTCTCTGCCGGCCCGCATCGGCGGGGGAACAAAAGAAAGGTCTGAAGGGAGTTTTCAGCGATAGGACACTCCAAGGGCATCTGACAAGGAGGGATGAGTCTGCGTCCTGGTGTCTCCAGTCTGAAGACGAGCCAGCCTCTTTCTGCACCTCTCTCTACTCTCTGGTGTATTCTCCCTCCCACGCTCAGCAACTGACACAGCTCTCTGAAGTACTTCTAAGGTAGAAGCAGGCTGAAGTATAGGGCATTCGTGCTGAGCCTCCCACTTTGACGTCACCCCAGAGTCGCCCGTGTTAAACGTCGTCAAGAGAATTGATCTTGAGCGTTCGGTGCTGGTAGAACGCTGGCTGTAGTTTGAAGGTTCCATCACACTCTCAGAGCCTCCTACCAAACAGATGCTTCCTCTTATGCGTGATGTGGTGCGTCTCGCCTGTCAGCCTCTGCTACAGTTTTGGAAGTGACAGCTGGATGATCAACAATAGATGATAGTTTTCAGAGACGCACGTGAGAACCTTCCTTGATGTGACAGCCGCATCCATTCCAGACGCTGGAATCGAACCCCCCTCCCCGCTGCTTGTCTGGGAGATTCACCCCCCCATCTGAGCACTTCAATAGGGTGCGAACACCAAGAATGGTGGGCTGAATTTCAAACGGTCGATCCGAGTTGAATGGTGAACAACAGCCTCAGGTTAAATAGTGTAGATGTCTAATGGATACTGTCATCAGGTGATCATCAGCTTTCAGCAAGGTCTTCATCTTAACGCTGTCCAAATGGGTGCTGTCACCACATTGTTTCAACACAACCCAATCTTTAGTAAAGCCTGATAGCACGGGCGCCACAAGCGTCAATTAAAAGGCACTGAAATATTCAGAATCTTTCCCCAAGTCATGTTATACTGGTGCCAGGAAGATCGTGCCCCTGACAAGAAGGGCAAAATTGTATCCAAGGGTGAGGAATTTTGCTTGGTCTGTTTGTTAATCTGTTGTGACACACAGCTATTGATCACCGGGGCTACTTTCGCCTATTTTTTGTAATTTGCAAAACAAAAGACAAACATATACCTCTGGAAAGCAAGTCCTCTGCTCACCACTAACTAGACGCTAATGATGAAATCCTGCCCTGAGCAAAGGGGTACTGAGGAACTAGCTTGTCAGATTTGCAAATGTAAAGTCAACGTATAATGACCAAATCGTATTGGGATGCGAAGAAGTGAATGTGTTTGAGGACCAGAAATACACACACCAGACTAAACAATGTGCTTATGTTCCTATGACATCCTTCTACAAACTACTGCTTCGGTACCAGGGGATAATGTATTGCTTTCTCATTCCAAAGACATGCATGCTTTTTCCTACACTAGAAGTAGATTTTATGGTTACTATGCAAATGAAAAATTCGATACAGGCAAGTTCAAGGTCAAATGGTTGAAGGTTCTTTTTATAGATTCATTCCTAAAAAAAATTCTGATCATTGTTTCCACATTACCAGGCAGATCGTATTGTCCCATACCACTGCAGCTTAAGCAGTTAAGCAGATTTGCGGTTGTTTGTGAAAGGCCATCATTAGTAGCATCAGTCCACAGGATAACCCAGCAGTATTTAAACATTGCCTTATCACTCACAGGATGGTGTCATCTGCAGGTTTTTACCTACGTGACCTTTATGACCTGTTTAGAATAGTTCTCACCCATCAGAATCGCTTTAGTTGGCATGGATCGTCAAGCGATCTACGAAATACGTAACTAAAACTAAGTGTGTAGTCCTATGCTGAACCTGAAACAAGTATCTCAAAGACATGACTTATCTATCTAGAGAGATGCAGACCTACTGACACTGTGAACAAGCAGAGAGAGAGACGGGGGGAAGGTAGACAGAGGACGGAGATTTCTCCAGACGGATACAGAGGAGCGCAGTGGTTGAATCTCCAGGGGTTGTTGAAGTCTGGTTTATTTATGGCACAGACATGTTGGGGACCTTGACTGGCAAAAATTGCACTGGAAGTTATGAGGCTTACGAATGGATGGGGGTCAGTGCACTCGTAAAGCTGTCACACGGGCTTGTACACAGATGCATGGTGAGGTTCAGAGGGTCAGTTCAGAGAAAGAGAGACAGACAGACAGACAGACTCCTTCTGGTATGTCAAAAACACAACGTGCCACCTCTGTGTCTGTGTGGTTACATGATTGTATAGATCTCTCTCCCCTCCCTAGCTCCCTCCTAGGGATCTTGGACAGGCTGGGCCCATGATCAATAATCAGGTGAAAGTGGACTCCAGCTCTGATCCTAATTAGCGCAGAGTTAGAGCAGATTAGCCTGCACCGGAGCCTCCATCCCAGCTTGTCTTAAAAACAACCCTCCAACAATCAGCCTACCTAGAAACGTCAGCCTCAGCCCAGTACAGAGAAACACGTTAGGTGGGGGCTGAGGAACTTATTCTTGCTCTTGCTCTCTCATTCTCTCTCCCTCTCTCTCTCTCTTTCTCTCTCTCTCTCTTTCTCTCTCACAGACACTCTCTCGCTCTATCTCTCTCCTGGTCTCTTGCTTTTGCTCACTCTTGCTCTCTCCCTTGCTCTTTCTGTCTCTCTCTTGCTCTATCACTCTGTCTCTCTCTCTCTCTTGCTCGCTCTTGCTCTTGCTCACTCACTCACTCTCTGTTTCTCTTTCTCTCTCTCTCTCTCTCTCTCTCTCTCTCATATCTATCTCTCTTACCTTAACCAAGAAGGTAAACACAGAGAAAGATTGGGTGAAAAACAGGGGTGTTTGTGAGTTGCCATCATGACTACTTGAACACCAACGGTTCCCATAGTGACCTTGGGGTAGTAAACACCATGGGGGACAAGTTTGGTAAAAAGGCAGTTCAGATAGGGCCACTGAGAGGATCAAGTGTATCTGGGAGTGTGTGTGTGTGTGTGTATGTATGCATGCTTGAGTGTCTTACGTATGTACGTGCGTGTCAATTTCGTCAATGAAGGTTGCATGTGTGTGACCAGCTGAAAGTTTTTAGATTTCTGAGGCAAATCTCTGGCTGGTGCTACAGCTACTACAGACAAAACACACACACAAGCCTGTGCTTCACGGTCGAGTATCTTTCACTTGACAGCTCGGAAAAAGAAAAATCTTTGTTATAAATTTTCCTGCACAAATCTCTCTTGTCAAGCGAAGTCAAAATAATCCATCAAACATTCGCTTTTTCATCTGGTAAAGCTACCGTGGTCTAGAAAATATCTAACTCAGTCAGGCAGCCCACGACAAGCCATTACTGGAACAGCTCTAGCTATTGGTTTGACCAGGGTTTTGTTTCTGACTGTCAGTCTGCATAGAAAGGAAAAAATGAGTTCCCCCCCCCCACAATATCACACATGCACAACCCTTTTCACCCTCAAACAAACAATGACAGGAAGCTACACACCAACTCCACTGTCCCTCAAAAGCCATTCTCCTTAGGGCTGTTCAAAGCAGAAACCAGCAAATGAGACATGTCATGAAGTGTCTTTGTCTCCAGGATTCACTGGATTAAGCATGGTTGATCTCTCCTCCCTCTCTCTCAAACACACACACACATACACACACACAACACACAACACACACACTCCACTCACACCGTTTCACTTCGCCCTGTCTGCCAGTCAATCTAGTTTCTCATTCAAACAGACGCAGGGATATTTGCAGTGCTTCTGCCAATGGTGATGACTCTATTAACCCAGAGACTAGTAGGTCACACTGAGACCTTTTACACAGCCACTATCGCCTCTCTCCCTTTCTATCTGCGTCTCCCTCATTCCTCTGTTCATGGCCGAGGCTAGCTCCAGGGGTTGGAGACCACAGCAGTCCATCCACCACTGTGGTGGGAAAAAAACGGCCCTATCAACGCAGCTCAAATTCTCAGCTCAATTCTGTGTGTGGGGGGGGAAATAAATAAATGCCAGTCTCTCTTACCTCTGCCTGTGCTTTCCTAGATGAAGATGAGGGGGAGGGAGCATAAAATAAGAGAGAAATTACAGGGGGAAATTAAATGAAGAGGAGGAAGATGATGACGAGGATGGCCATCATCATCAAGGATCATCAGCAATACAGAGATTCAATATGTCTGACTTAAGGCTATCATTTGGTCTATAATTGACGCTACAGAAAGGAAACGGGGAGGGGGGGGTTGTGGTTCAAACAGGATTACTGTATACTTTAATGACCGGAAAATGGGATTGGGGTATTTTGGGAGCACATATGTCTGGGCTGTGCTATGGTGGATGTTTCTTGTTGGTTTGTATTTGTAATGGACTGTGTGTGTGTTTTTGTAAGAGAGGGAGAGAGAGGGTGAGGGAGAAAGAACGGGGAGAAGAAGAAAAAAAAACTGAAATAAATTGAAGGGTCATAGAGATATTTAACGAGGATGTTGAGCCCACGGCAGGAACGATACAAACCACCCAGCTTGACTCGCCAGAGGGGCCGGAGAAATGCCTCGCATTTGTTGTGCTCCTCGCATTCTCCAAACACACGACCCAAACGTCTGAAATAACAAACACCTAGTTCCTCTGGTGTTCTAATGAGTGCCACAGCTCTTCCCTGTGCCTGCTGTCAACTTCTCTAATTAACAGTGAATAATGAAAGGATGTGGACAACGTGCTTTCCAGGGTAGAGAACACACAGCCTGTCTGATCTCTGTCTCCAACTCAACTTCAGTACATCTGTCCAGATGGCTGAAGATGGAGGCACAACTGGTGGGGGAACCCAATCAGACCACCTGGAAACCTGAGGATCTTAGACATTAGGAATTGTGATGACTCAGAAGGACCAGACATCTGCATGAAGATGGTTAAAGGCCCAGAGCTTAGTCGCAAGCTCAGGTCAAACACAGTCCCACCAAGCCAGTATATCCTTGGTCATGATCAACATTGCTGTGTTTGGAAGTTGGGTCCTGCCCTTCAGTCGCTCTGGCTCCCCTCTGCAGGAGAGCGCCACCTCCTGGGGGGTACAGCTCAGGTGCTTCCTCCAGCCCAACGCCATGCAGCAGGCTTGTCTGCCTGCTGGTTCTGCTCCAAGATGCTCCACCACACACTCTCTTAGGCCTCGATGGCTACGCACTGACCTCTACTGGTCACCATAGGCAATTGCACTCCATTTTCTTTACCATGACTCAACATGGCTAATAATGAGGCACTTGAAGGCGACAGCATTCACTGTGGTTGCAGAGACAAGATTGTCACGACCATGGAATTTACCACTCAGTCTTTATTGGAGAATGGCATATTAGACCATAGAGATGCCTAGAAACCAAAGAGTCTCATAGAAAGTAATCTTTACAATGGTGATTTTAAAACAGGGTTCCATGTTTTGAACTTGAATTTGCACATAAAGTAACTTCCAGCAAGTGATTAGGCTGTCTATTAAAAGTATACAACAATACACATTAACATACTTCTCAGAGACGTCAGCTGGACACACTACAGTGAGAATGCAACACAAGCCCAGGAGCAACACAACACCAGTTTAAGATGAGTACGCCAAACCAAAACAGTTTGATCCATTTGCTGTCTTGGTGCTGAAATAGTCGAAAGCTTTTGTGACATGTGCTTTACACTTTCTAAGCACAACTTTGACCTTGGTTGTGTAAACAGTTTTAAACACCAGTTTGTGTGTGGTACTGTAACATTTTTTATCCAGTTCAAACAGGATAGACCAGCAGGGTGTAGTAGCATGGTGGTCCCACTGATATGGAGGTTATGAAGAGCACTGTGATGTTCACCTATTCAAGGTCTCAACAAAAAAATGTCAAAATTACATCAAACAATCACAATATACGTTGACCCATTTTAGGGCAAAGAAATACCTCATTAAAAATCCCTTCTCCAGAATCCAGTTATAAAGTCCCTATTCTCAAATCCCAGGAGTGACCTTTCGATAAATCTAACAGTTAATTGAACGATCAGTTGACCTCTCAAGTTCAAGTATCTGGTGAAAAATATCCAGCCTAACTGAATGCAGATAGCAGCTCTAGATTAACATTGCAACAGAGGAATAGAAATGCAGATTCTTTTGCTTTTAAAACCAAAAAGAAACATGTAAAAATGTCAGGCTGATGTTTATGTGTGTCCACATCCGGCAATCTCATCAAACATCCATTTCAGTCGTGTGTGTGTGTGTGTGTGTGTGTGTGTGTGTGTGTGTGTGTGTGTGTGTGGTAGCCAGGTCGGCAGAATCCTACTTCTTAGACCTGTCTGTGTGCTGGAGCCCACCTAGGTGTGCATTATGACGCTTAGCGCTTTGACCAGTTCAGAAATTCAGAAACCTAAAGTCTACGTTACTTTACGTTCACTCCGATTTGAAAAATGACAATTACACATTTACAGCTCGTCTACATTGATTTGGAACCATTGCTGTAAGGGCTGGCGACAGCTCTGTACAGCATCTTAAAAAGGCACATGTTTTGGAATGATACAGTAGAACACGATGCCGTACAACCCATTCCAGGTATCGTTGTTCTCAAACTCCATTGGCCCTCAAATGACCTCTGACTCGTGACAGGCCAAGGCCAGAGGCAAGGTGATCCCACACTGGCCAGGGAAGTGAAACCTGTAAAACACAAGCGCAGGTACAGTGACACACTAAGAGACTGCACGAGCTCCAAACTACTGCGCTCCAAAGCTGACTTGGGATCAGATTTCTGAAGGAGCACCAACCGGACGAGCGACCGGAGGTGTGGAGAACGTACGTGAAGCGATCCGTGTTGGGAGTCTTCGTCATGTTGAACTCTGCCACGGGGACGCCCCTGGAGGCCACCTGAGGAGCAAACATGGCCGCCGGGTACACCACCGAGGACGTGCCCACCTGGGAGATGGGACGGCACCAGCATCAGTTTGGGCCTTCGTCTCACTAGGCGCTGGGCCTGGAGCTTCGCTCCAAGTGAGAGGTATCTCAGATGATATTTACACAGAGAGGACTTACCACCAAACACAAGTCGCACGTGTCCAGCTCCTTCTCCACCTTGGTCAAGACGTGCGAGTCCAGGGTTTCACCAAACCAGACCACGTTGGGTCTGAGCAGACCTCGACAGTCACTCTTCTCACACCTATACACGGTACACACACACGCACACACACAACAGCTCACTTCAGGTACCAAGGGCATTAGGCACTGGTTCTTTGAACTTATTGTGGCGTGGAAGTGAAGAAAACGGCTACATTCAACAATAAAATACATGAATTTCATTATATAACAATTAAAAACATGCACCAACTTTTAACACCAAAAAAAAAAACCTATCCTACCTTGGAAGGTCCTCCACAGGTACATTGGCATCGCTGGCGTCTGGCTCCGGGGAACTGTGGAAACACACACACACACACACACACACACACACACAACCTTGTGTTACTGAACTAATATTTCACATTCTTCCCTTAGTCAGTCCAAAGGGTCAGCAGTCCTTGATAAGGACATAAGGCAGCATAAGGCTGTGTGCTTGTACCTTACCCTGCCTCCTTCAGGCCAGCACATATGGGACTACGCTGGTTCACAGTTACGTGCCCACAGCTCACACAGCGGGTCTCCAGAAGGCTTCCTGCCCACAGTCACACACGCGCACACACGCACACACACCGTCACCGTGGAGACATTCACAGAAGAGCTTTTTCTTGGTTAAGAGTTGGCTGGTAATGCACAACTTGTAAGGGCTTGAACTCCAGATCTTACAGCTATCTAACAAAGCGTTTTCGTTTGTAAACCAAGATTGATGAGCATTTTGACAAGTGAGAAAACGGCCAATACGGAAATGTGAATGGAACCGGATCAGCCTTCGGAACCGGTGGCTTCAGAAAAGCCTGGTGCTGCAATAACACCAGCCCATCCAACTGACCATGGATCTTGAGCACGTGTTTGGACCCTGCCTGGCGGTGCAGGTCGTCTATGTTCTGGGTGATGACGACTACAGAGCGACCTTGCTTCCTGAACCGAGCTTCGCACTGGGCGATGGCGAGGTGGGCGGCGTTGGGTCCCTTGCTCAGAACTAGCTCCCTCCGGTAGTGGTAGAACTCCCAGACCAGGGACGGGTTCCGAGAGAAAGACTCAGGCGTGGCCAGATCCTGGGTAGATCGGAAAAGCATGGGTTTAGAGTTCAGATTTTAATGTCAGAGATACAGCATGCTAGTTATCCCATGGATGACTGATAATATCTATATAAATCCAGAACTCTGAATTTAGTCACTCTGTTGATGAAAAACCGGACGAGTCACTTTCTTTAACATTAGCTTTGGAGGAAAATGGGATTGAACCCACACAAAACCTTGTCTAAGGCAACAGAACCAGACAAAATGTGGTTTTGAAGGGTCACGTTATGACTGAGAGCATATCACTATGACATTGCATACATATTCTTGGTCTTAGTGGTAGCTTACATGGGTAAAGGCATGTTTCTTTATTACCTGTGATTGCCATTTCCTCCACTGGCCCCCAGTTCCTCTGAAAGTCGGGACTCCACTCTCTGCACTGACGCCTGCCCCTGTGATAATAACTACGTGTTTGGCTTTGGAAAAGACTTCTCGGAATTCCGACATATCTGCAACAACAAAAAATCAATGTCACTCAGCGCCAATCTATTATTTTCCCTTGGAGATAGATTTCAACCAAGTAAACCATATAAAGGGAACTGTACCTGAGCTTGCTCTCCTCAGTTTAGCCATTTGTCGTCCGATGGTGGGAGGCGAGGACAGTCGTGGACCAAGAGCAAGTTTTGCTAAACGTCGCAGAATCATTGTTCATCAAATGTCCGCCCTACAAAGATTACGTAAATTACACTGACAGTAAGTGGTAATAGATTCTCCAAATGTAATCCACATGGCAGTCTCAGGAACGACTTAACTTGCATATGGGCTAGGCAATAGGTCCACAGAGCACTCTAAAAAGGGTTGAAACCAGCGCAAGTTCAACCTCTTCAATGAAAATCTCTATACAAGTTATTTCGGTGAAGCCAACTATTTCACAAATTCATGCGTCATCACTTCGTGTGAATGAAACATAAATGTGGATATACAGATTTACGAAAAATCTATGATTTTGTGTGTTTTAGTAGGTTTATTTTTGCCAAGAAGCTAGCATTTGATAACGAATTGCGATTTACCCACTTGAATGCACTTCTAAGTTTCACAGGCAAATAGCCATCTAAAGCGAAAACTTCAAACTTTGCATAGGAATGTGCACCGACCGTGCCGGAATCATGATTTCTGTTGAGTTAGCATGGCCAACACGATCCACTTACCCAACTCCAGTAAACAGACTTTATTTACCTTCTTGCAGCAATTTATTTAAAAAGTCGTAAATGCACACGGCTGTCGCAAAAACAAGTTTATCAGTCTTTTCATAGAAATGTAGTTTTAGAGAGACCCCTAGTGGTTTCAAATAGTTATGTGCTTTTAGGATATTTCCTTTCGTTCTTATTCCACAAGATGGCATCGCATTGCGGAAGCATCAAATGGTGTTTTGGGTCTATAATGGTCTAATTTGTTTAGAATTGCAGTTGAGGTTTAGAAATAAATACTTCAAATCATAGCCTGTCGTTCATCAGTTCAAACTACCTGTATGTGATTGGAGATAGGCCCTTTGACAATATTAAGAGTCTAGTAAGTTCTTTCCATTAAAACAGCATCTTGTATTATTCTATTCTAACAATTGTCTGGAATCCTTCTTCTTGACGTTATAAGCACTATTAATGTGAAACCATATCAATAATTCAATCTCATTATACCCTGTCATTCGTGAGTGAGGTCTGTAGCGGCTCCAAGCGCCTTGTTGTAACCTCCCCACTTTCAACATCTTCCCTGCATGCCCTCCTCGTTCCACTTGTTCTCCCCATCAAAACCTCCCCGTGAGCGGCCGTGGCTCTGAGTTTGCCCCAGCACGCCAGTCGTCACTGGACGCTGCTCAAATTGATGGCGGCTTCTCCGGAGGACTTAGACCGCCGACCGATCAGAAGAGTCCGGTCAAAGAGCGACACCCCATACCTTGCAGAGGCCAGAATCTCTTTCAACCTGAAGACAGGTAGGGACACACGTGTAGCCATTTAATTTGCAATGGGATAAACAACGTTATCCGCAATGGCAAACTACTGCACCAAGCTGATTAAGTTATTTGGTAAATCATTTGTCCCATTTACGGTTGAAACGGATCAGCCTATTGTCCGCATCACACCTATAATCTAGCCCACCCGACATTTTACGTAAAATATGTCTTTAAGACAAACATTTTGGCGATTTGTACGATTTTTTTCTCAAATTGTTTAGAAATTCTTCCTGGTTGAAAAAGAGTATACATTTTATTTTGGGGAGGCATGACAGTAGGTTATTTCTCTGCAATTACATAAGAACATGTGAAGAAGCATTTAAAGCCTCAACGTGATCGCCTAGGAGAATGAGGCAAGGTGTGAAGGCTAAACCGATGTCTTTACTGTGGGCTACACAAAGTCCATTCAGTTTGGCAATGAGTCGAGCCACTGCATTTTAGTTATCGTCTAATAAAATTGGACTTAGGCTAGGCTAGTGTATTGAATCATATCGCTCCCCGAGCTAGGTGTATTGCATCCTTGTTACCATAGTGACACGGCATATTTTGGGGCTCAGATCAGAATCAATGATTCAATGTTAAGCTATCTCGTCTGCCTGTTAAATCTGATGTGCTAGTAGTTGCCTGCGCTTCTTAAATTATGCATTAGGTCGTGTGATAGTACGATCATATGTGTCACGAAGATTTAATTTGAAACATTGCTTTGTCACTGTCAGTGATAGTAAAATACCCTATCTCGCAAACGGAGCTGTTCACTGTTGTGTGGTGCTGAAACAATTTGGTAATCCATTGCCCACAGCCCACGTTGTGCAGACTACTACAACATACTTTTTTAACGACTTAAACATTTGAATGATTGGGAATTTAATTTAAACAGCCTACAATCTTTGAAACATGAATTAAGTTATCTAAGAGTCACCTGAATCCCCTGTGTGTCACAACCCACACCAATCTTCTTAGAATTCCTGCACCGTAGATCTTGAGTGTTTGCTCATTATAATGTACTTTCCTGCATTCTCACTTGCTGGCATGAGCCATACTCTGGTCTCAGGTGAAAGCTCAGTTATTTGTTCAACAGATTTGAGGAGTGTGAGGTGCTCTTCTGTCAACACTGCTGGGCAAATGTCAGTGGAGCCTATATATTTAAATGGGGATTCCATGGTGACTTTGAAGAGGAAAGGGAGTAGTATGCCTGTGATGTTCACATATGACCAAGCCATGATGAATTCTGATCCAGTTGAGATCCGATTTTTTTCTATGGTCTCTTGGTGAAAGGACCCTATTATAATCTTTTGACTCCGATGTTTGTAAAGATTAATTTGAGTTAATGAACTATTGACTAATCCGTGGTGCTGGGATTGAAGCTTTGCACTGCCTATTAGGTCTCTGGTTCATAAGCATCTTCAACAATCATTCAACAATGTCACAGTATGTAAATCGGAGTCGTTAATGGCCTCTATGGCACAAAATTGCTCTATGATAGCAATGTCCTCATAATGGAATCAGGACTGGGTATACCATGTGGTTCTACTGAACAGGCCGTCTTAGCACCAGGCTCATTTGATTGGATGAACCTTAGTTGGATCAGGCTTCTCTCTGCTCCTGTGAGTGGCCTGTTTTTGTTGCTGTCAGATACAACTGCTGTAGCGCCTCGCTAACCCTGCTCAATGCTACAGGAAAAAACACACGTCACAACACCTTGAGGTTAGCATGTTGTTTCTAACATGTCTAGAGGAGGCACTAAAAGTGGATTTGTGTGTGTGTGTGTGTGTGTGCGTGTGTGTGCATGTGTGTGAAAGGGATTTGTTGTTCCCATCCACATTCATCTGCACCTTGTAATGGGGGACTCATGTGTATGCCTCCTTGGGTCGGTCGGTGCCGAAGTTCGACACGCACACATCCGCACATAGTCCGGTGCCACACACAACAATACCATCTGTGCTGGCAGCTTAGGGATTAGAATGTGCAGCTTTGGTTAGCCAGACAGCTCTGCCATGACTGACTGGGAGGTTCTGAATGAACTTTAGTGGGAGAGAGCTCGGTGACTGAACTCTGGATCTACGATGTGTGTCAGAGTGGCACAGAGGATATGGGAGTTTCATAAATGACAATATGAGCAATGGCGATATTGCCTCTGGTCAAACGTATGCATGCGTCTGGGACTGTGGCATAGTTTGCATTTCTGTCAGGTCTGATGGTAATACAGGACTGTGCATGACATGCTGGAGGCCATTGCTCTCCGGTTTTTGTGTGCACGCGTGTGTATTTTTGGTCTGTATAGCCGCTGATACAGCAGTCTCATTAGATGAGGTTGTCTGTCTGTTTGGGTTTGCACGTCGCTCAGCGCAATTCAACAACCGTGGCATCTGTTATCAGTTTCAGAAACATCAACACACACATGCACCAACATGCATCCCTTAATCCCCGTTTTCTGCTCCCTCAGTCCGTGAGTGTGAAGTACAGCTATCTTGGGAAGATTTTTCTCTGCACTTGGCTCGATATGTGCTGTACAGATGTCTCTGTTATCCACAGTCTCTGCTCCTGTGTCACTGTGTGTTGTAGAAAAAAACATCTTCCGGATCCATTCAAGCCCTCTATGACTCGAGGGCTCTGAAAATCAGGGCAAGAAACAAACGAAATGTGAAATTTGGTAGGAAGAGATTTGTGTGTGTGTGTGTGTGTGTGTGTGTGTAGGAGAGAGAAATAAGGAGAACAAGATATACATAGACGAACAGGTGTGTGAACAAAAAATGCCCAGTCTGGATGTGACACGAGACACCAGCGACCTGTCACCCTTAAAGACTGATGTGAATAAATGTAATGACAAAGAGGAGTACTGTTTCCCTGTGTTCTGCAGTGTTTAGAGTTTGGACACATCTGTCCTCTGAGAACGGCAAACATGTGACAGTGGTTTGTACAGTGGATGCTACTTCTGCGTGTGTGTGTGTGTGTGTGTGTGTGTGTGTGTGTGTGTGTGAGAGAGAGAGAGAGAGAGAGAGAGACAGAGAGAGAGAGAAAGAGAGAGAGAGCGAGAAAGAGAGACAGAGAGAGAGAGACAGAGACAGAGATAGAGAGACAGGGCATTGGTGGCTAGAGCTTTGTGACCAGCTGTGAATGTAAATGTGTCTATGCTTAGCGTGCTGGCTGCATTGCAGGGGGTAGGAGCTCCTCAATGCATACACCCACACCTACACCCACATACACCAGTAATATCTGTGTAATGAAGAGGTGAAAATCATGTAATTAGCGAATGATGGGACTGTTGAAAATTAAAGACAAGGAGCTAACTCAACTCTCCCTTCATCCCCCCTCTCTTTCTCTATCTCCCCCCCTCTCTCTCTCTTTCTCTCTTTTGCTCTCTCTCTCTTTCTCTCTCTCTCTCACTCTCTCTCCCTCCATACATCCATACATCCCTCTCTCCTGTTCCCAACTGTAATCACTGCTGTCCCAGAGAGCACAATCAATACAAGCAGGCAGCCGGTGGGTAGTGAGATAGAACACATTTCTGCTGCAGGGCTCTGCCTGCCTGCCTGCCTGCCTGCCTGCCTGCCTGCCTGCCTGCCTTCCTGCCTGCCTGCCTGCCTGTCTGCGTGCTTGCCTGCCTGCCTGCCTGTCTGCGTGCTTGTCTGCCTGTCTGTCTGTCTGCCTGTGTGTCTACCTGTCTGCCTGCCTGTCTGCCTCAATGTGTGTCTGTCTGGTCTGTCTAGACAGTCTCCTCCTGGTGGCATTCCAGCATTTCATAAGGGCAAACCTAACACAGGCCTGTGCTGAGAGGCAGCATGCAGTTTATTAGAGGCAGCACACTGGATCTTCATCTTAGGAAGTCTCCAGTTAGGCCTAAGGGGATGTTTAGCCTCCAGCACACACACACACACACACACACACACACTTACTTTCTCTATCACACACACACATACACACACACACATACAAACTGTTCCAGTATGTTCCCTTGTATTTTTGCCTTGAGGCAAAGACACAGTATTTAAATTCAGCATCTGCATATTCTCAGCAGTAGAAGGTAGTTTTAGCTAGTGGCCAGTTTAAGGATTTGCACATTTGATTACAATTTTAAATCAGTTCTAAAGACTGGTCTGAAGTGCTGTCGGTTTGAATCATCCTGCTTTTTATTTCCAAGCAGGATTTTAATTTAATTTCAGCTAGAGGTGATTGCAAGGTCAAAGCGCCGTAAAAGATTTGCCGTTGTCAGTCCTCCGTGCAGTCCATCTGGGATTGACTCACTGGCTTGATGCCCGCGAGAACTCCTGTGAACTTGCTGTGTGTTCTGGGTCGATTGGCACCAACTCAGGAGGGTGTTAACAAACGTGTCAACAAAGTGGTGATAGATTATACCAACACCATGCACACAAACACCATACACTGCCATGCGCTACTACGCACATTGACGCTATCTGTTCTTCCCGGTTCTCTTTTGGTTCGCTTTGCACCTCATATCAGCCAGTACTTGACTAAGTCACCAAATATGGCGCTTCCTGGGCATGTCAAACATTTTCAGGCTGGCAGTGCTGCACTCGGATTCCCACGAAC
Organism: Plecoglossus altivelis; assembly: GCA_036571765.1. Taxonomy (NCBI): domain Eukaryota; kingdom Metazoa; phylum Chordata; class Actinopteri; order Osmeriformes; family Plecoglossidae; genus Plecoglossus; species Plecoglossus altivelis. The sequence goes on from BROE01000001.1 coordinate 1,943,570, forward strand.
TCAGGTAGATATTCTTATCTCTCCCTCTCACTGAATAAATGATGAATGGGAAAATCAGAGGGAAAAGAACCACACTGCATTCAGGCCTTCTAATGGAGTCTGGGAAGTTCGCCCTCCTCTCAGCTGACGAGGTCCTCTTCGATAGTTTTTAGAATGCTAATGACCAAATCACTGTTCAAATATGCAAAGTTGCTTCTCTAAGCAGGTGCTTTTTTCCCCCTCCTGCTGTACTGCCTCTGGAGACCAGCCAGCTGAACCGCAGGATAGGATGACAGCCACGGACACGTTGTTGTGAAACACTGCCGACTGGTTTAAATGCTCGTCAGAGGAAATCGAGCTACAGTTCCCTCGATGTGCCGGCTATTTATGACAGGTTTGCTGACGTGCAGTGTGCGAGTGCTCGCACGCGTGTTCACAGAACAAGAGATAGAGAGACAGACCCCCCCCCACCCGCACTATACTGTACAACCTGAGTTCAATCATAGCTGCATTGCAGCAAACGTGATATGTGCGTGACATTTTAGGCTTTGCCGTCGTACATGTATGTCTAAACGTTTCATTATTAAAAAATACTGACAACAGGAATGTTTAATGCGCTCCTGTGACCTCCAGTGGCTCGACCCTCTTGTATCTACTGGCACTTTCTTGCTTGGTGGACTGTGTCTCTCATTGGACCATTTTTTTCTAGTATGGATCAACCATTGGAAGATCCCCAATATGACTCGCTTGGATGGTAGATCATTAGCCCCTGGACGCTAGCTTCCTAATTATAGGCCTATCAGACAAGCTGTAACCACCCCCCCCCCGCCCCCCATTCTTGGGATTAGGACGTCCCTTCGCCGTTCCTCCCGAAGCTTAGCCCAACCCTTCTTATCTCATCCCTACGACCCTTTTTTTTCCCTGAGGAGTTTCATCTCAGACGGTCAAAGTTGGATTGTGACTGTTAGCATCTGTAAAGCCTTCACAAAATGAATACATTCAATGGGAAGTTCGTTGGATTGAAAAAGGGGACTACTTAAGTGTCTTATCAGATGTCCCCAAACACAGCCCACATTTCCAGATGTCCTCAGCATGGAAGAATCCGGCTTGTATGTTTCTCCTAAATCCAAACGCATAATTATGATAAATGATGCGCCTGCTATTCAGACATGTTATGTAAGTCTTCATTCAGCCTTGTTAGTATGGCCATGGGTGGATAGGCACTGAGAGAGGGGGTGGGGAGAGAGAGAGGGAGGGAGGAGTAATTCTAACAAATTGCTCGGGTCGGATCAAGTACTTATTTTACATGGATTTGTTTAGCAGAGGCGTTTATATGGCACAATTTATTATGAATGGAGGCAGACTGAGCTGAAATCTAGGTATATATACCATTACGCATTTCCAGCACAGTTTAGAGGTTGAAATAGCTTCCGCGCTTCACATTGTGTTGGTGTAGCTGTTCCAGCAAGCATTTGGGAATGATTGCACTCCCCTTCCCCCAGCCCAAGCACACACACACACACTCACTCTCTCTCTCTCTCACACACACACACACACACACACACACACACACTCACATCCAGTCCCCCATGAGACTGCTGCTCTTTCTGCTGTTAGCATAATTATGGTAGAGGCACTTGGTAGCATGCTGTAAACTCCCGGGTGTAAGCAGTCAAGTAGACAAGCTCACCCAAACTCACCCCAGAGATGTTTTGGCTGAGTCATGGTGTGTGGGGGGACCCATGGAGAGATAGACCCACAGAGAGATAGAGACCCAGAGAGAGAGAGGGAGACCCACAGCGAGATAGAGTACCTCACTGATAGAGATCCACATAGATACACAGATAGAGAGAGACCCACAGAGAGAGAGAGGGAGAGGGAGACAAAGAGAGACCACATAGAGATAGAGAGACAGAGATAGAGAGAGATTCACAGAGAGAGAGACAGAGAGACCCACAGAGAGATAGAGACCTACAGAGAGAGAGACCCACAGAGAGATAGAGAAAGAAAGAGACCCACAGAGAGAGTCTGAGAGAGACCCACAGAGATAGACAGAGAGACCCACAGAGAGATAGATTACCTCACTGCTAGAGATCCACAGAGAGAGAGAGGGAGAGAGAGACAAAAAGACAGACATAGAGATAGAGAGACAGAGAGAGAGAGAGAGAGAGATAGAGAGACCAACAGAGAGAGACCCACAGAGAGAGAGAGAAAGAGAGAGAGAGACCCACAAAGATAGAGAGTCTGAGAGAGAGACCCACAGGGATAGACAGAGACCCACAGAGACCCACAGAGAGAGAAACAGAGTGGAAGAGAGAGAACCACATGTAGAGAGAAAGACACACACACAGAAAGTGATGGAGAAGCTGTCGACTATCTGATCAAACAGCAACTAAAGTGAAGCTATTACCCCATGCAGCCCCACCCTCCCCACAGACACAACATCAACACCATCATCCACCCCCACCCTCCCCACAGACACAACATCAAACCATCATCCAGCCCCACCCTCCCCACAGACACACACAAACCATCATCCCACCCCACCCCCCCACTGACAGAACAGCAACACCCTCATCCAGCCCCACCCTCCCCACAGACAGAACATCAAACCATCATCCACCCCCACCCTCCCCACAGACACAATATCAACACCATCATCCACCCCCACCCTCCCTACAGATAGAACAGCAACACCATCATCCAGCCCCACCCTCACCACAGGCACAACATCAACACCATCATCCACCCACCCCCACCCTCCCTACAGACAGAACAGCAACACCGTCATCCAGCCCCACCCTCCCCACAGACACAAACAACAACACCATCATCAGCCTCACCCTCCCCACAGACACAAACAACAACACCATCATCCACCCCCACCCTCCCCACTGACAGAACAGCAACACCCTCATCCAGCCCCACCCTCCCCACAGACAGAACATCAAACCATCATCCAGCCCCACCCTCCCCACAGACACAATATCAACACCATCATCAGCCTCACCCTCCCCACAGACACAAACAACAACACCATCATCAGCCTCACCCTCCCCACAGACAGAACAGCAACACCATCATCCAGCTCCACCCTCCCTACAGACAGAACAGTAACACCATCATCCAGACCCACCCTCCCCACAGACAGAACAGTAACACCATCATCCAGCCCCACCCTCCCTAGAGACACAACAGCAACACCATCATCCAGCCCCACCCTCCCCACTGACAGAACAGCAACACCCTTATCCAGCCCCATCCTCCCCACAGACACAAACAACAACACCATCATCCAGCTCCACCCTCCCTACAGACAGAACAGCAACATCATCATCCAGACCCACCCTCCCCACAGACAGAACATCAAACCATCATCCAGCCCCACCCTCCCTACAGACAGAACAGTAACACCATCATCCAGCCCCACCCTCCCCACTGACAGAACAGCAACACCCTCATCCAGCCCCACCCTCCCCACAGACACAAACAACAACACCCTCATCCAGCCCCACCCTCCCCACAGACACAAACAACAACACCCTCATCCAGCCCCACCCTCCCCACAGACACAAACAACAACACCATCATCCAGCTCCACCCTCCCTACAGACAGAACAGCAACATCATCAACCATGGATGTTTTCAGGAAGTGGCAACGTTGTTAATGTTGCGGCAGCCAATCGTACGCCCCCTGACAAGGTATCTAGGGGGCACTTTATATTAGGTGTTTAACTTAGCTAATCCTTATGAAAACGACATAAGTTATTACAAAGTCTGAGAAGGCATAGTGTGCTGGAGGAGTGAACGGGTTAAGTGAAAGCTGTGGAGAAGTGAAAGGAGGTGAAATGGACAGTTATGTGACCACAAGATCAATATTAACGTTCACATCCAGGAGGGGACTGACACTATTCTGTCTGTCTCAGCGATTTAACCTGGGCTCGTTTCTCCCCATGTGTGAACTGTGTTAGATAACACACACTCTCCTTCTCTCTTTCTCTCTCTCTGTCTCTCTCTCTCTCTCTCACACACACACACACACACTTCTTTCCCTTCAATCATTTTTACTGTTGCTGTTGGAGCCCCCCCCCCCCCCCCATCCTTTTTAGGACAGTACACATGCATGCCCCTCCCCTCCGTATCCTTCCTCCTTCCTTATTAAAGCGTCGTGCATTTTTTCGCCAAAGCTGCTGTCCGTCACCCTCCATCACCTCGCCTGCAGGGCTGTTTCTCAATTAAGTCACCGATGGAAAACTGCAGGACCAGGAGCTAAGAGGAAGCCAGAGTATAGAACCCGAGACCTCATCTGCAGCCAAACGGGTTCGACATCTCAGTGAAGACTGACACAGGTGATAGCCCAGCAGACGAGGCACAGCTGTCCTCAATCGTTCTCCATCACGTTACAGTTTGAGCCAGTTCATCTGCGGGCCTGTTGAAGTTCCTCCAGTTTCGTGCGGTACATTCTCCCCTGCAGATCTATTAGATGGTCTATTGTAAACAACTGTTTTATTATAGGTAGGTATTATAGCATACTTTGTGTGCAAATACTTCACTGGATAACATTTGTGTGCCCTGTGTGTGACTGTTCACTTCAGTAAGACAGTTGTGCAGTCATGTGGAACTCTTGTGGAACTGATGGCGGCAGACAAATGAGCACTGCTGCTCTCTGGTGGAGAACTGATGTTACTGCAACAAGGACAACAAATGACAGCTGCTGCAGACATGTTATGAGTACTTCAAGTAGGCCCTGTAGTGAATTATAACATTCACCATCACACTACAAGGGTTGTAATATCAAAATGTGGAATCATTTGTAGATTTTGGATTGAACAGCATAGTCAACCCTGATCACACAGGCATTCGCAGGCTGATTACTGTCAGAATGTGTTCAGAAGGGAGACTTGAGAGTAGAGAGGGGTATTGTTGGACTTTAAGAGTATAGTGTATTGTCATAAGACGAAAACCTTACAGAATTCAGCTTTTTACCTCTCGATAGTGCCTCAACTGTGTTGTTAAACAGAAAAATGTACCACTAGATGGTGACATAGTAAAGTCTCACGACAGGTTTTTGCACAGTAGAAACTGGCAGCACAATATGGAACCCAGACCTCATGGGGGGGAAATGGAGCTTCCTGGATGAGCTCTATGTTTGAGCTCTTCCATCATGTGATGTTGTGCGATATATTGTTTTATTGATAAAGCTTTGTTTTTAGGGTTCCAATGTCATCGATCCCCTCAAAAACATCTCCCAGCGTCACTGCTATGGACTGTTTCTGTTTTCCACTGTGTTCCCTTTCAAGTGTTTTATTTTAATTTTACTTTTATGTACAGAACAGCACATGGCCATACTGGGATAACATGATATAACAGCATTAGCATCAGTACTCAGAACATAAATTACATCTATGATAAGATCAATATAATAAACCTCCTAAATAAACAAGGAAATATACAATAAAGTGTGCTAAACAGCAAAATGCACATAACAACCTATACTTACCTTATAAACCTGTTGGCTACCAACCTTAAGACATGTGGGGTACAATTAGTGCAATATTGCCGATAGAGTAGCTGAAAGTGACAGTGTATAAAGTGGCAAGTAAGAGAGACAATATCATAACAATGTCCTTATCAATGTCCTTTCAGAAACCTTATGGCCCTTGCAAAGAAACTATTGTCCAGCCTGCACGTGCCTGACTGAGTGCTTTGGCATCGCCTGCAATGGGGTAAAAAGACTGAAGGATGGGTGGTAACAGTCTCTTAGAATCCGGCCAGCTTTCCTGAGATATCATGTGTGGTGGTTGTCCTGTAGGGTATGGAACTTCCTGTTGATGAACACAGCTGACCAGACCATGCTACGTAGGGCCTTGCAGTCCCTGTCTATGCAGCTCTGATACCACACTGTGATGCAATCAGTCAGTGTGCTATCTTTACGGATGACTGAGTCCAAACTTCTTCAGTCGTCTCAAGAAGAAGAGACGTTTCTGGGCGGTTTTGACTACCTCTATTTGTGTGAGCAGACCAGGTGAGATCATTGCTGATGTTCAACCCAAGCAACCTGAAGCAGCTGGCCTTTTCCACTTCAGGTCCATTGATGTGTAGGGGGTGCATGCTCCTCCTCCTCCTCCTGCCACCTCCCATAGTCCACAATCATCTCCTTAGTCTCACTGACATGGAGAAGGAGGTTATTCTCCTGACACCATGATGTCTGGGTATTAACCTCCTCTCCCTAGGCAGACTGTCAGGGACAAGGCTCACAATGGTTGTCGTCTGCAAAGTTAACAAGGAGGTTGGAACTGGGTGTTGCCGCGCAGTCATTCGTGAACAACGAGAACAGGAGGGGGCCGAGCACACAGCCCTGAGGAGTGCCTGCGCTGGTGATCAGTGTGGATGAGGTGAGGTCACTGATTCTCACCGCCTGTGGCCTCCCTGTTAGGAAGTTTGAGATCCACTTGTGTAGGCAGATGCTTAGTCCCAGGTCCACAAGCTTGGAGACAAGTCTGGAGGGGATGATGGTGTTTAATGCTGAGCTGTAGTCAATGAAAAGCATCTTGACATATGTATTCCCTCTGTCCAGGTGGGAGAGAGCAGTGTGCGTAGTCAGGGCGATGGCATCATCTCTAGACCTGTTGGAGCACTATGGTCCAGTACAGGAGGTGTGCATAGTGGTGTCTTCATTAAACAAGAGATTTATTGAGATTTATTCTCTTTAGCCAGATGAGATTTAAAAAATTAATCCAAAATGATAAATACACAGTTCCCTTGTGTGTGCGGTCAACAAAACTAGGACGTCCTTCAGCAAGGACGTCCTTCAGGCTAGACCAACCTCCTACCTTTAAAGTCCTAAAAAAGGAGCTACCAGTTGTCAATCAATGGACATGCTACATAGAGTGTGAGCCAAAATGTACCACTAAAACAATGGAACAAAAACAGTGTGCGTAGTCAATATTCATAAATACACATACAAAGAACTTTACATAAATACAGTGAAAACATTGGAATACTCAAAATAGTCAAATGTACTGTGTAACTTTACAAAGAACTTATAATAAGATCAAGAACATTTAAGGCCCATATTACCAACTGGGCCAGTCGATTTGCACATTGTTCTTGTCAAGTCATCAACCAAAATAATAGAAAAACACTTTCCAGCTGCAGTTTTACTTAACAGCCACAGTGTGGCGACACCATCTTCTCAGTTCCAGCCATCCCAACTCTCATGTTGCCTGGGGACACGTATCTCATCTCAGGCTATCTGTGTGTGAGTTTCAGCATCTGCTCTTCATTGTGTTCAACCGTTATCAAGGGAACGGTCTAGAGTTCTGGATCTGTTCCTGAACACAGGAGTTTGTGTGAGTCTTTGTGCAAGTTCCAGCATCTGCTCTCCATTGTGTTCAACTGTTATCGAAGGAACGAACTGGGATTTCTGGATCAGTTCCCTGAACACAGGAGTTTGTGTCTGTCTCATGGCTTGTAAACACTCCAGTCCTTTTTCAGCTCTATGCTAACGCAATCCAACCCTTACATCCTGGTCACACAGCAGTGATTCATGACTACAGTGACCTAGTGTGGTTATGAGATAACCAATTGCCTTGAATCTGTGTGTACGCGTGGATGTGTACGTTTGTGTGAGCATGTGTTTGTCTGTGTGTGTAGGTGATTGTGATGCACAATCATTCATACACTGCCACGCAGACACAACCATTTTGGGGTTTTCAGAGAGTATGCGAGAACAGACGCTAAATGGAAGAAAATGAGGTCCCTCCCCGATTATAATTATGTAACGATTCAATACCGCCTACGGTAGACTGGCAGAGCTATCAAGTTTTTATCATCTGAAATGTAATTTCCTTTCAAGTTTATGCAAAGGGAAGACGAGAAAACGAGAGAGAGAGAGAGAGAGAGAGAGAGAGAGAGAGAGAGAGAGGAACACAGAAAGAGCAAGAGAGAGAGAAAGGGACAGGAACAAGAGGAATTGATAAATCCAGGTTTGAGTCACAGGGCCTTCCACTAGTGCCCACTCTCCAAGTCTTTGTAAAGTGCTAACTGTGAGGACATGGGTGAAAAAGTAGCCAAATGTGTTTTGCGGTCTCTGGTGTTTGCAGGTTTAATATGGATAACAAAAGCAGTACTGTCTTTAGGGAGGAGCTGTGGGTTTTCGGGAAACATTGTGTTTTTTGAAAGATAGTGGCCTGCTGTAAGTTGCGTACAGAATGTACTGTACCAGGTTGATGCTGTTTACTAAAATGCCTTTCAACAGATGTTAGAGAAAGCAATATAGCTGTTCGGTATGGGGAAAGAATAAAAATGTAGCATTTTGCATAAAATAATTGACACATAACGGACACATTCAATGGTCAAATGTAATCAGAAATAGAATAATCCATAAAACTGTCACCACTGCATAAAGTTGTCGTTTTTTTTCACCCTCCAAAGCATGCAATAGTGTCTTGGCTCATTTGTATATAATCACAGGCAGAGTGCATTTGCAGAAAAAATATTTTACCCATCAAAAATCATTGTTAGCATATTGGACTTATGGAAGAGCTCATGAAAGTCCTGTCTAAGATGACTATCCTGGAGTTACACAAAGTATGGCATTTGTGGAGTGAAAACTATGGACAGGCTGCTCAACTCCAGCCTGTCAATATCAACCTAGTTATGTTGAAGCAGAATTTTTAAAGAAAATCTATAAACAAACTTGCCTTCTCAGGGGAAAAACAATATCCTCATGAATGACCTGAAGTAGCTGCTGTGCTTTGGCACTGGACAGCTCTGTCTGCGGGTTATGGTTACATAACAGTGCCTCTGTGAGCCTGTGACTGTAAACCTGTGTCTCTGTGAGCCTATGAATCTGTAGGCCTGTGAGTCTGTGAGCCTGTGTCTCTGTGAGCCTATGAATCTGTAGGCCTGTGAGTCTGTGAGCCTGTGTCTCTGTGAGCCTCTGTCCCTGTGAATGTGGGTCTCTGTGAGCCTGTGTCTCTGTAAGCCTGTGTGTCCCTGTGAACCTGTAAGCCTGTTAGTCTGTGAGCCTGTGTCTCTGTGAGTCTGTGTCTCTGTGAGTCTGTGTCTCTGTGAGTCTGTGTCTCTGTGAGTCTGTGTCTCTTGGAACAACATGCATACAGACATGAAAAGTTGTTGAAAGGGCCTGTTGTTTATGCAATACGTTTGAGACCTCCAGCTTAGTACCACTGTTTTTTGATTGCATTAGGAAATTCCTTCCTTGTTGGCAAACATGGCCTACCTACAAACATGATCTTACAGTGTTTATAGCCTGTTACACTGCAACCCACAACCCCTGTGTATTGACACACAAATAATGGTGTTTATTAGCATGTTTATGGGTGGTTGAACACACACATGTTTAGCTTGTGACCCTCATAGAATGTGACTCGGGCAGGTGTGAACCTCCTTAAATCTAATTGGACTAAAGGGGTGCAGAGCAAAGGACTAGGCCTGTAGAGGGCAGGAGAGACTTCCTGGCCTTGACACGATATGGAAAAGAAGGTGGAAATATGTAATCGCAAATGTGCCAGTGGCAATCACTGCAGTGTACTATGGGAGTTGGTAAAGCATGCGCCCCCTGTCCCTCATTTTGGAGAACCCTTTGATGTCTGTGAAATAAGCTGCAGCACACTGAGGGGAACATCAAAGCTTCACTGGCTGTCCTCTCTGTCTGAAACTTTTGGAAAATACCATTGGGATACATCCTATCTTGCCTATATTAATGTCTGGTTAATTACTCAATTAATGTCAGGGATTAGTTGTGCAATGTCACAATCAGCGTTCAGACAATGTAATGGTACCATAAAATCTAACGTTTTTGTTACGTTTGTAACTTAATATGGGATAGGTGTTTATCTATTTATTACACAGTAACCTTTTTATTTTATACAGATTTTATATAATTTAATTCGTTTATTTTTGCTGGCACCGTATACAAAATCATTCATCAGAAATCTTTTGAACAGATGCTTTGTATCAGACTGTTGTTCTCAGATCTAATGTCCATCTGCAGTCCCTCAGATACACAACAAGACAACATAGTACAATAAAAACAATACAATATGGACAGATGCATTTGTGCAAATCAAGACACATATACATTAATGTGATCTTACATAAATGTTTCTCCAATTTTGGTCATATCAACCCCTTTTATCTCGATATTACCCCTCTCTGCAGTCCGAGTAAATCAATTAGCTAAAAGGGTATCTATTCAAACTCATTTTGTGGCGCAGTGCTGCGCTTCTCCTAGTAGCTTAGCCTACACAAATTAGTTAATATAGCCCTAGTTATGAACCTTTAGTTACAATTAATGCAGTATTTGTTATTGGAAAAGAGTGACATTACACATTTTATTAAGAGCATTTCCTTAAAGTCAACCCAGTGAGCACAATAACACTTTATCCACGGCACTCAAATGCTACAATTAATGTTCATATTTACTATGGTGATTAGCGTGGAACTGTATTATTTCTTTATTTTTGTCCGCATAAATAGCCTGAGCCATATTTGAACAGGGTTTGACGAGAGAGCCAATCATTATGCTCAAATGCTGAGCGCACTAATCACGGATTAGCAGTGGCGGCAGTAGGATGGGGATGGGACCCAGCAGTATCCCTACGACAGTTCTGTCTCTATGACAAACTGTAAAATCGTAGTGCAGTTCATAGCATCAGTGGGATTGACATTTCCCCCATGTCGTTGCGCAGCTGTGTTTGTGTGTAGTGCGTCAGGAGTATCAAGTGCGAGAGGAACTCTACTATTATCACCTGACATCGTAGATAGGGGGGTTCCGCGTGCAGCTAAAGCGACGGGATTGGTTGAAATCTGTGGGTAAAGTGGATTTTCTTTCGCGGGGGGCGCGTTTAAAAACCTCTCCCAGTTTTCCGTGCATTTAGACACATCCATTTTTTGTGTCTCAATGTTTAAAACGGTAAGTTACCCAGTGGCGGACTCCGCGCCCACCATCATGCATGGGAGTTGGTTGACCACAGCGTACAGGGAGAATACGCCCGTGACTGTGGAGAAACCTAAGAGGAAGGCGTTTAACCTGGTCAAAATGATGTCTCTCAACCACAAGAAACAACAGAGCCATCCGCATCACCACAACAACAACATGCCTTTCATGATCCATTGTCATATCGGCAAAGAAATCAAGCACATTTGCAGCAATTGCAGCCGCGGGAACGAAACACATGACGGTAAGTAGACTTGGCTACCGTAAAGGTAGGCTATAGTAAGCAGACATGCGGTGCCATTGGTTTGAGGGCAACGGCGCCGCTTATTTAATCGTTTAATTCGGCAGAGTAAGCTAGGTGAGAACATACACACAGACACAGGGAACGTGTAGAATGGTTCCTATCGCCTTGCTAATAAAGAATTTGTGAAACAGAGCAAATTTGGACACTAGACTGGTTAGATTCCATTCCATCTTGGTCGCATGCTTCTAGAGGATGATTGCAGAGAGAGCAACACTAAGATGCTGTAAAGCACAAGTGATGCATGCAACATTATTTGGCTCGTCAGTTTTCTGAACAGGTCCGTGTAGGCCTCCTAGGTATCATGTGGTTACCTGCATCATGTTCTACTTAGACCGTCCTACTTGTGCTGATTTGTTTTGAACTGAAACTCAAAATGAGTCCAACGTATCAAATAACATAGAGAAATACGAGAAATCCTAATGTCTCTCCTCCCTAAATGTCAGGTGTAACTAACGCCCAAAATGCATCTTCACCTAGTTGTGTAGCAATCTAAAGAGGTTGGTCAGTCAAGTGGGAATATGTTCTCCTCTACTGACCTTCAGCACCTCCTACCTCCTATGGATATTTGGCAAGAGGCACTTTGATGCAACATGGGTGTGATCACATGGAAAATGTCGATATGGATGTAAAACTGATCAAGTCAGAACCCCAACAAAGTCAAGCATTCAGAGTTTGACGAGAGTATTATTATTATTATTGAACTGATTGCTAACTTCAAGCTCTGTAGCATTTCCCAGTTGATTTTGAAGTCTTGGACACTTACGGACAGCCACTCCATTTGGATGAAAACGTGTCCAAGTCAACGAGCACATGCTTGATTTGGGTCATCGGGTGATAGCAGACTAACCGCGTTGCAGTTCTGCAAACTGAATTCAGGCCCTGACTTTTCTTTTTGCCTGTTCTCTTTTGGAACACATTCGATTAAGTCAAACCACCACTGGATTCAATTAGCATTTGACTGTGCTGCTATTTATAGAGTCCTGGTGGCAGGCTTCCTAAGATGGTGGGCAGTCAAGCAGGCAGCAGAGCTGTACAGCAATGGGCTCTTTTGAAACTGTCTGGGTTGGAAGCTGCTCTTATTTATTCTACCGCATGGTCCGACCAGCCAAAGACGGCCTTGGTGCTGGTGGCATCCATGGAGATGTAACTCGGTATGAAAGCTGCACTCGTATCTTGTCTGCCCAGTGGATCAGGGCCTTGGAGCAGGGATGCTCGACGGTGGTGACAGGCTGTCATTCTGCTCCAGGGGTGACATTGAACATCTGCATCAGAGCTCCTTACGCGCGCGCACACAGCACTTGCACAGCTCTAAGGCTGCGTAGGCTGGAACAGCCTCAGCCAGTTTGTCCAGGTTCTTTCAAGATGTACTGACCTAACGTGACACCATTTGTGCTGGTCTTTTGGTGTTTTGTAGGCCAGTCCCAATCAGCGGGACACCAGCGCTCGCCGCGTATGTCAGACATACTTTCAGCTGGCCTCATAAAAGACAGGCTTCATCCATATTTAGGGGCAGACAGATGGAGGGGCAGGAGAGAAGCGTGTACGAAGACGCGGCGGAGTGTCTAATCAAGCCTGTGGGTTCTGTTCCGTCTCCTCTGAAGTTTCTGAAGGCACTTTGTTTACGCTCGTCTCCATCCTAATTGGTTAGTGGGAGTGATCAAAGGAGCCCCTTGTCGGAGGGAGTGGCCTCGCCTGTCATGACATGAGGATGTGTGGCCTGGGAGTTGCGAAGCTCTCCCAGAACTCCCTCGTACTCGACGTTCAAAGTGAACAACGCTGACTTTTTAGCGTTCCGCGCATTTTAGTTTGGAGCTGATCTTGGTCAGAATTGCATTTTGAAATCAGAATGAAGAGAAAGTCAATAAACGTTTCTTTCATTTGCGCATTAGTCTTCGCTGAGTTGTCGCTGGCAACCTCGACACAACAAATCAGTGTTCTGCGGTGTCCTGCCCTTCCCAAGGTTAATACTGGCCACGTTTGGCCACCTGTTTCCCACGCTTGTTTACCCACTATAAACCCCAACCAGATATGCCCAAGAAGGCCAGTCGGCTTCAGTTTTTAGACCAGAAACTTTGGGTCGCTTCCACCGCAAGCGCTTGACTAGTCTAGTTGTGTTAGCAGAAGTCTGATTGCTGCATTGTGACCTTAACAGCCCGCTGGCTCTGTCTGTGCCCTGTGTAGCGGAGGAGGTGGAGAGGCTGGCCGCCATGCGCTCCGAGTCCCTGATCCCCGGAACGCACACCCCGCCCATCCGGACCCGGAGCAAGCTAGCCACCCTCAGTCGGCTGCTTAAGCCCTGGAAGTGGAGAAAGAAGAAGAGTGAGAAGTTCAAGCAGACGTCTGCAGGTGAGAACCATGACAACACACACACACACAATGGATCAAAAACCATCAAAGCCCCCTTTTCATAATCTGGTTTGGGAGGACATAGTAGACCATATATCTGTATTCTTTCTGTTGTCTTCCACCAGAGTGCTATATTGACACTGTCTCACTGCTCATGCCCAGTATCTTGATAAAGGAGAGAGAGCAGGAATGGTGAGCTGATTGCTGTTTTCTGGGAGGCTGGAGGATAATGCATTTCCCCAGCCCCAGTGCTGGTCCGAGGGGGGGAAAGGTGACATAGCCTGCCAGGTGTTGGATGAAGCGGAGCCTGGATGGGAGTGAGGGTTCGGGCTGTCACATGTTTTTACAGCGCGAGTCTCAGCCACATCCTTTGATCTGGCACTCTGCCGTGATCAGGGTCAGTTGAAGGATACCCTCTTCTAGAATCCAGCTGTCTGTCTTAATTTATCTAGTTCAGCTCAGCTGGACATGAAAGCTGCTCTGTGGCTGGCTTGCTCAGGTCTGTAGCAGGGTGCTTATGTATCCATATACTAGACCTGATCCTGTTGTTTCTTGCCCATTTGAAATCAAATGTTGAGAATCCTTTTGTTACGCTTGTTTGTGTATGTTGACACGACATGGCTGAGGTGGGAAAGGGAGAGCGGAGAGGGAAAGGTTCCGATCTAATTAGAACCGAGCGGATGAAGGTTAGAACCTGGAACATGACTACGCACCTGACTCCGGAGCAGGACTGGCAGAGCGGTGGGATTAGAGGCTGCCTGCTCCTTCTGGGGCTCCCCAACCTGCTCCGACGTCTTCAGACATCAGTGCCAAGGCTAAGGCCCCCCCCCCCGGGTGGAAACACACACTTTTGGTCTCAAATCGAAAATACAACCGTCTTGATTTCCTTGGATAAGCAGTTTATTATTCTTATTATCGTGAATGTGTTAACTCGGGGTTTATGCTTCATTTGCATTCCTGGTTCTTGGTTGCGGTTGGAACGGCTGCCCTGACGACCCGCTATGCCCCCTATCTTGGCGGTCGTCCCTGAGGACAGGAGGACATTTTAACCCCTCGCTGGGCGAGGGCTGACGTCTCTTGGCTGTATACTAGCCCTGGTCTCTCGCCTGTCAGAATTGGCACCCTCGGCTTGGTAATATCATCCCCCCTCTTGTCGTTCTGCAGGGCTACTGCAGAACCTGTAGGAAGAGCAAGCTCTGCCAGCAGACAAAGCTCTATTCGGTCTCCATGTTATTTCTCAGCACCTGTGTAGCCTTGTGTTCCTCATGGGAGCAGAATGGGGAATAGCGACAAGCTTCCCCCACTGGTCAGGTGTCTATGGAAGGTCTTTGTGGGTTTTTTGAAGAGCTTTTTGTAGCCTGTTTTACTCGAGGCGCTGCTTTGTTCCCTGCGACGCTGCTGAGTATGGTGTAGTGCGTTCGGCCTTGGCCTGTCTCTTTTGTGGCCAATAAAATGCATAATGTCAGGACACAGCTCCATGAAAGCCAGAGGATTCTGCTGATGTCATCTGGGCTACGGTGCAGGTCTCTGTCCCTGACTCCGGTCAAAGTGAAGGATTGCGAAGGTTCGCACCATCAATTGGCCCTGGCCACCTCTAGCTGTAGACAGAGCGTTGAGACTCGGAACCTTTTGTGCGGGGTTGCTGTGATGATGCAAGGGGGACTAAATGCTCCCTTCTACCGACTTACCTTGGCTAGATGCCTGTTCAAACTTTGATTCGAGTTCAAACGTCTGTTGTGTAGAAAAGTACAGTTGCGGTATTTCTGCACTTATTTTCCTCCTTTAAAAAAAAAATAATAATTTGAACAGGGCCCCCTATTTTCCATCTTCCTTCCTGTATGCACAGGAACCAAGCTAGCTGCCGGCCATGCAGATGTTGCAGGTAATTGGAGAGGAGAGAATGTGAGCACAAGAGGATTATGGGAGTGAGATAAGGGCCCAGCTCCAGGGGAGCTTACGCTGCAGCAGGGGGACTGCATCCCTCTGACAGCTGGCTGGCCATCCATCCTGCAGCCTGGCAGCCTGGCTGCCTGGCAGCCTGGCCCTCTCTCTAGCCCAGAGTGGGCATGAGAGGATCATGCTTAGAGGTTCACAGGACAACCTGTCTCACCCAGAACGTGGCTACAATATGGACACTTATCTGTGAACCTGCTGGAACTGTCGTTGTTGTTTTTGAGTGTGTTTTGGATTTGCAGTGTTGCAGTTAATCAAGTGATTTAATATATCTGTTTTTTTGTGTGTTATTCTTTTTGCTGAGCAGCTGTACAGAGTTGGCTCTGTTTTGGAAACCTTTACTGTGTCACCTCCACTAACATCCACGTCCAACTGCGTGACCTGGAACACCTTCTCATTGGTGACACCGGCCTGTGAAGGTTTGAGAGCGGCTTGGGGAAGGTGAAAGCAGAACGAAGCACTTTGCTAATAGCGCCACTTTCCAGCTAGCAAGCCTCAGGGTAGATGGGGGGGGGGGGAGAGAACTTTCTATCTAATCTGGGTCACTTCACAGCGGAATAGATTTTTCTTAAAACTAAGCGTAGCGTTTTTCAAGTCGGGGCAGCCTGTATTCAAAGATGCCAGTTTCATTTAATATGCTCTTAGCCGAGGCTCTCAGATGAATTTCCAATCCTGTCTTTCTGGAACTGATACTGACTGAGTAGCTGGACTATATCTGCGTGTTGTCTGTTTGCTTTTGTCCAGGCAAAACGGTAGATTGAGTTGGCCGTCTGTTTTGGAGTGTCGTGAATGTTTGTTATTTAAGGATGCATTGTGGCATTGCTGCGTGGAAACGAATGAATGCGCTGTCCTGGCTTAGTTGCGTAACAAGCACCTCACCTACCAGAGACATGAGAATCTGGTTGGCTTGCAAGGCTGTCGCCCACTGTAATACTGTTAGTTTGATGCACTGGCCAGATGCAGTATTTGTTTGACAAATTGTGTATCTACCGGTATGTCAACATACACACAACATGCGCATGCCTACTCTAAGCTAGATACCTCTGCTGTGAATACCGGAACATCTTCTCAGAGAGCACATCATTTCCTCCTCCGACGTCATAGGTAGTCCTACAGCTAAATTGATAGAAATGTAACAATTTCCATCGCCCACCATGGGAGTATAAGTGGATGCCATTTTCAATTTGTTTTCTGAAGTGCTCCTATTTCAAATTTGAAATTTGCATACTGTGGCAATCTCCTGTCTATTTTTCTGAGCTGGCATGTGACTATCTAACCTGGAGACAAGGCTAACCAGATGAGTGGTAGCATTGCGTAACCGTGCAGATCCCATGGCCAGCATGCCCTAAAGCCAGCAGAGTTATGTCATAAACCTTTCTGTAATTACTTTTTCATTTTGTTCAAATTGAAATGTAATCTGGGGACATCTTACTGCCCTGCCAGACGCATGAACAGCCTTTGCATAATTTCCCCTCAATCATCAGTTTAAGTGACAGGACTGTGAGGAACTCTTCATTGTGCGTTCCACTTGGGGCTTGGTTGTTGAGACTAAATCAAATATGTAAAGACAAAGTGATACATCTGGTTTTTACTTGAGCCCTCATCTGAAGAGACTGTGTGCGCGTGCGCCCTGTACCTAAGGGCTCTTGTTTATAGAAATTTCTCAGAACAGTGTGATAAGTCACCTCTGTGCTTCACCAAATGGGGACATATTGATCGACCTCCTCCCCCTCCTGCATATTCACCTTCATCCAGTCACACCCACGCCAATAATACTTGGAAGCTTCCAGTAACTCAAGTCAAACCAGTGTGGGAGGTTACTTTCCTGGCCTGTACTATTTTGAGATTTCCTCATGATGCATGTGAGAAGGACTGGACTTCAATCCACTGGTCGGAAACGGCACTGTGGGAGATTTGACGCTGCAGTGTTGGACAATAGCATCGTTACTACCTAGCCTGATCCTGTACACAACCTGCTGTCTCTCTACCTGCCTCTACCTCTCTCTGCCTCTATCTCTCTCTACCTCTCTCTACCTCTATGTTGAGATACTTGCGGTGCACGGCACTGGAACTCCCTCGCTGGAAATGTAGATTTGAACCTGTTTCCAAGTTGCCTCAACAGAGATGAGGACTGGGTGGCTGGTGTCATCACATCACTTCCCCTAAACCAGGTCTCTAACTTCTGGCTCCCGCCTCGGCTAACGTCTGGCTCCCGCCTCAGCTAACCTCTGGCTCCCGCCTCGGCTAACTTCTGGCTCCCACCTCGGCTAACCTCTGGCTCCCGCCTCAGCTAATGTCTGGCTCCCGCCTCGGCTAACTTCTGGCTCCCACCTCGGCTAACCTCTGGCTCCCGCCTCAGCTAACGTCTGGCTCCCGCCTCGGCTAACTTCTGGCTAACGTCTGGCTCCCACCTCGGCTAACGTCTGGCTCCCGCCTCGGCTAACGTCTGGCTCCCACCTCGGCTAACCTCTGGCTCCCGCCTCAGCTAACGTCTGGCTCCCGCCTCAGCTAACGTCTGGCTCCCGCCTCGGCTAACTTCTGGCTCCCGCCTCGGCTAACTTCTGGCTCCCGCCTCGGCTAACTTCTGGCTCCCGCCTCGGCTAACGTCTGGCTCCCACCTCGGCTAACGTCTGGCTCCCGCCTCGGCTAACGTCTGGTTCCCAGCCTAGCTGAATCAGACGTCCGAGGGGGGAGAGAGAGAGAGAGAGTCTTTTGAAGTATGAATGCTAAACGTCTGGAGGAACTCGGAATAGAGGAGTTGGATAACTCGCTCCTGTGACATTTTCAACGGTGGCTTTCCTTCCCCGGTGTCTCGCTGTTTGTGACATTTGAACAGTCCCTCTTGGCTGTCCCGCTGGGGCCGGACCTGTTGGGCGTTAATCTACTGTGCGGGGAGGGATTGAGAGGGTCAAGCTTTTCAAACGTTTTTTTCAATGGAGTTGTGTGTTTTTTAGCTTCAGCCTAATCCCTTTTTTTGTGTTTTTTTTTGTCAAAGCAGAAAAGGGTGCGTGCGCACACACTCACTCTCACATCTTTCATCTTCCTCTAACAGGCACAAGAAGCCTGAGGGGAGAGTCTTGCGCAGTGTGCTGGAGTATTCTCTCCCATCCTCATTTCACATTCTTAATTGGTTTCATTGCAGGGTTAGGTTCTTCAAAATCACCAACATGATGTTCCAAACCGCTTTAGTCCGGCCCAGCCAGAGAAAACATTTAAGTCCCTAAACTGCTGAGATCCCAAAATAGTCTGTCGTTTTAGGACGAGGCTGCTGGTGCATAATACATTAGCAAGAGATGTGTTGATGTTCTACTCTTGTCGTCTTGCGCCTCTCCTCTAAAGAGAGACCTTTCAGGCCTTGACTTAATTAATTAGTTGCCCGCATCACTTGAATGACGTGTCCTCGTCACGTTTGTCAACTATGACGAGAGGCCCCCTGATGTCATTCGCTGATGTGCTGACGCCGTCTGATTCGCTGATGGCATCCATTGTGTCATCATGCATTCCTGAGTGTTTTTATTCAGTCTTCTCTTCTCTCCCCCCCCCCCCCACAGCTTTGGAGAGGAAGATGTCTGTCAGACAGAGCCGGGATGAGCTGATCAAGAGAGGAGTGCTGAAAGAGATCTTTGAAAAAGGTGAGCTGAAAACACAATGGCTTCAATGACGACGTCCTCATCCTGTAGCGGCAGGATGTTAGGGGCACGTTGCACTGTCGCTGCTCTTAACCTGTCATGGACATGGAGAGCATCCGCTTGTAGAGGCCAGGTAGAGAGAGAGAGGAATACCTGCTGTATTCTACATGCTATCAAGTGAGATTGTGAACAAGCCTGTGTCACTTCCGACAGTGTAGTGGATGCAGTAAACATGTTGTAGATTAGCATCACCACGGCGATGGTTGAATGGATCAGGCCAAGATGGGTTTAGGGGCAGTGCTGTGTGCATATGTGAAGTCCTCTGGGACATGACATGTTGGGGGGGGGGGGAAAGTGCTACGCAACTTAAATTCAGTTAGATGACATCACTGGAGTATTTCCATGTAGATTACATTTGTTATGTTGGAGGGAGATAAGAGGAACAGTCCAGCAGGCAGGCAGGCAGGATGTTGGAGGCCATGTTGTTGGTTGCTGTCTGACTCCTGGATACGGGGTCAGAGGTCCTGGGAGTCGGAGCTGAACTGGTGGCCGGTGATCTAAACATCTCGCTCCCTCCTGGAGGGTGACAGCCATGGCTTGAGAGGCCCTGGTTTCCCAGAGCGCCCTGCTCTGGTACCACCTCCCTACCAACCGGTAGTATGCACCAGACAAGAACTACATCCACACCGTCACTTCATTCGAGAGGACTCCAGTTCGGTTTGTGTGGACTGTAGATCTGAACTCTCTGAGGGCCCTGTGACTGTCTGCGACCCCTAATAGGAGGTTGCTTCATTTGTTCATGTCGCATGGTTGTATGCTACTGGTTTATGTCCCCATGCTGAAATCACTGACTATGAAACAGAGGGACTCTGGACCAGTGCTGAGCAAGTGAAAGTAGGACAAGGAGGAGAGCACCGTTCCGAACGAAAGTTTAGTCGGCCCTGAGGTGATTTGAAAGGCGTGCCTTGGTTAATCAGGCGCTAAGCTTGAAAAGGCAACGTGTTGGCAGAGCATGGGAATAAACAAGATGACTTCTATCTTCTGAATGACCTTCTTAAGGCTTGTTACTCAGCCATCCAAAGCCCTTCCATGTCACATGCCCAACGTTCAATCACTCTCAGTTCACTTTGACGTCTCCATAGAAAAAAAAATGGATGAAGGGGGCGAAAAAAAATAATCGCAATTGATTAATCCTATCAGGATGGAAAATGTGTTAATCTGCCATCTGATTGGCCCCTAGTGTTTAATCGGATTTTAGTGGTTAACAGACGCAAGTGCCTGGCACGGCCTACATAGAGACTGGAAGGAGCAGTGAAGCAGGGTGCTGGAGGGCTGGAGGGTGACCACAGTGTTGACAGGGAGAGTACGGAGACGCTGTCCACAGTGAATGTTCCTGTACCTGGCTTAGTACCACAGTACCAGGTATGACCATGTCTCCATCCTCCCAAAACAGCTTGGTGTAAAATGTTCAAAACTGGGTTTTTTTAGAACAAATTTGACTGATCTACAAGTTCATCCACAACTCCTGGCTAGTCCATCTAAACAAGCGATTGGTCTGTGTTGGTGGGATGTTGGGAATGGACTGTCAAGGCGTCCGGTGAGGTGGGAAGGCCTTGTGTCAGATCCATGTTGCACTGTAGGTCTGAGTCAACCTTCTGCTGCTGCTGCTCCTATCTTCTAGGAACACAAAAGATAATCCCTTCATCTGATGGTGCGATGGCCCATTTCCTGTGTCATCCCAGAATGAAACACCGGCCCCCTGTCTGACACCGGTCCGGGCCCCTGTCTGACACCGGCCCGGGCCCCTGTCTGACACCGGCCCGGGCCCCTGTCTGACACCGGCCCACCTCTGTTCCCGGAAGCGCCCCCCCCCCTCCCCCTCTTGGGATTTCATGCTGCGATGCCCGTCATGATGAAACCACTTTTACTCATCTGCCAAGGAACAACAAAGCCCTCTGCAAGAAAACCCATCAAGACTCTGCAGTTGTTTGAACGTTTCTTTTGTGTCGGAATGACTCATTCTTGTCTGCTGTTGTCTCTGACTAGGGGGTATTGCAGGAGGGAGAGGAGCTGTCAGGGCAGGGAGCGGAGGGGGGGAAAACACCGAGCAGACTATTGATTTGTGGAATCATGTGGGTTTTACAGGGTGGAAGGCTTGTTTTTGCTTAATTCACCCTTGCTCGCTGGGGGACAGGCCTCGCGTTCAGTTGGATCCCTTGCCGAGGGAATACAGTAACAAAAGACGTGCTTCTCATCCCTGTTAAGGAGGCAGAAGTACCGGAGATGTAGGCCAATGGGAGCGTTGCGTGCAAACAGGAACAGGCTTGAGTCAGCCTTCAGACAGCTTCTTTGTCCCAGGATTCATTGTTTGGATCAAACGCCGCTGAGTTTGAAGAGCCTGTGTTTATCCTTTCACTGAATCATCTGCCTCTTCCCTTTTTAAACCGTGATAAGGACCGAGCGTTCTGGTGGCCTTGCCTTGCTAGGTTTTCATGGCTTCCGGATGACGCAGCCGATGCGGTTGTGTCCCTTACACCCCCGTCCCCCTTCCCCCCCCACCCCCCCAAGCAAGGTCCAACCTTAAGCCCTGTGTGTCTCTCTCCGTCCATACAGCCACCGTGGAGTTCAGGTCCTCCATGGATGGTGGAATCTCACCTCAGGACGCCTCCATGAAGTCAACCATGGTCCTGCCTACCAAAAAATCGGTCACCTACCCTGGCGACCTTCAGGACACGCCCACCAAGCCCCTGCTGTACCACAAGCAGCCCCCTGCTCTCCCCCCGAAGCCCTTTTCCAGGATGGCTAACCATGGCTCAGGTAAGGCCCCCCGCTCACTGCTTTTCTTTCATACCACCCCCACCCCACCTCAGTTATCTTGATCCTGAAGCTGGATTAAGTGATCTCTGCAAACCGCTCCCCCCTTGTTGTGGGAGTGAAGGTTTGAATATATACACAAGGCCATGGATGGATGGTTTATTCCCTTCATGAAACGAAAAGCTTCTCGGATTCTGCCATCCTTGGTTTGGCTCAGTTGTGTCCGTTAAATAATGTGCTGCACATGGGTGTTTGTCAGAGCCTGCAGATGGTGGAGAGATTAGTCTCATTAAGAGCCTCAAGTCAGGTCAGCTGGGATCCCTGTCCATCACTGTCAACCCATCAGTCAGCAAGATGTGGTATTATCAGTGATCTAATCCTCCCCACTCAATTCAAGTCTAAGACAAGTCTGAGAGGTTAGTCCTCCAGTCTCTATATGTCTGTCTGTCTGCCTGTCTGTGTCTCTCTTTCTCTCTCTCGACACAAGGAGAGTCCTCCCTCCCTGTTTCAGTAAGTATCATAGTGTGTAGGCCCATGTGAATTGAACAGACAAATCAGTGAGTGATTCAGCCTTGTCTCTCTCCTCCCCCACTCCAGACTCCTGCCAGTCCATGAAGCTACCCTGCATGCCAGGAGGAAAGCTCTCCCCGCCGCTACCTCCCAAGAAAGTCATGATCTGCGTGCCTCCTGGGGGGCTGGACTCCTCCTGCTCGTCGTCCTCCAACCCTCCCACCTTCCCCCAGAAGTGCCCCCCTCCTCAGGGCCTGCCGTCGCACCACGTCTCCCTGCTGCCCTCGCAGCTGTCTGCAATCTCAGGTCTTCACCACCACGGGCACAATCACCCGGGGGGCCACCAGGGGGGCCACCACGGCCACCCGCTCCAGCTGCAGTACGGCAGCATGCATGGCCCCAGCCGCATCATTGAGGAGCTCAACAAGACGCTGGCGCTCTCCATGCAGCGGTTTGAGAGGTGAGCCAGAGGCAGGGTCTCACCTTTTGGAAGCTGAGCTTAGCCCCCTGCAATAGGAAGGGCAAAGTGGGTTGCCAGGTTCGTTGAACCCTCTTTTTCTCCACGTGTCTGGATCACGCCTCATGCCGTGCAACTGTTGTTTGGGGTGGCCTGATGTTATTGAGGCTGTGCTGCCAAAGGAGGGCAAGGCTGGCAGCGCCATGCGGTTCTGCTGGTGGAGATGTGACCCACCTTGCCTGGGTCCTCCCCCGACAGGCAGCCTGACCTCATTTGACGGGCTGTGGGCAACCCTCCAGGAGCTAGCCTGGCACACAAGCCCACAGCTGGCCTCCATCAGACACTGGCCTCTACCTCATGGACTGGGGGTTATGTAATCAGGGCTGAAACGAAACTGGGATGCCTCAATAAATGTAAAAATAGACACTTATATATTTGAGCCTGATTACGATCGAGAGCTGATACAGTAGCAGCAAAATATCGAAAGCCGCATCTCGCTCTAATCTGGATTGAAATGGTGAGAAGTGAGTCTGTACAAAGGACGTAACGCTCATTCGCAAGGTAGCATATAATTGTAATGGCATTTAGTTTGGGTGGCTTGTGTAATGATGAATCCAGGCTTACTGCAGGTGTTACACACATACACACACACACTCCTGTTCCCTCTTAGGCTTTGCAGCAGTCGGAGGACATGGCGTGTTTCTGAGGGCGAGCAACGCGACCCCCGTGGTTCTGCCCAGCAGGGGGTTGTGGGTAGTCTCAGCTTGAGGCCGGCATGGCCCTCTGATAGGTTGATCCCTCTCGCACTTTAAAATGACTGCAGGATCCTGACCTAATTAACAGACTACTTTGCTACCATTTAGAGCACTTAGACAAAAGACTTGAAAACTGAACTATATCTTTGAACACGGCAATGGCTATAAATTCTGCAAAGGTCTTGTTTAAAGGTGTTGGGTGTTCAGGCTTGGTCCCAACTCTTCTTGTTTCCTTTGTCTTTTAATGTACTGACAATCCAGAGACAGCCTCCTGTCAGTCATACGGATAGATTCCATGAGGTAATCCTAATTGAAATTCTTGAGGTAGAACATGCAACATGAAAGCAAAATGGGCTCAGAATAGAATTTACGACATCTTTACACTGCACATCGCGATGAGTTCCAGCACTTCAGACTTGTCTTCTATTTTGGTGGTGAAATTTGAAGAATGTAAACAAGCTGGTATCCGACTCATTTCCGCTCTCTCCCCACCTGTGCAGTTCGTTCTTTTTTACGGTGAACCACAAAGCCTTGCTACTGTTGCTATAGTAATTCCTGGACTTTTATTTTATTGATGGTAATATCTTGCAAAAGTACAGACTTGGCTGAATGACTGCTAACCACTGACCCTTGCCCTCTGCCTCCCAGCTCAGTGTTGCATGCTGGTCAGTGTAGTCTGCTGGACAGCAGACAGGTCCCCTCGGTGATCATCGACTGCGACGACGACAAGGAGAACATGCCGAACGAGTCCGACTACGAGGACCTGCCCAGCATGTACAAGGACGAGGACGAGGATGAGGAGGAGGAGGAAGACGAGGAGGACGACGACTCTCTGTTTACAAGTAAGAGGTTGTCTGAGGCCACGCACACCAACACGTAGTAGAGTGCCAGTCTTTTCAAGGTGACATGTCACCATCTATGCCTAAATCCAACATGTACCACATGCTCAAAGTGTGTGTGTGTCCTCATGCCTAAAGGTACCCTCGCTCTGAAGGTCTTGAGGAAAGACTCTTTAGCCATCAAGCTGAGCAACCGTCCGTCCAAGAGCGAGCTGGAGGACAAGAACATCCTGCCCATGCAGACAGACGAGGAGAGACTAGAGTCTAGACAGCAGATCGGCACCAAACTGACACGGTGAGACACACACACACACACACATCTGGGGTGATGCTCAGAGTGTGACACAGGAAGATCTCTGCTGTGTAGGTGGAGGGATGGATGAGAGAAAATGGATGATTAGACCGAATCCAACGGACTCCTTTTCCAACTTGTCAGCGCTCAAACAATTCATCACCGGACTGTGAAAATCAACGTTGAAAGATGTTCAGAACAGAATGAGAGGTTGGCCCACTTTTGTTGAAGACGGTCCGATGTTCTCGCAAGCAGAACTCCTCAGCCTCTCTGTCCATCTAGCGCTTAAAAGCTAAAGTAAACTCATCTGTGAGAACACAGTGGTGGTGGGGGGGGGGGGGGGGGGGAGGAACCCGCTCGTCATTTTGATTGTTTCAAATGTCTGCTATAGATTAGCCCTCCATCTCAGAGAGAAAGAAAGCTGAGCTGACCTCATTTCAGCACCACATCATCTCTCTCTCTCTCTCTCTCCTTCCCACTGCCTGCTGTCCTCCCTCGCTCACTGAATCACCACGGCGATATGTGCCAATCCATTATCACCCCACTCCTCCACACAGCACCAACAACACACTAGGCAGACCATACTAACGGATCACACTCGTATACACTTTCACGCACACATGCGTCCACACACGCACAAACTCGCACACACAGCCGCAATAGCAGCGCCACACAAAACAAAACAGGTTGCATATACAGATAACGCTAGCCTTTTGATATGACCAGGTGGCAAATCTTCCTCAGTGTTGGGGTGAGGAGGAGGAGGACGGTATTGCTGAAGGGAAAAGGGGGGGGGGAAGGGTGATCAGGGGGTTGATGAAGAAGAGACGGACGATGCTCCACATCTGCTCGAAACATATTTGCCATTTCAGTGGACATGTTGAAATCCTTTTGTGGCACATGAAAAGGCTCTGACAGGCAGCCTAACCCTGTCCATTCCACGGGGAGGATGGCTGTGAGGATGAGGGGGAGGAGGGGTTTGGGAAGGGTCAGTCGGATCATCTGAGCTTACGTTGAGGTGAACCGGTGCTGTTTACGCAGATCACCCCGCCCCCCCCCTCCCTCTCTCTCTCTCCGGACGAGTGCTTGCAAGCAGGAGTGGAGAGGAGGAAGCGTCCCTCCCGCTCCCTGTAGCTTATGTGAGCTGAGAGCGGACGCTAGCTCTGACGGGAGCAGGACAGGGTGGCGAGGATCTCTGGGGTCAGAGAGCAGGACATCAGTCACTACTGCTGCGGAAATGCACAGGCAGTCTGGGAGGAAAGCAAAGGCCATTTCAAAGGAGCTTGCCTGAACAGCATTTTGCATCGTAGGAGGGGAAAACATGAGGGATGCTGATGGATTGAGAACGTCTCTGTCAGTCTCTGTTTTACACGTGCCCTGGAACACGCTTTTGCTTTTTTCGTCAAACTGTCTTTTCCTTTCCTCTCTGAATCCCTCTCACTTTGTATCTCTGCGGCTCTCTGTCTCTCTCGCTCGGTGGTGTGTAGGTACCTACTGGGTGGGCGGCTTATTTTAGCGTTCCCTCAGCCCTCCAGTGCCTGGCACATGGTGTGTGGCGCACACATGCCTCTCAGAAGACAGGTTGCCAGGGGGACAAGGGGGTCAGGGGATGGACTGCATCTGCCTTCTACTGACTGGCCAAGTCTTTTCCTCCTCTCCTCCATCTCTCACTCCCTCGCTCAGGGAAGAGGGCTGTAAAATGGAGAGGCCGTCCGTTGCCTGAACCCCGCAGGATTTGTAGTCCACGTGCTGCCTTGTAGTTTTTCTAGAGATGGCGCACCGTGATGTGGGAACTGTAAAATTAACATTTCAGCATTTTGAAAGAAATCGATGCCGAGTCGATGCCAATGTTTTTGGTTGTTGGTGGTGGTGCAGGTTTTCCAGAGTGACCCCACATATAAACGCTCCCACTGACACTGAATACTTCTACCTACGGACCTTTCAAAGCTACTTGCTCTCTGCACAAGCCACCTTGCCCTCATTGGCACTGCTGCGTATATGCTTCTCTCTCTCATACAAATGTATTCATATTTTTATATTCGTATTCTGTATGTATATATTTATATAATATATCCTTCTTATTTATTTAAGATGGGTATATGTTCATTGTTTGCGCAAATTTACATGGCGAATAAAACAGATTCTGATGAATCCAGTGCGCGTGCACACACACACACGCACGCACACACACACACACCACCTCAGCGTTGAGGTTTCAGCACATGCCTGTCCGTCACAGTGTAGTCACGGGAGCCATGTGTCACACAGTGTGACTAAGGGGCTAGACGCGGGGGAAGAGAAACCGGCCTTGTTTCCAGTTCCTCTCTCAAACTCGCCTTGACTGACCATGCTAGCCCAAAGCTACTTGGATTTGTAAGATAAGATATACATCTTTTTTTCTTCTTTTTGGGGGGGGTGGTCTATGATGTGGGTTTGAACTGGGATTGAACCGTTCTGTAATGATACTCCGACCGAATCCAGTGTCCTAGTTGGTTGGGTGAAAGCGAGCGTGCCCCCTGCGGTGCGGAGCGCGTTTTGAAGGGGAGGGTGTCGGCACCCCGGGGGGTTGGCAGCGAGGCGTGACGCCTGTGTTCCCTCTGTGCAGGCGGCTGAGTCAGAGGCCCACAGCTGAGGAGCTGGAGCAGAGGAACATCCTGAAACGTGAGTACGCATCCAGTATGTACCCCAAATCTTCTTCTCCCTTTACACATGAGCACACATTTATTTGCGTTTTTTGTTGTTTTTTTTGTTGGTACTTGGTATGATATCGCAATAGTCAGTGTCACCTGCCTTCGAACAGTATTGAGGTGTCAGCATCATGCATCCCCAGAGGCATGTGGGGGTGGGGTGGGGAGGGGGGCGGGGGGGGAGGTATGAGACACTCTTAGACCAGACACATTCCTGTCAAGGTCAGGTAGCTGCTCTCAATTTGGAGTTCCAGCTGCTGATGGACTTTAAAGTAGAACAAAATGTTGTTGTGTTTTTGCTCTCCTTTGTTTTGTATCCCCTCCCTACCTTCCGCTTTTTTTATTATTGAAAAGGTCATTGTCTCATAATGAGCTTGGACTGTAGCCAGTAGCTGGTAGTAGGACCAGGCTAATAAGACTCTGCTGACATGGAATCATTTTGCATGAATACAATTTATTACGATGTTGAGTTTGAACCCCATTTTCCAAAAGTAGAGCTATTTATATTTCGAATCGTGCAAGGAAAGAAAAATACACGCAAGAAAACAATTGAATCAGCAATGCAAATAATCTTACAAAAACAAAAAACAGGCAATGAAGACAAACAATTTGAAGCTTTATGAGATGCAGTGGCATGGAATATGAGGGGAGTGTGTGTGCTGCATGTTAATGCACCTCCATTATGCAAGTGTAGTCCCTCAATGGTAGCACTCAGCTGGTTTATTCCAGGTGTCTCCACACGTACACCTGCACCTAAACTCCTGTCTCCTCCTGACCCCCTCTCCTCTCTCCTCCTGACCCCCTCTCCTCTCTCCTCCTGACCCCCTCTCCTCTCTCCTCCTGACCCCCTCTCCTGTCTCCACAGCCCGGAACGAACAGGACGAGCTGGAGGAGAAGAGAGAGATCAAGCGAAGGCTTACGCGAAAGGTAAGACTCTCATACAGAGAAGGAGGGGAAAAACTGCCCCCTCCACTACAAGGCCAACAGCCTGCAGACCCCTGCTGCTGTTCTGGAAGGTGACCGGGAGGGGGGGGGTATAATATTCGACGGGTACAAACACCAGAACAATGACTCAGCAGACTCGGAAGCGGAGGAATGTGTGAAATCAGTGGCATTTCTCCATACTCCATTTTTTCCCAGCCTCCCATGGAGGAGGGGAGGGGTGGGGGCCCCGAGGGCCCCATGTCCTCAGTGTCCTTGGCCCTTCCAGAGAAGCTGACTCCAGACCTCCACACCACTACCACTTCCACCACCAACACACGCACACCCTGAAACGCCGCCTGTTCCTCTCACCTCAGATTGCCTAGCAGCACGTTCCCCTCACCTGCTGGGTGCTGGCTGCACACACGCTCGCTCACACATGCGCGCACACACACACACACGCACACACAGCTTCCATGGTCCTGTGACTCAGCACCACCGGCCACCTGACTCAGAGCCCGTTCACACACACCAGGCTCAATCCTGACTCACCCCCCCCAGCCTAGATTATTCACATGGAAGCAGGATTAATTTTATATTTTTGAGACACAAGTGACAACAATAGCTCCTTTTGGCAGTAGCTTAGCCTTAGTCTTCTTCTCCTGCCCCCCTCTCCTCCTGCCCCCTCTCCTCTCTCCTCTTAACCCCCCTGTCCTCTTTCCCCCTTCCCCCCTCTCCTCTCTTCCTGCCCCACATTTCCCCCTCTTTCCTCTCTCCTCTTGCCCCTCTCTCCTCCTGACACCTTCTCCTCCCCCTCTAGCTGAGCCAGAGGCCCACAGTGGAGGAGCTCAGGCAGGCAAAGATCTTGATCCGCTTCAGCGACTACGTGGACGTGTCTGACGCCCAGGACTACGACCGGCGGGCCGACAAACCCTGGACCCGGCTCACCGCCGCCGACAAGGCAAGTTACCCCTTCGCTTGTTCCCCCCACAGTGGTCCACCCACTCTGCCCTGGGTCAGGACCGGACAGGTGGTGGAAGAGGAGAGGGGGGAGGTAACCTCAAGTGTGTGATGCTGCTACTTACGTAGACTGCTCCTGGGAAGCAGCATACCTAGATGTTCACCTCAAATGACGCTTTCATTCATTTCCTGCCATCAAATCAAAAGGGTTCAAATGGGTTCGATTCCTATGTCGTACGCAACAGCAGCTTCTCTGTCAGGACCACTGTTAGACCTCAACTATCTAGAACAGTCAGGACCACTGTTAGACCTCAGCTGTATAGAACAGTCAGAGCACTGTTAGACCTCAGCTGTATAGAACAGTCAGACCGCTGCTAGACCTCAGCTGTATAGAACAGTCAGACCGCTGCTAGACCTCAGCTGTATAGAACAGTCAGACCACTGTTAGACCTCAGCTGTATAGAACAGTCAGACCGCTGCTAGACCTCAGCTGTATAGATCAGTCAGACCGCTGCTAGACCTCAGCTGTATAGATCAGTCAGACCGCTGCTAGACCTCAAGTTTTGGAGCTGAATGAACTGGCAGGAAGCTGCTCGGAGGCAAGATGCCAGAAGGATCCGCTTTGCTCCCCTCTGTGGCCGCTCCGCCTCAGCTGTTTTGTTGCGGTATTATTCATTTATTAGTTCTGTTATTTACCCCATCTATCTGTTTACCGCTCTGTACGTAAACACCCCCGAGCATTCTCGCCGGACGCCTGACTCTGCAGCCGGCTTCTAATGAGCTCCATCTATCTGGGAAGACGTCTCCCTCTCTTTCGCGCTGCTACCAGCCCTCGCTGTTTTCCCTCCTCTCTCCTTCCTTCCTCCCTCACCCCCCCCCCTCCCTTCCTCGCTTTGGAAGTTCAGGGACAGGAAGTAAGCAGCAGGCTGTGGACTATGCCAGGTCACACCTGAGCACGGCCCATGTTGTGGGGGGGGGGGGGGGGCGGCGGTTACACAACGGCCCACTCAGCCCTCGTTACGCAAGAGGCAGACGGCGCCCCAGGACGCTCCGGCCTCGGCCGCCGTTTGACGCCGCCGTCTTCTGAGGCTTGCGCGTGTCCGAGGGTAAGCATCTAGAGCTAGCTTCGTCTGCAGTCCGTATCCAGCATCGCGTCCACCATTTCACAAGAGGGAGAAGAGAGAGAGAGAGAGAGGAGAAGAAGAGAGAGAAGGAGAGGCTGCAATTTTTGACAGAGAACAGAACAGCTTCCCTCGTGACCTTAAGATGCTAGTAAATGATGCATGAAGCATTCTGAGAGGACTGGGAGCGAGACGGTGGGAGATTGCGGTTTGTTTATGCGCTAACTCCGTCCCTCAGCCCCCATCACCCCCTCCCCCCCATCTCACTTTATCGTCCTGTTTGCCCTCTACAGGCAGCCATACGGAAGGAACTGAACGACTTCAAGAGCAACGAGATGGAGGTGCACGAATCCAGTCGCCACTTAACCAGGTGAGAGGTCACATGCGGACGGGCGCTTTACGTGTAGAACCCAGTACAGGCACTCGCCAGCAAACCGTGTTTCTGTGGAGTTTTGATAGCCTTGTCTGCCCGTTTACAAGGATGTTGTCTGCTTGTCCGTTCTGGCTAGGTTTCACCGGCCGTAGACCACCACTGTCTAGGGAGGCATCAGCATGGGCTTCCCCTTTCCCCAGAACCACAAGTGCTGGACAGTTCACCGTTTCTACAACAAGGCCATGTACTTCTCAATGCCTTTTTTTTCCAAGACCCTGCAACTGAGTTTATTCTGCACCCATCCAACCCCCCTCCCCTCCGCCTCTCCAGAGGGGGGGAAACGGACCCCCTCTCCGACGCCGTAGTAGCACGCTCTCTTGTTTCTCTCGCACTTCCGCACCTCCTGTCCTCTCTCGATCTCTCTGGAACAAAACGAGCCGTCCGCTCCCTGTCCTCCCTCCCACCAGCTGAGCTCTCAGGCAGGCGCTCGGTGACCCGGCATCGTGGGGACCCGGCGTCGTGGGGACCCGGCATCGTGGGGACCCGGCGTCGAGGGGACCCGGCGTCGTGGGGACCCGGCGTCGTGGGGACCCGCCACCTGCATCACTAGGCCACCTCGCCCTGCACCCAGCATGACGGCCGGCCAGAGACAGGCCTTCCGAGCTTACGCCACCTGCGGACCGGTAGGCGCATCTGGCCGTCTTCGCCACCTCTGTCCACAGACCTTCTGAGCAGAGGAGCGCGTCAGTGTCGGAGTGGGGTCTGGGGTCTGCGGTGGGCTGTTTAAGATACTGCTACTGTCCAACTTGCCACCTGTTGTTTTATCTCTGGGTGAAGGAAGAGGGAGGGGTCCCCTGCTCCAGAATCCTGTGCAACGTCCTCCTCCTCTGCTCATGTTCCTGATTCCACAGCGCCCCCTGGGGTTTCCTCTAGGTTACTGCTACATAGTCTCATCCCAACTTTCACCCCTCCTCCCCCAAGATGTGCAATTCTCTTCTATGACAACTGTGTTGATATCTGTTGCTAACTGTGAATTAGAGATGGTAGACGGTGTTTGCCCTCTCCAACGTGTACATACTGTTTATACTGAAGTAGACAACCTATAGAAAGCGTTTTAAAGAAGAAGCAACCATTTAGTATCACATTTCATGTTGGGATCTTGAGCGGGGCTTTGGAAGAAGCGAAATCTGGCAAACATAACCTGCTGCTTTCATGTAACGGCTTCGTTGGTTTGTTGTTTTTTTAAAATGTGATTTCTTTGTTTTTGTATTTTGTTTTTATCAGCTGTACTTTTGGTTTGAACGGGTGGGTTCTGTGACCTCGGGGGTCACAGACCAAAGACGTGTCCTCAGATAGGCTGAGGCAGGAAGCACGATCCAGGGATGCACTTTTAATTTTTTAATTTTTTTTAACTGTTTTTATTGTTTGTTTTTTACATACTGTCCACTCACTAGAGCACTGTTACACTCTGTACTTTGGACATTTCTCATTCCTGGTGTCTGTATCTTCCGAAAGAGCAAGTCTTTATCGTGAACAGAAATGTTAGAAAATCTTTCGGTTACTCCTGATGCGTAAAATCCAATGATTGGCCGTTTTGTAGTACAAAAGTCAGCATATCATACGAGCTCGACAAATTCCATTTATGACCTGTGGTTTTTTTCAATGAGGTTGGTTTCATTATGGCCATTGTTTTATCAATTCATCACCTTTTTACATTTGCAATATGATGTTTTAGCTATGTGAGTGAGTTCAGGTCACCTGCCTCTGACATCAGCAACACAGCTGCTTCTGCATTGTGCTACATCCCTCTCTTCAGTTACTGCAGCAGCACCCAGATCAACATGGTTTACTACGTTCTTTTGGCTAGCACGTTTGGGTGGAACGTTTAGAGGTTCCTACACTGTTCGAAGTGGTACAAGGCTTATCACACAGGTTCTTACAAAGTCCCAGTGACTTTGTCTTCAAAGTTTTATTAGCCACCTATAAATGTAAAGAGCTGGTGGGGGAGGGGCCATGCTGGAAGGGGAGGGGCCATGCTGGAAGGGGAGGAGTCATGCTGGAAGGGGAGGAGTCATGCTTGACCTTGCTTCTGAATCCAGCATGTCCTCATGTTTCTCTTGAGCACAGGGGTCCAGATGCTGGACTGGCGGTTCTGTATTGCTCCATGTTGACCAGAACCATGACAACACCCTTGTTTTTTCCAACTCAGCACGAGGGAATGTTCTGTTGGATTCACCGACATACTAATTCAGCAATAAAACCTTTTTTTTTATTTGACAGATTCATTACATTTTTCAAGATGTAAGTTGCAAAAGAAACCGGGCCCACATAATTCTTTGGATGCACTTTTTACACAGTGCGTTGCCAGTGGACCAGTCCTATGAATCCTGACTAACTTTTGGATCAAATCCAATACATTTACTTTTTGAATACTTGTTTTAAATTGATGGTATCGTAATTGATCGAGGCCAGGTTTTTCCACGAAATTGTGAACTTACATTAAACATGTTGCATATATCATTCTTTTGCCATTTTGTTTCTGTAACCATGGCAATATACCAATAGACCATTAAATGCTGCTGGGTACCTTGTGCCTGCCCAGGAATTGTAGCTGATTATTGAACCTTTATGAAAAGGGAAATAAATGAATGTTGAGTGTGAATATGTGTGTGAGAGAGGAGCAACACTGACATGATGCTAAAAATGAATCCACGCCCCCACCACCACACACACACACACACACACACACACACAACAAGCAATACAGTCAAGCACAGCACTGTCACAAAGATTCCTTTTTCCAAGGCTTCTGTAAATACATCAAATATAGGACGCTGATGGTGACAAGTCATTGTGATTACCATGAACACGTCACACCACAGTCATTTGATTATTTTTGAGTTCTAGTCCAGACGTATTGAGAATCAAAGTGTAATCATAAAACGGATACAAGTGAGGTCATTGCCTATAATGTTGTCCTGGACATTTTTCCATGTTCTTCTTTGTCATCTCTGTCAGGTCTGTCATTGTCCTTGGATGCCAGCATTACACCAGGGGAAACTCTCATCATGTTGCTCAACTGGTATCTCTTTACCAGTCATGTACTTACTTTGCGCAGGTGGACAAATGCATGTAACAGGTAGAATGGTTTGTTTATGTCAATGAAATCTTACTAAAAGGATTTTTCCAACATTCATGCTTCACTATTGTCAATTCTTTCCGGACATCAATTTCTTTTTTTTCTTTTTACTGGCAATGATGGTAGGTAATCTCTGTGTACCACACAACTGTACAGTAGCAAGTAGTACGTTTCTGTGATGTGGGAGCCTGCTGTTTCAAGGATGCGTTACTTGGACCCTACTTTCGGAGGAAGTAAAAAAGTGCAGTGAAGGCAGCATTTCCATCAAACTAACTACTTTTAGGTTTAAAGGTTTATTACGCTCAAATATGACTGTCTTGCAATTAGCCTTGCTTGCTAAACTGCAAGTTGAGCAGTACGTTTTAGCACCTGACGGCAGTGCCCAGAGTTACTCAGGTCTTTTTGGGCTGAATGGCTACTAAATCCCAAAGACACTCTAAAATCTTGTTGCAAACCTTCCCAGAAGAGACTGCTGTTATAGCCACATGGGGCCTATAACATAACTCCATATGATTGCCTTTCATTTAGGAAGGAGACATTAAAAAATAAACGAATTTAGGTGTGATGGTCAGGTATCCCAAAACTTTAGTCCATGATTATCAGAAACCATGGAAAAGGTCAGGCTTCAGTCCATCACAGAGGCACTGTTATTTAAACACAGAACCTTGTGTGTGTGCATGTGTCTGTGTCTGTGTGAATGTGTGCGTGTCTGTGTGCATGTGTCCGTGTCTGTGTGAATGTGTGCGTGTCTGTGTGCATGTGTCCGTGAATGTGTGCGTGTCTGTGTGCATGTGTCCGTGAATGTGTGCGTGTCTGTGCATGTGTGCGTGTCTGTGTGCATGTGTCCGTGTCTGTGCATGTGAGCGTGTCTGTGTGCATGTGTCCGTGTCTGTGCATGTGTCCGTGTCTGTGCATGTGTCCGTGTCTGTGCATCTGAGCGTGTCTGTGCGTGTGTCCGTGTCTGTGCATCTGAGCGTGTCTGTGCGTGTGTCTGAGAAGATGAGAGACCAACTCTAAAGGATAAGACCTTTGACATGTTCGACCAAAGTTGCTAATGGGAGATTGATGGTCTCAGTGTAATAGGTGTGGGAGTGTGAACACCCTGGATATGTGTGTCTACCTCTAGGGCCTTGGAGATGCAGACCAACTCAGCCTGCCTGGTCAGGACACAGACACACAGAGCACTCCAACAGTGTTTAGGTACGCACACACACGCTCGCAGATCTGCACATACGCACTGACCTCCACACGTCAGTATGGTTTCGTGTCAGTTATCTCATTGCGTTATCTCACAGATAACTACTTCCTTCCCCTCCTGCTTTGTTGGTCTCCTCTTTAACGACAACTCACCAACTCAAACTGCTTAGCCGTGAGGCCCTTCAGCTCACTGTTAGGACATATCACATTTCCACCTCTGCGTGCTCGGGTGTGTTCGCCAGGGCCAGTGTATATTGTAAGAGATGTCACGGTGAGATTAGAGGCCATGCAACAGGTAGCAAGCAGCCCACGGTAGGATCGCCTCAGGCCAGGGGTGCGGTATATTGTCTAACCACTAGATAGAAACCTCAACTCATTTGTATCTCCCAGACTGTTCCACTGGTGTCCTCCTGTCTCCCTTGAATACGTTACACTGGGGACACAAACGTCCACACACACACATATCTCCCCCACCTAACACATCCCCACACACACACTCCCACCTCTCGTGATAAAATCTGGAGTTGCTGGATGGACTCTCACACCTCACTGCGTAACTAACCGTGCACTGCTAGTCATATGATGGTAAGTAAGTTGTTCTTGTGTAAACTTGCCGTAGCATTACTGGTCATGTGTTGATAAATTGTTTGTTCTTGCGTGTGCTTGCGGTAGCATTTCATATGCTAGTCATATGTTGATAAGGATCAAGAAGCGGTCTGATTGGTTGTTCATGTGTAAAAAGGGAATTGTGAAGCATTTTTCTGTGGATTCTTGATCTGAGACCTTCTCCTCAGCTCTGGCTGAGATGTTTCTTGCTCAGCTCTTGTTTTCCATCTCTGGTTACAATAATGAAGATAGAGTAGGTGGGAGCTATCGATCATTTTGAACATGTTTGCCTTGTAACTCAAATCTGTAGTTACTGGAAAGGAGTCTCCACTTGAAGGCTCTGACGCTTCATTGTGTAACGTACTGTAGCATCTGTAGTCGTATGTTGATGAGTAAGGGTCAAGAAGTGGTCTGATTGGTTGTTCTTGTGTATAAAGGGAAATGTGAAGCATTGTACTTTTGTGGATTCTTGATGTCTTCAGGACTTGTTCAAGAAAGTGGTTTGCCGCCTCTTCGTAAACAGAGTGACTAAGTTCCGTTGAGTTCTGGATTTTCATACGTATTTATCAATCTGCGGATTAGGAGAGAAAAACAGACCCCAGACAAGAAATGATGACAACAGCAGGTTTAAGTCTCGATCGTGTCTCTCTCCCCTCTGAAGGCCGGAGGACCATCTTTTATAGAGCACAAGAATGTAAACATAGATTGTGACAGTCAGGCAGTAATGATGTTACAACAGTGACAGAGATTCACAGCTCTCATCTCATAACCACTCTCTGACTAGAGATCATAGTTGGAGCTCTCTTTCTCCTGACCCCAAACCTTTATTAACCTTGACACATAAACACAATCTTCTTATTATCAATAGCAAGCTAACATGAGAAACATACTAACTAGTATCCAACGACTGGTTCTATTGGTTAGTGATTAATGTAAATACACAGGAAGTCCCCATTTCTTCGACTCTATTCCTCCTCACCTCCTGCTGTCTTTCTCTGATTTACAAAAATCATGGCAGAGTAGGACAGATTTAAAGTCTTGGTTTTGTAACGTTTGCCTTGTAATTGATTTCATTCATTTGACATGGTATAAAAGTGTGTATCATTGCACCTTATTTTCACCGCTCTGATTTAACTCATCAAGTCGCATGTAATTGGCATTGATATAATGTGGTTCACGTTCACGCGCTGTTCAGTTCCCCCTTTCCCTTCAAACACAGGGCAATTAGTTTGGGATATGTTCTTGAGCCCCCCCTTGAACTTGCAGTGATGGTAAATGACAGCTGTTTTCCACATTTCTGAGGGGTGACGGTAGTACCTCTTGTGAGACACAAAACAGGTGTCAACATCTGCAGCATACAGTATATGTAGCGATATTTAGAGAAAGATGGACTAAATCAAAGACATGATGAACGACCAGGATAGATCGAGGTTGGATTCTGATTGCGATCTGGGCTCAGTGCTAAGCCATTACTCTGCCAGATACAGTAATCAATCACTTTGATCAGTGCAGTAAAGCAAATGCCAGTATCTCATCGACACTGTTAATGAATGGGCCAAATCAAAAACAAGTTGTTGTAATAGACTCACCAACGCCACTAATGAAGCTTCAGCGTGAACTTTAAGAGCCACAAGGGTTTTCAAGCTGAACTGGACTCATTATTGAGACTGGGAATAGAAACCTCTGAACGCTCTGCAGATTTATGTGGAGGAGAAGAGGTCTGTCACTGTGTCCTCAGTACTCTGGCTGTGGCTGCAAACATTTTGCAAGCTACAAATAGCTAACTTGCACACCAGCCAGTGCAAGAGTTACAGTCAAGGGCTATCATCTTGGGCTGCCCACGATTGCGCAACGTGTGAAGTGACAGCTTGAAAGTGCTGTTTGTCTTTTATGGTAATTTTCCAGTTTAGGGAGACCATCTGGAACAGCTGTCCCCATAGGCTGTTTGACTGAATAGAAAGCAGGTTAAATCAATCGTTGAAGAGGCAGTATAGTGATTAGAGGTGTGGTTGCGAAACAGTAGGATGTGTTTGAACTTATAACCCTGGCCAGCAGCCACAGAGTGCCCCAAAACACACATTTCCCTGAAACCAGCTTGCTCAACCTTGGGATTTTTCTGTGGGAGGAGAGTATAAAAGTGTGAAGCCTTTCGGTGCTGGAGACATACAACTCACGATGAAGACTCAGATCCAATCCTACTTGTTGCTGTCTGTGGCCATCCTGCTGGTGAATGCTCAGACATCATCTAAACTCAGCTATGAGAACATCCTGTCAGACCTATTTGCCAGTGGAGATGTTGAAGGACGCACTTTTCACCCACTCATAGAAGAACTCCAAGTGGAAACGGTGAGTACAATGACAGAAGAGAATTGGCCCATGCAAAAATTGCCCACAACTGTTCTCGTTTTTGAAATGATTGTCCAGACAATGCATTGTTCGGTCATTTTGCATTTTTTGGTGTGTTTTCCCAGTTGGACTCTGAAGCGAAAAGCCTGAGTTTCGTTGCAAGAGAGTCTGTGTGCAGTGTTGCCCAGAAGCAACAAGGCATGCCATGCCCTCTGAAGCAGAATGGGGTAAGAACAACTGCTCGAGACAAAAGGAAGACATGTCCACTCAATATACTGATAGCAACATGTCAAGAAATAATCACCCACTGCTTATGACTAATATGTGAATTCTTCATTGCAGGAAGTATTGTCGTGCAACTTAGTGCTGAGCCATGCTGACCAGGAGAATGGCAACATTGATACCTCCAAGTTGTCTTGTCAGTCCATGGGGAAAGAGGATGCTTTGAAAGTAGGACTTTTGATTTTTTTTTTAACAACTATTTTCTCACGTTCCAGTGTTGAAATGTGTCACCTTTGACTGATATGTTTCACCTCCTGGCTAATTCTGCTTTTGTGTTCTTCAACTGCAGCAAAAGATAAGGATGAGGAGGAGCAAGTCTGGAAAGGGTTCTGGAGGTTCCAAGGGCTCCGGTTCCAAGGGCTCCAAGGGCTCCAAGGGCTCTGGTTCAAAGGGCTCCGGTTCTAAGGGTGGTTCTCGTCCTGGGGGTGGATCCTCCATCGCTGGGGGAGGCAGCAAGGGAAAGGGAGGAACTCAAACAGCATAGAACACCTACAACACTAGAACAATTTAGGATTTGTTGGAATTTCCATTTCATTCCCCATTTTCTGCAGATTTGTACCATTTATTTAGCACACTAATAAAGAACATCACAATAAATTATCGTCACATTCTTTCATTTCAAATCAAGAACATGACATCTTGGGACACTCTTTAATGATGAAACAAAATATTAATACTTGACCTACATGAACTATTACAAAAACAAATAAAACGTTTACAGTAAAGCTGTGCTGAAAACAATTTATTTTGGCATTTTCAGCTAGTTTTTAAATGACAGAAAAAAAAGAAAAAAAAAATCAAATCATATGAAAACATTGCCCCTGGTACCAGTCAATATGTCCATTGTACTGATGTATAGTGGATAACAAGCCGTGATATTGGGAGGGTTATGTGATAGGAGTCATCTGATGAACACCAGTTACGAAAGGTATTAAACATGCATGCGCTTTAAAACAGGCCGCATTCAGCATGGCCATACAGATATGTTTGTCCTCAGCAAGATACACATCTAGAATCACTAGTTGGGGCGGTATCCCTGAAACACTGCAGCTGTCCATAGTTTAAATCTTCTTCCTTGTGAACTGGTTCATTTTTTATTGCGTGAATTACAAAGGAAAGTAC
This sequence comes from Plecoglossus altivelis, assembly GCA_036571765.1. Classification (NCBI taxonomy): domain Eukaryota; kingdom Metazoa; phylum Chordata; class Actinopteri; order Osmeriformes; family Plecoglossidae; genus Plecoglossus; species Plecoglossus altivelis. The sequence goes on from BROE01000001.1 coordinate 1,983,165, forward strand.
TGCTGTGAGACACACTGTGGGATGACCTTAGTTGGTCCATGTTTACACTAACACCAACTTTAAAAAAGGAACGTACACTTTAAGGACCGGATTAAATTGTAAAAAGCTGATTTTTTTTGGAAGGAAAACGTGCTTTTTGAATAGTAGGCCTATACATTCCCTCTCAATATTGATTTCATGGCCACAGCCTTTTTATTGGGAAAGAACAACCTAGATCTACATACCTGTGTAGTCACCAAATTACGTGACCATCATATCCGATGACCATCACAATACGTGCGAGCCCAGATCCAGCTGGTGACTCTCTTGGTTATACATGTGATGGTAGGTGATGGTGCGTCCAGCATGTCCAGGCCTGAAGCATTGAGCTCAGATGTTCACACCATAGCCCCTTTTTATATAACAGTCTTAAGTTGTTTGCCTTGCACATCCTTGTTAGTATCCTTTCACTTGTACAGTGTTTGGTTCTAGTACCTGATAGGCTGAGCCTGGACCTTCCCTTTGTGACTAGCAAGTGAAAAACATCTCATACATCATGACGTTTTGATAGGTTCCATCAAATGTATTTTGAGCAACAAAAAACGGTAACATTGTATTTAACAGAAAGTTTAAAAAGTAACAATAATAAGTAGAGTGATCATTGAAATACTACCTTTAACACGTTTGAGGCTTGATCATGAAAACAGGTCCGAGCTGTTTACAGCAGGCAGGAGGAACGTATTCCTCCGTCAGTTCTGATCTGAGCACAACACTGATGGAACCATCTGCGGCAGCTGTACCAGCCCACCTGAAAAACTGGATAAACATGAAGATGAATGTGGGATGACGATGATCAAATATTAGGAACGACAAAATAGTATAATCTTAGTAACATGATCTTAAATGCAACGGAATACTAATGCTTCATTATAAATGTGTCTAGTTGTAAAAAAGAAAAGAAAAAGTAGACCAGTTTACATGCTTCCGACCCTATATATGAACCCAGCTAGTGTCTCCATTCAGAGTGGGTTCACCTCCCCACGTCGGTGGCATAGTTGGAGCGTTTCAGATCTTATAATTTCAAGGCATGCATAAAGTCCCGGAAGGCAATGCATTTCACAATGTATTTTAGACAACAATATAATAAACCTGAATAAAAATAGCCTCGGAACGCAACTCTACGTATGGCGGTGGATTACTAGAAAGAGAGTTTGTGCACGTTAAAGTATGCAGTTTTACCGTATAGGGTTAGGGTACGGTGAAATACAGTACATCTATTTCAGCCAGTTTAAATGGTTGCTATCATTCTGGCGAACCACCAGATGTCACTGCGCTCTTCATCTTCAGTGTGCCGATTGGCTGTAATAAACCACCGAAGCTTTTTTTCTATTAGCCGTCATCAAGTATTATCTTCAACCATGTAAACAGCTTTGCAACCTTTCTGTATAAAACGAATCATAACATATATTAAAGTCAAATGGGAATGAGCCCAGGATTTGGTACAATGGACAGAGGCTATATTTTGATTTGAGGATGTAGGCTACTAAAGATGTTTAAATTGTTTAAACCTATTTCATCTAGAAATGAGACTATTTTAGCACATAGGCTATTTTAAAATATTTCAAAATAGTTTTTAAAAATGTTTAAAAATAATTAATGAAACTGGAGACTAAAATTATTTAGGTCTCTTAATTATTTGATTGTCTCTCATCCCTCTTTACAAAAATAACATAAGGGCAAAACTCTTCCTAGTTCTTACAAAGCTAACGATGTATCATTTTATAATGAGGCCTACACTATTATTAATATCTAAACATCTTTCCTAAAAGAACGAGTAAGCTATGTTTCCACTTCATTACAGCAGTATGAAAAGCACTTGTATGTGTTTATGAGTGTTTAATATTGTTAAAATCTTTATGGTATAAATATTGTCAAATATTGTGATGGAAACACCCCCAATAGTAACATTTGGGAAATAACCAATCACGGGTTTATACAATCGGCCAAAGCTTTAACACGACATCGTCTGCCTATCACTAGGTTAACTATCTGCTACTTTACGTGTCAACTAAAGTGTAATTAAGAAGTAACATTTGTATTTTCTTATTTATTGTGGGCCATCACACCGGTTAAAAGTGACGGTACAAGGAGGCGCGGCACAAGAATGAACCTTGCCTCTTCCTGTCTGCTGGCTGCCTCGCCAGTGCTTGGGAAATGTATTTTTTTAGCTCACAGGTTTCAAGGGGGGAAAAGGCTCTGTGTTTTTAATTAAAACACATTTCCCATAAAGCCTTGCGTTGTTGACAGCGCCCCCATCTTGTATTGCCTCATGAATATATATTGTCAAGTATTTGCGTAAGAGGTAGGTTCATTTCATATTCTACCATAGTATTTCTCTGTAAATGAGACGTACAGTCACGTCTCCGCCCTTGCACTTATCTCAATGCGAGCACAGCCTCTATTCCGCGGATTTCGTCGGTAAAATGTTTTCTGGCACAGAGGAGCTTCCGACAGGAACACGAAGGCAAATAAGTGAGTAGCGCTGGAAGTAACCTACACCGCCCAGTCGGCGGACATTTAACGTAGGCTATTGTTTTTTGTTTTTTTTTGTGCAAGTTTTTAAATGTAGAGGGTAGATGTTAAGCCAAGTGCGCACCGTGATCTAGTGGACTTTTCATTTGCCAAGATGGAAAGTGCGCGGACAGAGGATGGATTGGCAGATGGAAGTGCGACGAAGTTCAAGAAATCCAGCGGACCGCCTGTCGCACAGGGGACTCCGGTGGATGATGGCGGTGGACATTTGTCAGCTTCTCGTGTGAACGTGAGGAATGGGAATCATCTATCTGAAACTACCGCTGCTGTGGAATCGAGTCCTTTAAATAAAAGTATTGGGGCAACGTCCACAAATGGCCGGAGCTTATACAGCAACTCTAACTCGCTGCTGTTGAGACGGAGGAGGTTGAAGCGAAACCTCTCCACCACAGCTGCAACCACAACCACCTCAGCTGTCACCACCGCCTCCGGCGTCAAGATGAATTCGGCCCTCTCCTCTGCCTCTTTACACACGCAAAGTCTGGATAGGAAGACTTTTTTGAGACATCGACAGAACATGCAATTACAGCCCTCAGACAGAGAATGGGTGCGAGCCGATTTGTACCGAGGATCTATACATGTTCACGACAGACTCACGCCTTCATATCCCAGGCCGGTGCTTTGCACGATGGACACCACAGCCGGCGAGATGGCGCTCCGTCTTAGCAAACTCTGCAGTAAGTCCTACTCTGTGTTACGCATTTTTTGTAAAGATAACCTTAAGACTGATCAGAATGGAAACTGCAATGGGAAATACGCATGTGATGCGAATCAATGCAAGAATGAAGATGGTGGTATGAAATGCCACCATCTGAGTTCCTTGGGAACGACGGAATTCCGAGGCGGCCTGTCAGACCAGGCTAGTGGCAGCCTGAGGCTGCTGCTTATGGAAAATGAAAATGAGAGGCAAAAGCAACAGGATATCGATGCAAAACTTTTTACTCCAGACTCCGAGTCGCAGGATAATATAACATGTTCTCTGTCGGATCTTAATTCAAATTCGAACATGGACACGCCGAATGACGACGATTCGGAACAGAGGCTGAACGGAGTGGACAGCTACGGCTTGAATTCCGGTTCGGATGTGGAGAGCAGCGCGTTCGATGACCTGAGCTCCGGGGCCAGGCTCAGCGAACACCGGGACTCCCTCAGCGATGACATGATCCTGGGCACTGATGCATCCATACTAAGCCCCACGTTTGACAGCGCCACGGAGGGCCTTGACACATACGGTAGCTCCTCGGACGAACTGGAGCTTGATGCAAGCATCGACCCGCTCCTACCGCATCTACCCAATGGGATCAACTCGATCTCTGCCAGCTACAATCTTCGCACAGTTGGGCATTTAAATGGCATGCCAGATGAAAAGGGTGCAGGTAACAGACGGGAGCCTCTGAATCTGGGCAGTCTGCCATCCAGCAGCAGTGCAAGTTCATTGTCCAGAGCCTGTTTGGCAGGTGCTGCGCCCGACATTCAAGACCCCGACAGTTGCCGAGGCGCCGCCAAAACCGTCTTGACGCCTGACCAGGGTGCCGAGACCAGCGACTCCTGTCCCAAACTTTATGTCCAGCTGCACGGCGAGGCTGTCCGCAGGCTGGGGCAGGAGGAGCGGCCGCTTCAGATCCAAAATGACTTCCTGTTCAAACTTGGATTTAAGGATCCGTGGCGCGTACAAGAGGAGGGAATGAACACGGAAATCGGCTCCCTGCTGCGCTTCTACGCAGGTAATAAGTCACCTTTTTGTTAACTTTGTCCACCACTTCCTGTTTGCAAGCACAGTCACGCTTGGAAACTACTAGGATAGGATGAACCTAAAGCTGAGGATCTTTGCTCAGCTGAAATGATACAGGCCTGCAGACAGCCCTACAACAGCACTATTCCTCCCTGAACACATTAGTCATCACCCCTCACTGACATAGGAGAGTAGCACTCCTGACCCTACACAGAAGAGGAATAATATGCGCCTGCATGGGTCAGGTGAGCGTGAATCAAATGTAACGTGATTCCAGACATGTGGAGGCCTGCAACCTTCAGTTGACTGTGCTGCCAACGTGAATGGGGTTTGGCAGCGCTGTGCGAGTGTGTGTGTGTGCGAGTGTGTGTGTGTGTGTGCGTGTGTGTGGCATACGTGATGCAAGGGGGTGGGGTGTTCAGGAGAGGCGTCCTGCTAAAGAGGTGCATCCTTTGCATTTTGGAAGTTGGAGTTTATTTTGACCCCGCCCCCACCCCTCCAAGCATCTTTGAGGGACGTTAGCAGCACGCTCAGCTCCTGTGGACTCGCATGACATCGCCACAAAGCCACCAACTTACGGCCCTCAGACATGGGCCCTGTTCCCGGTTCTGCCCCCATTACCGCCCCAATGAAAAGCTTGAATGCCCGTGTGGGTGGACAGGGGGATGGGGGGCGGGGTGGGATGGGGGGCGGGGTGGGGTGGGGGGGTCTATAAACCCTGCCTCTGTGGACCTGGTGAATTCTGGTCATTTAGATGCCGCGCAGAGCGCCATCCTTTTGGCACCATCAGCCGCTACTGTCACACCAGCTGTCTAGCTGCCAAGCCAGGGTTAGAGTGCCCAACCAGAGCTCAGGAAGCACTTTCATTCACCCCCTTCCCCCTCCTCCTCCACGCCCCGCCACCTCTGCTGTTCAGAGGACTGGGGATGATTAGTAAAACACTGTCAGGCTCTGTCTGTGAACAAGGCTCTCCCAGGAGAGGTCATAGGTTACCAAATGTGGAGGTGCTTCTTCCGTCGGTCAAAGGGAGGGTGAAGTGTTGAAATGTCTCTCTCTCTCTCTCTCCCCCCCCCCCAACTCCCAAACTGCAGAAAGCTGCGGAATTAGCGGCATGTTGATATTGTCCCTGTTCACCTTCACGGTCGCATGCGCCCTCAGACCTTTTGTGTTGCAGAAAGGCCCAGCGCGTTCTGGAATGAGCTCATTTAGATGGGTTAGCATGATAAACTGAATGAGCGGGGCTCATGCGGCTGGCGCCGGTCTTCACTGTGCGTTTGGGTGTGTGTAACGTTGTTCCACAGGCGTGTGTGGCATGTTCAGTCAGCTGAGCCGGCAGCAGCAAAAGCAGGGCTTTGATGCTGTTCGCAGGCCAACGCCTCCTGGCCCCATGTGAGCCAGCTTAACTCTGGTCACCTGAGGCCTCCCCAGCCAGCTAGCTACAACCACCTCTACTCTCCTCATCAGACCAGGTTCCCTTGTGTGGCTCCCGTCTCTCTCTGCTCTTTCTCTCAGCTCTCTCTCTCTCTCTCTCTCCTCTCTCCTCTCACTCTTTCCACTCTCTCCACTCTCTCATTTGTCTCTCTTCTGTCTCTCCCTCCACTTCACACTCTCTTTTTCACTCTCTTCTCTCCCTCCACTCTTGCTCCCTCTCTCCACTCTATCCCCTATTTCTCTCTCTCTCTCTCTCTCTCTCTCTCTCTCTCTTTACCACTCTCTCTCTCTACTCTCTCTTTCCACTCTCTCAGTTCTCTCTCTCCTCTCTCTCCCTTTACTCTCTCCACACACTCTTTCTCCCTCTCTCCACACTCTCCACTCTCTCCACTCTCCCTCTCTCTCCACTCTCTTTCCAACAAAGGCATGTGAGGAATGTACGCTGGCTCCTCCAGAATGTCGGGCACGTCTGTCAGGGAGGAAGTGGCCGAGGGGGATGAAGACACGGTGGAGGACGAGGGGAGGGGGGCTTACAGAACAAGTCACGTTCAGGTGGCTTTGACGGGCCTGTTCCTGTTGTGGAGACAAACAGTGTAGACTACAGCCTTAGCTCTGGCCTCAGATCAGCCTCAGCTCTGGCCTCAGCTCTGGCCTCAGATCAGCCTCAGCTAACCACAGCTGCCTCTACTGGACGCCTTTATAACACTGGATGTCTTTATGACACTGGACGTCTTTGTGTGTGTGCGCGCGCGCAGAGACACAGTCGTGTACAAGCGTAAGTATATCTCGTCCATCTCTGTTCTACTATACTTCCTCTGTACAGGACGTATATAATCCCTTAGTGTGTGGCCCATGCAGAACGAGCTCCTTCTGTTAAAGTTCAAGAACCTAGTGGCAGTAAGAAAGCACGATGACAATGTTCTGGAGCCACCAAGGAGAGAGGAGACCTCCTCCAAACCTGCCACACACACACATTCACACGCAAACTGTCTCGCACATTCATACACTCGTGAGCGTGCCAGCCATAGCAGATCAAAGGACCACTGCGCTCTTTGACAGTCGGACGAGTAGATCTGTCAGAACTGCGCCTGTCATGGTAGCCAACAGCAACCCCAGATTCTGTTGCTGTCCTGTAGCAGATGTCAGTACATCAGATGTAAGTAGCAGGAAAATTGGGGTCAACATTCAACATTGGTCCAGCCTTTATCGCAGACTACATCGGAGTTGTCACAAGATAACGGAACTTGTGATGATCTTTGACAGATCTTAAGTAGATTTGATATGAAAGAGATGGTTATAATAATACAAGAATAAACAGATGTGAGCTATATTGAAAGTGGGGGAAACGTTGAGACCAGAGTGATGATGCCTGTTTCTAATGGTGGTACACAGTACTACCTTCCTCCACCCTGCCCACTCCCACCCTGCCCACTCCCACCCTGACCCCAACCCTGCCCACCTCCACCCTGCCCACTCCCACCCTGACCCCACTCTTCCCACCTCCACCCCAACCTCCACCCTGACCCCTACCCTGCCCACCTCTGCCCTGCCCACTCCCACCCTGACCCCCACCCTGCCCACCTCCACCATGACCCCCACCCTGCTCACTACCATACCCATCTCCACCCTGCCCCGCACCCTGCCCACCCCCACCCTGCCCATCTCCACCCTACCCACCCCC
>BROE01000001.1:1993572-2021853 GCA_036571765.1 Plecoglossus altivelis
GCTCTCAGTACCAGGCAGCTGAATGTGGGCTAAAGAATGTCATGCTGATATGTCACTCCTGTCCGCCTGCCGGCTTCTCCTCCCCAGAGAGAGGATTTAAGGAGGTGGGTCGTCTGTAGGCTGGGGGGAGGGGAGGGCTGTGAGGCCCCTCTGGGGAAGAAGGCGGGCCCTCTCGGCTGTCCGTCAAATGGGCCCCTGGAGGAGGGCCCCTGGAGAAAGGCCCTAGAAGATGCCTTAGAGGTGGAGAAGGAAGGGGGCTCGCTGTCATCTTCAACTCCCCCTACGCACCCCCTCTTCCTCTCCATATCACGCCCCATGAGGGTTGAGGGGAGCGAGAGAGAGAAGGAGAGGGGGGGGGGGCAGGATTAGATTCTGGTCAGCGGGAGGCTCAGTCTACCCAACTTTGATCATCAGCAGCCCGTTCTAATGCCGGCCAACATCCGCCACGCAGAGTGTCCCAGCAGCCCTCGCTGCTGGGTCAGGACGCCACGTTTCCATCCAAGCCTCCACTGCCTCCATCAGACCGGCTGCCTTCAGCATCGCCTCAGAATGGGGCCTGGAAATCTGGACAGCTTGATTTCAGTATGGCGTCCTGTGCCCTGCACCGCTGAAAGGATTAGCATACTTCCCCTCGCGCAAATGCAATTTCAATTTGGTCGAAATGCGAACGCCGTCAACTGGTGTGTCTGCCATCCATTACTGGCATCAACGCTAACAGGATCATAATGTGTTCAGCTTGTGTTTATGGACTCTGGCTGTAAAAAAAAAAAAAAAGGATAACGGTCCAACGTTGTGTCGACTTCATAGTTTTCACCTCAGCAGAAGTTGAAACTTCCTCGTGGCTGTGTGCTGCAGATAAGACAAGCATCAGGACAGCCCTGCCAGAGCTGGGAGATCTACACTGCTAGTAAGACAAGCATCAGGACAGCACTGCCAGAGCTGGGAGATCTACACTGCTAGTAAGACAAGCACCAGGATAGCCCTGTCAGAGCTGGGAGATCTACACTGCTAGTAAGACAAGCGCTAGGACAGCCCTGCCAGAGCTGGGAGATCTACACTGCTAGTAAGACAAGCATCAGGACTGCCCTGCCAGAGCTGGGAGATCTACACTGCTAGTAAGACATGTATCAGGACTGCCCTGCCAGAGCTGGGAGATCTACACTGCTAGTTTCTCACCTGGGTCAACCCTTTCACTGCTGCTTGAAACGGTATCTCTTGAACTGGGATGATACCGTCTTGCTGTGGAGTGCTGGCGAAGCTGAAGGTCCTGGTTTGAGGCCCAGTGGGGGATCCACATCAGGTGGCTATCTGCTCTGGGGGAATTCCCCCAATCGCAGAGCGGTCAAAGTCATTAGCATGCTGGCTTAATTGTGTTCAGCTGTTGCCCCTGGGATAATGAGCCAGAGCATGGGAATGAAGGGGCAGTCAGTCACCTGTTGCTGCTCTCTGCCTCTCACCGTTTCTCTCGCTCCCTCGTTTCCCTCTCTCATGTTCTCCCTACATCCTTTCTCTTTCTCTCCTTTCGTTTCCCCCCCTTTTCTCCTCTTCGCTGCTATGCGCTGTGTCCTCCGTGTAAAAGGCTTCCCCTTCTTTTGTCCTCTCTCTCTTCCCTCTTTCTCTTCCCTTTCTTTTGTCCTCTCTCCCTCTTCCCCCCCTCTCTCTCTCTTCCCCTTCTTTAGTCCTCTCTCTCTTGCTCTCTCTCTCTCTCTCTGCCAGTGCCACTGCGTTCACATGGCCCCTGCATGTGACACAGAGCTGAGCCAAAACCCCCCCGGACGCCCGGTGCAGCCTCCGCCATTCCAGGGCTCGTTAAATTTTAAACAAAACAAAAGGAGGGAGAGAGCGTGAGCGAGAGGGGGGGTGGGAGAGTGGGGGGGAAGGAAGAGAGCGACCGAGCGAGCACGTGAAGCTGGGGGAATGCGCAACAACATCAGAATCTCATTCATTCGCTCGCTTCCTTCAGTCCCTCCAGTCCCTGCAGCCGAGTCTGAGGGCCGTCGCATACCTCTCTCTCTTTCACTCGATCGCTCCATTCACCCGCTATCCTCCCTCGCTCCCCTCTCGTTCTTTGCTCTCTTTTCCTCCCTCTCACTCCATTCACACCCTCTTTTCTTTATTGCTACATTTGCTGTCCCTCCCATTTCTCCACTCCACTCACCCCCCTCTCTCTTCTCTCATTCTCATTCTCTCTCTCTCTCTCTTTCTCTCTCACACTCACACTCACACTCATACACACACACACACACACCATCACATGGGAAGACTTCACTGTCCTAAGGGTCACCTCCTAAAAGGAGACCACATGACCAGCTAGAGGGGACCAGAGACAGGAACTGGAATCACAAAAGCACTCACCCCTACAACCACAACTCCCAGCAGCCCCGGGAGTCTCCACAGACGTCCCCCGTGCCATGTCGCACTAAAGCTTAATGTCTGTCATTAGCTACAGTGATGAGACAGCAGTTTGGTATCAACAGAGTGGGTTGTTTGTGTGTGTGTGTGTGTGTGTGTGTGTGTGTGTGTGTGTGAGTTTACCTCCTCTTCAGGAGAGGAAAAGGGGCGTCGTTGCAGGAAGGCGCACAGGATCAGCACAATCCTGTGACCTTTCACCTTTGGACATGCTGCGTGCCCTGCTTATCAGGGACGCAAGCTATTAAAAGATCCACCGCTGGCTGTCTCAGACACACACTCACACACTCACACACTCACACACACACACAAGAAGGGAGTAGTGGCAAGATAAGAGGGCTTGGCGGCTGGGTGGAGTGGGCTGAGGGTGGGATGAGGGAGGGTGTGTGGGATGAGGGTGCGAGGGGGTGGTGGTTCGTACTTGTGTGTGACATACTGTACTCGACTGTTGCAAGGCCTGTCGTAAAGCCCAGAGGTCAGATTTATTCGTTGCGTCAACCGCGGACAAACTGGCGTCTGTGACCTGTGACTAGGCCGCTGAGGGCCGACCTCTTCCTGCTACACTTGGTTATGATGCTGCGGAACGAAGGGAGGAAGGAGGGATAACAGCATCATGAGGCCAACAGGATGACATTGGGAAAAGGAGGTGATGGGGAAGTCTGGCAGAAGTCACCTCAGTGGAGCGAGGGAGGCTGAGAGAACGAGGCTCTGTCCCTGGGAAAAGCGATAGAGGCACAAGACGAGCAAATGAGAAGTTAACCTTCGTGCTCTCCGGGGGTCAGAATGACTAGAAACTATGTTAAATGCGCACACGCACACACACACCTTCACTGAGACATTTAGATTGCATGTGCTTGATTAAACTCAGACAAAACTAAGTCTTTACCCTGTGCCCTAAAGGGTTCAGGGTAAAAGTTTAATTAACCTGCTTTATTTCAAGGTTGAAGGTGGGGCCTGTTTGACCCTTAGGACAAGGGGAGTTGCAGTGTACGAAGAGAGTACGGAAGGTTAAGGACAGACAGAGAGAGACGATTGAAACACTTAAGGTCTGGATGGAAAGTGTCCTTGTTTCGTTTCTGTCAGTAGTCGGCTAGTCAGCACGGCGTCACAAATGAGCAGAGACAGCCAAGATGACTGACAGGGTCAGAGCCATCGCAGGGTAATTAGGCATGGCTTGCGCACACGCACCTGCACCCGGAAACACCACTTGTTAACAGTGGGGCCGCCATTTTGCCAAACTTCACCGTCGCAGCTCATGCAACAGCTAGTGAACTCTTGACTCCTGTGTAGAGATTTGAGTGGTCATGCTCACCATACCTCACTTTACCTCACCCTTCCTCACTGTAGTTCACTCTGCCTCACTCTACCTTATCCTGCCTCAGTGTCCTTCACCCCACCTCTCTGTACCTCACCCTACCTCACTGTACCTCACCCTACCTCACTGTACCTCACCCTACCTAAATTTATTTGGTTTAGAAAGGTCTAAATGTGACAAAAGCCGCAACCTGAACTTTCTTGTTGCCAGGCCCTAATTTTGTCAGGGCCAATTTTTTTTCTGGGAAAACAATGTCACAAAACTTGGTTCATCTAGTGTAGTTTCTTCTCTAAGACTGTATTCTCATGTCCCTGGGAACCATGAGCACAGATGTCATGCTATGGTGTTGGTGTTGGGCCACGGTGCCGAAACTCTGAATGTGACGTATGCTGTGGATTAGCACTTCTGCTGGCTGAGCGGTGTTTCTGTGCCCAGTGTTCAAGTGTTGGGTACAGTAGGTGATGGATATTTATACTAGGTTGAAGTGCTCTCTACTTTATAATCAGTACGCAGGGATGAAGGCCAGAGTTTGAACGTCGGAACCTTGACTGTGGACTGGTGTTCACTAAATGCGAGTGTGGGTGAAGTCGAGGGAGTGTGTGTGTGTCTGATACAAGCGGTTCAGGCTTTAAGAGGCTGCTACATCATTTATGTGTCACCCTCCCGGACCACAGTGACCCATGACTGTCAACATGGTGTCCTTGAGCCTGATGGCCTGGCTGGGCTGGAGGGAGGAACTAGGGAGGAAGGCTGGGGGACTAGGGGGCTAGAAGGCTGAGTGGCTGGGGCACAAGGGGGCTGGGGGACTAGGGGGCTGGATGGCTGAGTGGCTGGGGCACAAGGGGGCTGGGGGACTAGGGGGCTGGACAGCTGAGTGGCTGGGGCACAAGGGGGCTGGGGGACCAGGGGGCTGGGGGACTAGGAGCCTGGGGCACAAGGGGGCTGTGGGACTAGGGGGCTGGGGGACTACAGGGCTGGGTGGTTGAGGGACTAGGGGGACGAGAGAGTGGGGGTACTAGGGGGCTGGAGGGCTGGGGACTAGGGGGTTGAGGGACAAGAAGGCTAGGATTGGGAAGGACAAGGGATGGGGGACTATGAGCTAGAGGACTGGACTGGACTGGGACTGTGATGGGAGACTAGGATCAAGGCTGGGACAAGGACTGGGGCCTGACAGAAATGGAGCTGATCAAAAAAAAGAAGCAGGAAGAGATTGGTGATGGAGGGCAGTGTGAAGCGGGGCTCCTAGACAGCTGAAATATGCAAGCACATACACACTGTTGGGTGTTACTCAACACCCTGGGGGTCTGAGCAATGAGCCTTAGATGATCTCTCAGGGCCCTGTGTGTGTTTGTGTGTGTGCGTGACCTGTTATGTAACAAGGCACACTGGCCCTCCTGCCAGAGTATTAATAACGCTCAATTCGCACGTGTGTGCATGTGTGTGTGTGTGAGAGTGTGAGTGTAAGCACAACCTAACCACAGTGCATAAAACCCTTCATGCGCTGTCAGTGTGAAGTATTATTGCCTAGTTAAGCCTCCTCATTTCTTGCTCTTTCTTGCTCTCTGTCTCTCTATCTCTGTCACTCTGGGTCTCTCGCTCTCTCTCCCCCCACCCTCCTTCCCAGATCACCACACACCTCAGCACGTACCTGTCACTTCCCTACGAGTCAGGTCGTGACCCCACACGCTTGTCCTTACCTGTACGGCTCACCTGCATGACAGAGGCACGCAGGGGTCACAGCTGTAACCCAGAGTGCACCTGGGCTCAGCCTGGCACAGGAAATACCTTCTCCTTTTTTATTTTTTTGATCTGACCTGAGTGAGCGGAGGCCTTTGATTGTGCTGTCAACACGCCGTGATGACAAGGCCTGAGAATAGACTCAAGCTGTTAGCTTCAGAGGCGTTCCTCAATGACCAACAGCCACCGCTGGACTCGACTGGGACTGGAATTTGCATGCGTAGTAAAGCATGTGGTTTCTCTCTCTCCCCACCCCCCCATTTGTGTGAGTAGGAGCATGCTGACATGTTGTCTCTGCCTCAGGCCACAGGAAGTGCACACACACACACTCACACGTACACACTCGCTCTGTTTAGTTTTGCGCCGTAACCCAACGCACGCAAACGAGCAACGCATGCACGCTCACGTGTGACGCCCTCCACACACGTTCACAGCCTCCACGCTACCGGCATGGTCACGTGGGTGTTCTGCCTCTCCGTAGAACGATCACCCCCACGCTGACGCGCACACACCTTTATTACCTTTGTTACGTACACGCAGACATTTATTGAAGAAAGTCGCTGTCAGAGATGGCTTGTGCGTGTGTCTAATCCCTGGCTTGGTGCTGTCTGATCAAAGGGCTTGTGTTTTCAATGTAAGGTTTCGTAACACGTGCATTACATAAGAGCAAGAGGAGGCCTCGGGAGGGAAGGGGAGGGAGGGAGGGAAGGAGAGGTGGAGCGTAGAATGGCACACATCTACGTTAGCAGCCCACCATTTATCTAAAGGAGGGAATCACAGGAAAATCCTGTAATCTGTCTCTCTCTTTCTTTCTTTCTGTCTGTCTGTCTGTCTGTCTGTCTGTCTGTCTGTCTGTCTGTCTGTCTGTTTGTCTCTCTCTTGCTGATACATATATATGCTCACTCCCACCCGCACACACACATACACAAATCACACACCTATCAAAGTGGACGTCTACTCTCTGCCGTGGCGCTAGTCCCCAAGGGAAGTGTTTAGGCTGTGTGGATTCACTTCCACAGCTGGGAGGACCAGACAGCAGAGCGGCCCCTAGGACCAGCTCCCAGATCTCCCAGTCTCTCCCCTGGAGCTGGACTCCAGCTGCCCTGTACCTGGACACCCTGTACCTGGACACCCTGTACCTGGACACCCTGTACCTGGACACCCTGTACCTGGACACCCTGTACCTCTCTCCCAGACAGTGTCCCCTGGTAGCCACTCACTGCAGAGAGACATCCTCCTACACCACCACACTACACTCTCATCCTTGTCTATAGATAGAACACCGGGAGCAAGTGTGTGTGTGTGTGTGTGTGTGTGTGTGTGTGTTTCGCATGGCTAGTCATCTCACGAGTCGTAACGTGTGTAAGGAATGAATGTGGATCCTCCCACAAATACGAATGCCGTGTGTGTGTGTGTCATCCAGATATCATGAGCACACCGCTGTGTGTAAGCTTGCGTTACATAAACCCACAGGAGAGAAAGTGGGCCAGAGGAGTAAGTCGAACAAAGATTATGCAGCACTGAAAGCCCACGTCAGCCCCTCCTTCAGCTCCTCCCCCTGGCTCCACGGCGCTCCGCGGTGCCCCCAGAGGCGCCGGCTGGTACTGCGTGTGGCCTGGTGCTGTGGTGGTGGTAACAGCAGTACCATCAGGCGGCTGGCTTCTCTCCTGCCAGGGGCAAAGGGTCACGGCTTGATAGAGAACATACGGCTGCTAAAAACCTCGCTCGCACGAACATATGCCGACTCACCGCCGTGAAGAAAACTTAAGGAGCGTGTGTGTGTGGGGGTATGAATGCGTGTGTGTGTCTTTGTCCGTGAAGTGAGCAAAAGATGAATTACAAGGGCTCTGGGACAATCCGTCAAACTATTAATTCCCCTCCTCCCCTTCTCCCCCCACCCCCCTCCTCCTCGCACTGACAATTGGAGGGACATTTCATGGTCACCTGCACCATGGCAACAGATTGTCTGGCTGGCTGCCTCCCTGCCTCTGTCCCCCTACTCTCCGTCCGCCAGATTAACAAACGGCTGAGGAGTACAGTAGAAGCAAGGCGAGGACCCTCGTCTTGGACCGCACCCTTGAAAGCTGACCCAGGCCAGGCCGCACCCAGGGTGCACGCCGTTGATGGCGACGGAGGCTAAACTAAGCTCTCACATTTGACCTCCTAGCACGCTATGCTATGGAATGTTCCGGAAATAATATCTTGTTTTGGGCACTTTTTGACTATAAACACAGGCCTACGATATACTTCTATTGACACTTACACACGCGGGCGTACGCGCGCGCACATTTGGGCCGTCACAGAAGCTCCTCCGCAAATCTTCTTTGTGCTCTCGTTGTGCGGGAGCATCTGGGAAGAGGGTGTTGGGAGGATTAAGAAGCTGCTAATGAAGGATTACGCTTTTTAGAACGAAAGTTGGGATTCCCGAGGTTGAAGCCTACGAGACCCCAGGCAAAGACATCTCCTAGTTCTGGCTTCCCTTTCAGCCTCCACTTATCTAACCTCACACGGAGAAGCAGACATGGCTACTGGACCTTAATGCTGTCCCACGGTTGCAGGAGCGCTCCGACAGGGCGTGCCTCAGCTCGGACAGATGGCGGAGGATAATTGTATGCCTGCGGCCGTCTGGCTAAGCGTCTCTACCAGCCTGTCACTTCGCATGCCCCTCACTGCCACCGCTGGCCTGCCCCCAGCCCGCCCGCTTGCCACCCACCTGAGATGACTGTCTGATTAGCACGCTGCTGTCACCGCGCCTCCCATCGTCACGCTTAGCTCTGCAAGAGAGGGGACGGAGGGAGGGAGAGAGGGGGAAATAGGAGAGGAAGGAGGGGAGAAGTAGGAGAGGAAGGATGGAGGGAAGGAGGTGGGAAATAGGAGAGGAAGGAGGTGGGAAGTAGGAGAGGAAGGATGGAGGGAAGGAGGTGGGAAATAGGAGAGGAAGGATGGAGGGAAGGAGGTGGGAAATAGGAGAGGAAGGATGGAGGGAAGGTTGATCAGAAGAATTCAGGTTGATTTGGACCCAGCATGAGAACCTCGGGCCATGAGATGACACGGTCCGATCAGATTTGAGAGTGTTTAACCGACCTTTGGTCTCCCCCGTGAACGGGTGTGTCTTTCTTACAGCACACACTTGCACCCATCTGCCTGAGGGCGTGTGTGTGTGTGTTGTTAACAGACGGACAGTATGTAGAGCTATTTACAGGACCGAGTAACAGCTGGTCTCTCCTTCTCGCTCTCTCTCTCCAATCTCTCCTTTCCTCTCCCTGTTTCCCCGTCCCTCCCCCTCTCCCTCCTGCCCTCTTTTTTTTGCACTGACACCCTCTGCTTTCTCTCACATCCGCAACCCGGGGTGAAGTTGGCGTCTGCGGATGGCGGAAGATGTTAACAGTCAGACGCAGTCGGCCGTAGACGACGACAGCTCAGCTCTGTTTATTTCCATCGCGCCTCTGACGAAGACTTCGTCAGTAACTCCCCGACATCATTAAACCTCCTCCAATCGAGCGAGACGGAGAGATAGGCCGTAGCATTCGCGCGGTTAGCATCAAGCTAATGGAACAGACAGACGGCAAGCGAGTGGACGGGCGTCGACGGAACGCGTTCCAACGCTAACCTAACAGTTACCTCACATCGTACCTAGCCTCTGTCTCTGTATTCCACATCTAAGTGTGTGCTGCTTCTCCGAGCCAGCCAGCCCTGGCCTCTGCTATGTTCTAGCTGAGCTGTGAGCATGCTATGTGGGTCACTGCTGCCCTAAGGTACAACATGGCCCCAGTTGTGGAGGTAGGTTGATGTGGAGTGTTGCGGAGGCCAGTCAGACTGATTAAGGAGCAGCCAGGCTGGGGGAGCAGGCCTGGGGGTGAAGGTGGGGGGGGCGGGGACTATGGAACTAACACCTCTTCCTTCCCAGCTTTATGTGGGAACGGCCTGGTCACATTTGATCTGGTCGATAGGGGTTCAGAGGGCGCCGTTCCAAAATGCTAACTCAGCCCTTTGGACACGTCGAGGCGACCTGACATTTCTCCCGCTGCAATCCAGTGATGGAGATGAATGTGAAACGATCGATGATTGTCTTGAATGATTGAAGACTGAATGATAGACTTCAAATTCTGCCCATATTTTGGTGTCTGACCTGCTAACCTACGATGGCACATGGTCTTCAGCGCACCTCTGACCACGTCCGATGCAAACGATCGGGGTGATCTAGAGAAGACTGCATGCTGTGGACCAGTGTTGTCTCTGTGTTGGCATGGTAGTCAAAACTGGTCGATTTGCCTCCTGTGTCCAGGTGTGCAGAGAACAGCATGGCTGCAGAGTTTACTGCTCTGGTGGAGCTTGCCTGGATCTCTCTCTGTGTGTGTGTGTGTGTGTGTTGGAGCAGAGCGGAGAGAGGAAACTGGGGCTTTTCCTGAGCATGAGGAAGGGGAAGGAAGCCATCCTCGATGGAAGCCGGCAATAAACACGCCACTCCCTACACGCACACACACACACACACACATGCTACTATACACACATCCACACAAACGTCACTCTAAAAATACACACATCATAATAAACCTCCACGCAGACTACCAACACACGCATAGCATTGCTCTTTACATCCAACGCATGACATGCTTGTCATCCTGTCTTCCCCAAATACCTGACCTGTTTAAGAGCCACAGGGTTCAGCTTGACCGCCACCGCCCCACCTTGACGTCAAGAGAGAAAGTACGTTTACGCAACCTCACCCTTGCTCCTGTAAACAGGATGCCCTCCCACTATAGCCACGCCTCAACTACTTGGTTCCACAGTACTGGGCCTGTACACTGTCCAGACCCCCGTCCATGTGACAGGGGAGGCAGAACTGTCTGACAGCAGCGTCTTGTCCAGGACCACGAACATGTGTAGAAAATTCGAATAAAGAGCGATATAGTATGTATGTTAGCCCTCCACGAAACAGTCTAGAGCAGCGGTCCCCAACCTTTTTTAACGCCAAGGACCGGTTTAATGTCGGACGATGTTTTCACGGACCAGCCTTTAAGGTGTGGCGGATAAGTACAACAAAATAAAATGGTACGACCGTACATTGTAAATATAATGAAAACATGAATCCACTATGTACTCGTATGCAACTTTATTAGCAGCGTCCTCATAATATCGCGCCAACAACATAACCTTTTTCCCTTGGCAAAGAAACTTTCCGTCTGTTTCTAACTCATTTTGCTAGCTTGTGGGTTAAAATTTTGAGTTCACGTGACCAAGATGTAACATCCTTTGATTTTTCAAAATAAAAGATCGTTCAGACTCGGAAAATAAATGAAACGGAAACAACGCAAGTTATTTATTTTTTCTTGTGCGGCCCGGTACTGGTCCGCGGCCCTGGGGTCTACTGGTAGAGGACAATCTAGAATTCCAATCTACCTGCACTTGTTACAAGCGGCCAGTGATCTGGAAACTCGGACTGTAGTCGTTCTTCATGCTTCTAACCTCATCTCGACACATTGTTTCTTGTTTGAAGCAGTAGCTTCCTGTTTTGGTCCATCATCATTTTGGAGAACAATAAAATGGAGCACTCACAATATGGAGGCGGTTAATCACTGTCACTATGTCAAAGTGGGAGTGTGTGTACATGCACACTGTTTTGGAAGTGGAAAGGTTTTCCCTAAAAATAGTGTGGTATTCATGTGACATATTGAGGTTAAAAGCTTTTGAATAATTTGTCAAATGCAACGCTAGTCTCAAACTCAATTATGAGAATGAGCATTTGGTGCTTGTGTGCCTTATCTGCGTCAAGCGCCGCGATGTAATGAAACGGCACAATACCTGCCACTGTATCACATCAGGCAGTGTTGAGTTCGGCCGGTGGTTTAGCTATAGGCAAATACCCATTTGCAAGGTGCGCTATTGGTTGGAACCTGAACCAAGACCTAAGCGAAACACTTTGGACAAAGGTCAATGCAAAGAAATCATACGGCTCCTGAATGCAGATGATGGTAGCAGGTCGTATGAAAATGCCACTAGTCTCTCCGAAACATAAACGTACATTTACGCCTTGCAACAGAGTTTGCAGAGCTGACTTGAACCCTTCACAAGCAGCATCGCTACGTTTGCCTCGTGCTGCAAAATGCTCTGCGACACGGCTCATTTGTGTAGTCCCGAGCTTAAACGACGACGCTGAGGATATATTTGGGCTCTAGTGGAACCGTGGCCATGTGAGTACAGCATGGAGTGTGTGTTGGACATCCAGGGGTGGCGGTTACTGAGAGCAAGAGCTGTGCCCCTAGTGAAACATCCTGCCAAACAGTCAGCGTGTTGGAGATCTCGGATGAATTATTCAGCGCCGTGAGAGCACGCTCTTCGCACTTGCTCTCTCTCGGACTCGCTCCATCCACTCGCTCTCGCTCTCGCTCTCGCTCTCTCTCTCTCTCTCTCTCTCTCTCTCTCTCTCTCTCTCTCTCTCTCCCTGCTGTTCTGTCCTCTCCGTCTTCTCTCACGTTAGCTCTCCTCCTCCTTCTCTGTGTCCCTCTCCACCCACAGAACTCTCTATCGGACTCTTGCTCTCTCTGAGCTCGCGAGGAAGGGGGCGGGGCGGGTGGGGGTGGGGAGGTGTCAGGGCAGCAGGGTAGATCATATGGAGGTCAGGGTCTCTGTCATGGGAGACCTATCTCAACAGCCACTAACAAGACACCTCCACCTGGAGTCTTTAGGACCAGGATACACAAAGTCAAAAGACAAATGAAAACACCATTGCTGCAGGTTGTCTAGGAGGGTAGCGGGGTGACAGTAGGGACAACATGTGACGAAACTCTTTAAAAATGTTTCCACATCAATAATTAGAGGCAGAGCAGAGGCACTGGTCGAGTTGGAAAACATCTAAACAGTGATAAGAAAATGTTTGTTCCTGCAAAACGTGTTCTGTCAAGGCAAGTGTGGTAGACAAGCCACTGCTGAGAGGAAACCAGTATCTAAAACATGACACACAAAAATCTGCCAAGAACCACAATGTGGAAACAGTATACAGTATATAACATCCATGTGCTGAGCCCTTATTCTTCTTTTTTGTGTCTATTTTATAGATTTTTGAATGCTTGTATAGTAGTGGTTACATTTTACATTTAAAACTGTTATTTACCGTAGACACCTTCCTGCCGTCATACATTTCGTGTCAGTGCAAACGTACTTGGCGAGCGAAACTGATTGGGATTCAGATAGCTGTTTGGAAACAAGGGGGAGGGGAAAAAAGTAATTGTTTTGTAGGCGGGCGGATAAGATGCAGGCTGGCTGAACGGTTGATAAACAGGTTAACTGTCAGGTTTGGCAGCCTCACAGTGAGCAGTAGAAACACACAGGTCATGGAAGAGAGGAATACATGACAACACTGAATCGAATAAAGAATCGAGATAGCTCCAACACTGCAGGACAGCTAATGTGCCAATGAGCGCATGGCCATTGATTTCTACTGAAACTCTCTGACTGTTTCGCTGCGGAGAACGTCAAGCCTCTTCTGTTTGATAGCATGTCTTATCAACGAAGGCCACACCATGTATTATACTGAGCGTATTGCAAGCGTATGCTAACACAGCATTGTGTTCATTCCGCTGAGAGGCCAACCACATTATTGAAGTCTCTTAATACTCATTGCTGACTTGCTGTCTGCCGTAAGTCCTTGGTCACTAGCCCCAGACCTCCCATTACTGATGCTGAATGTCTCCTCGGTGTGCCTACTGGCTGTTGCGTCAAACTTTGCCACTAACGTTAGCTCTAGCATTAGCTGTGCTGAGGAGGACAGCCTCCATATGTTCTCAGGCTGACCATTAGCTTGATGCTAACCATGCTAACACTGTCTGTCTCTCTCCCTCCCTCCCTCCCTCCCTCCCTCCCTCTCTCTCTCTCTCTCTCCCTCTCTCTTCTTCCTCTCCTCCACGCAGGAAAACCCCACAGCGTGGAGAGCTCGGAGCGAGTGCAGCTGGCAGGCACGTACAACGTGCGCAAAGGGAAGCTCCAGCTGCCCGTAAACCGCTGGAGCAGGCGCCAGGTCATCCTGTGTGGCACCTGCCTCATCGTGTCCTCCATCAAAGACAGCCAGATGGGCAAGATGCACATCCTGCCCCTGATTGGAGGAAAGGTAAGGAAACGGGAGCTCCCAAGGGGGGGGGGGGGGGTTCATTCGAGCGAAGCGAAGGTAGTGTCTGTGGTAGTGAAGACGGTAACGGTGCCCAAAAAATGGCGCCTGTTGCCGCCGCCAGGTCCTCCTACACCTACGCGTCGCGTTCACCGTCGAAGGCTGATGACCATTTTGTATTGTGTCCCCATTCAGCTTGTGAAAGCTATTGTTGCATGAAAGCCCCGTCTTTCACAGGCTCCAAATAAACTCCAAATACAAACCTTTGTTTTATTCAATATGGACCGATTACGTAACTATGCGTTTTTAAGACGGCTCCTCATTTCTCCAAAACCACATTTGTTGAGAGCATATTCCCCAAAATGCTGGGTTTAACTGTCGCCTTTTTTTTTTTGGTTGAAAGAAAGTGGGTTTTGGTAATGACTGTTATCGGCTTACGGCTTTATGGCCTGTGTGTGTTCACAAGCCTATTGACTAAACCCTAAGAGAGTTTGTTCCAGAAAGGGCCTTTCTATCTGTCGGCATCACACAATAGACGGGCCACGTCCCACAGCACACACTGTTCAAACACGCCACGCACGCGGCATGACCCCTACCCTATTCATCTTGGCAAAGTGGGAGGGGGGGGGGAGATGGACCTGTGTATACACATATGTGCCTTACTATATGTTCATGCATGCGTGCAGGTTCTCCCCTGTTTGTGACATGTGTACGGCTCCCTGCATGTCTGCACAGTCCGTGTATCATTTATGACAGATGCTTGACTGACCTTTGGAGAGCAGTCCACGGAATATGAACTCAGTTGGTCAATAGGGTTAGCGGCATCGCTAACTAAACGAAAAAACTGTTTAACTTGAAGGCTCGTTCGCTGAATTGCCTCATGGAGTATTTTTGTGTGTGTGTGTGTATGCGCACGTATGTGTGTGTGTTTCAGGTGGAGGAGATTAAGAAGCACAGCCACTGCCTGGCGTTCAGCTCAGCAGGGCCTCAGAGTCACACATACTACGTCAGCTTCACCAGCTTCACCGAGCACCTGCGCTGGCACAGACATGCTGCCAAGGTGTGTGTCACTGAGTGAGTGAGTGAGTGAGTGAATGAATGAATGAGTGTGTGAGTGAGCAAGTGAGTGAGTGTGTGAGTGAGCAAGTGAGTGAGCAAGTGAGCGAGCGAGCGAGAGTGAGCGAGAGAGAGGGTGTTTACCTGTGTTTGTGCGTTAATGAATTTGTGCTCCTGTGTGAACTATAAATATTGCTATGGATTTGTGACATTAACCATTCTGCAAAACCATCTAAAAAAAAACGCTTTTAAGTCTATTTATGTCAGACCAAAGGGGTGATGTATTGAACCTGTCGTGAACACGCGATAGCACACTCGCACGCCCTTAAAGCAGTTCTCTCCCTCATTTGAACTCAAGTAGGCCAAAGCCAGGAAACCTATTTTCTAAATATTCTCAGGGACACGCATGTCACTGCGGCCCAGGGGCACTATGAGAATAGAACCTGGGAGGGAGAGAGAGAGGGAGAGAGGGAGAGAGAGAGAAACTGCTGGAGCCAGATGATGTGCAGCTTGTTTAAGGGACTCAGAACAAGGGACATTGGAACTGGACTTAAAGTCCTTAGATTTTGAAAGGGGTGGGAACAGTTGGTCAGCCGTCCAAGGTAATCTCCCTTAAATGTTACGAGGGAGGGGAGGGGAGATCATTAGTGTAAAGTTGGCTTTCCCTGATTGTTCTTAAGAAGATTAAACTGGGAATTGCCTACACACACACACACACACACACACAGGACTGCGCGCACACACACACACACACACACACACACACACAGAGGCTCATCCCAGTAAGTCTTCCAGGATGTAATCCTGTTTAACAGAAGGTTTCCCTTTCCCTCTTTCCTCTCCTTTACCACCACCCTTCCCTGTCCCCTTCCCCTTTACCACCACCCTTCCCTGTCCCCTTCCCCTTTACCACCACCCTTCCCTGTCCCCTTCCCCTTTACCACCACCCTTCCCTGTCCCCTTCCCCTTTACCACCACCCTTCCCTGTCCCCTTCCCCTTTACCACCACCATTCTCTGTCCCCTTCCCCTTTACCACCACCATTCTCTGTCCCCTTCCCCTTTACCACCACCCTTTTCCCTGTCCCCCGTTCCCCGTTTCACACCCCCTCTCCCTGTCCCCTTCCCCTTTACCACCACCATTCCCTGTCCCCTTCCCCTTTACCACCACCATTCCCTGTCCCCTTCCCCTTTACCACCACCATTCCCTGTCCCCTTCCCCTTTACCACCACCATTCCCTGTCCCCTTCCCCTTTACCACCACCCTTCCCTGTCCCCTTCCCCTTTACCACCACCCTTCCCTGTCCCCTTCCCCTTTACCACCACCATTCTCTGTCCCCTTCCCCTTTACCACCACCATTCTCTGTCCCCTTCCCCTTTACCACCACCACTTCCTCTGTCCCTTCCCCGTTCACACCAGTCTCCCACCTCCCTGTTCCCCTCCTCACCTCCTGTGAGAGCGCCTACGCCCCACGACCGCTACAACCTTTCCTGTCCGTCACCCCTCCCTGCCCCCAACCCTTCCTCTCAAAACATCCCTCTATGTCCTCATCTCCCCCCCTTGATCTTCTCATACTTCCACTCACTTTTCTCTCTTCGCGGTCCCTGCTGCTTTCCCTGTTTCTTCCTACCCTTCATGTCTATTAACCTCCCCTACATCCTCCAACCTTCTCATCCCTCCCCTTGTCTCTCCACCGCCTTATCCCTCCACCTTCTCATCCCTCTCCTTGTCTCTCCACCTTCTCATCCCTTCCCTCATCCCTCCACCTTCTCATCCCTTCCCTTGTCTCTCCACCTTCTCATCCCTTCCCTCATCCCTCCACCTTCTCATCCCCCTCCTTGTCTCTCCACCTTCTCATCCCTTCCCTCATCCCTCCACCTTCTCATCCTTCCTCTCATCCCTCCACCCTCTCATCCCTTCACCTTCTCATCCTTCCGCTCATCCCTCCACCCTCTCATCCCTCCACCTTTTCATCCCTGCCACCTCCTCTGCGGTCCCTCCATCCCTCCCTTCCCCTCCATCTCAGATGGTTTCACAGAGGATCAACTCAGTGGATCTGTCCTGCTGCAGCCTGGAGCAGCTGCCTCCCAACCTGTTCTTCAGCCAGGACCTGACCCACCTCAACCTCAAGCACAACTTCCTGCCCGCTGACCAGGGCCTCCTCCAGCTCCAGAGGTACACCACCCCTCCGCACACGCACACTTCCACCACACACCTCCTCCTATTGGACCTGGGCCCAGAGAGGCGGGGTGATGGGCAGAGCCAGCCTTGGTCACCAGAGTGTGGGAGAGTCTGGAAGGCTAGACCTGACTGCAGGGGAGCTTTTAATACACCCGGCCTCTCTCACTCTCTCTCTCTGCAGGCACCATCTGCTCTGCTCCCACAGCCCCAGATTAAAGCTCACAGTCAAGACATTTGTGATGGGTTATGTGTGTGTCTGTGTCTGTGTGTGCGTGCGTGTGTGTGCGTGTGTGTGTATGTGTGTGTGCGTGTGTGTGCGTGCCGATGTGTGTAGGAATGTTGGGGAGTTGGTATGGAAAAGGGTGCATGTATGCACATGTATAGGTGTGTGTTTAATGTTCTGAGATTTGACAAGGCTCTGACCAGTCATAATGATCTGGTTTCTCATACCGGGGCTAATACGGTGGCTAATTGCCAACCGGAAGAGAGACAGGCCAGACCAAGCATTGCAAGAGGGTCTCTGTCCATGTTTGTTTTCTCTAAAGGAGTTTAATCACTACACAGCACCCCTGCTGGTAGCTTAGATACATGCCATGTTGTAACGGACAGGCATGCCATCTTAAACAGTGCCGTCCAGGTCACAGGGTGAGGAACTGAGGGGACAGAGACAAGAGATGCAAAGCAGCTCTGAGATGGAGGACTGGACCGTAGTTGGGTTCACAACACAGCAGCAATGTGACAGTGATCACGTGTATTAGAACTGCCTCCCGCACTTTCTCTTCTGCTTAGATGTGTGTGTTTCCTCCATACGTCAAGAGTGGAATGCAGGTGGAAGGCACTCTCTCTCCCTCCCTCTCTGTCTTTGTCTCTTTCTCATTATCTCTGTCTCGCTATCGCTGTCTGTCTCTCTTTGTCCCTCTGTCTCTATCTCTGTTTCGGCCTCTCTCCCTCCCTCCCTCCCTGGCAGATTAACAGTAGAGTCTGCTGTGCCAATCAGATATGGATAATCAGTTGTGTAGGATAAGAGCCCTCCTCTGGCAGTGGCTGGCCTTCCCAGCATGCACTGCTCTACAGCAGAGGTCACAACCCAGTGGGAGGGGCAGCAGTAGGGGTGATACATCAGGGTAAAGCTCCGGTCATCACATATTCAACATATTAAACATATTCATGATGTCAAGAAAAAGTTTTGAAGGAGAGTCTGAAAGGTGGGAGGGGAGGAGGTGAGAGAGGTAGGGGGTGAAGGGAGAGTGAGACAGGGTGTGTGCGAGGGCAGGGAGAGGGAGACAGGGTGTGTGCGAGGGGACGGAGAGTGAGACAGGGTGTGTGTGAGGAGACGGAGAATGAAGCAGGCTGTTTTTGAGGGGAGGGAGAAGGAGACAGAGAGTGAGACAGGGTGTGTGTGAGGGGAGGGAGAAGGAGACAGAGAGTGAGACAGGGTATGTGCAAAGGGGACGGAGAGTGAGACAGGGTGCATGTGCGCCCGTGTGTGTCACATCAGCTCCAGATTAAGCCAGTGCCGACAAGAGCTCTGCAAACGTTATCAACTCCAGTGCTAACTTGGCAACTAGCCTGCGTCTCTCCAGATCTCCTTTTCCCCCACTGGTCTTCCCAGGGCAGTGTGGAGGGAGGGAGGAAGGGGCGGCAGGGTGGAGAGAGAGAGAGTCTGGGGGTGTCGTTTGTGAAGGTCAGCCCTGCACCAGAGGACCAACAGTCAAATGCCACTCGCCCCTTGGTGTTTCAACCCACAACAGGGCTGCCGACGCCATGTTTGTTTGCTCAACAGTCCAACAGGAAGGCTCTAGTCCTTCGTCTGTGGCTGAGACGGATGAACGGATCCTGTCAGTGAGGAGCAGGGCACTTCCTGTCCTGATCCCTGCTAGCTGGCTGTGGTGACACAAGAACAGGCGTCTGGGAACGACAGGGGTTGGAAAGGGAGGAAGGCTGTTTTACATGTCGCTGCTCGACATCTCCTGTCTCTCTCTTCCTGTTCAGTTCCACTGTGCATTATTGGGGGGAAGGCGTGTTTGTTTAAAGCCAAACTTACCAGAGTTGCTCGTTCCCTCTCTCTCCTTTTCTCTCTCTCTCTTTCACTCTCTTGTATCTCTTTCACTCTCTTGCTCTATCTCTCTTGCTCTCCTTTTCTCTTACTGTCTCTCACTCTCGCTTTGTGTTTCTTGCTCTCTCTTGTATCACTTTCCCTCTCTTGCTCTCTCTCTCTCCCTCTCTCCTTTTCTGTTACCATGTCTCTCTCCCTCTCTCTCTCTTTCCCTCTCTGTCCTTTTCTCTTACCATGTCTCTCTCCCGTTCTCTCCCCCTCTCTCTCCTTTTCTCTTTCCATGTCTCTCTCTCCCTCTCCTTTTCTCTTACCATGTCTCTCTCCCGTTCTCTCCCCCTCTCTTTCCTTTTCTCTTACCACGTCTCTCTCTTTTCCAGGTTCTCCCGTCTGCGCAGCCTCAACCTGTCCAACAACCACCTGGGCCGCTTCCCCCTCGCCATCTGTGACATCGGCACGCTGACGGAGGTGAACCTCAGCAGCAACTACCTGACCTCGGTCCCTAACGCTGTGGGCACCATGACCAAGTAAGTGAGCGCACAGGCGCTGAAACGCTGCCCCCCCCTCCTCCCAAAGCCTCCACGTCTGGAGCTCAGGCACGGTGTTTGTAGCCCAGTCCTGCTGATTCACCTACACAGACGCGGGGGATCACCTTTCCTGTCTGGCTGCAGCGAAAGGGGGAGGGTGATCGGTGTTTGTCTACGCTGGATACGCGGTGAACAAACACCTGATACAGGAAGTGAACGTGGTCCCTGCTGGGTTTCTGTGATGTCTCCCTCCTGGGGGCGGAGGGCTAATTAGTTCCTACATATGAGGTACCTGGGGAGGGAGGTGGGAAGGAGATGTACACATATAGAGATGAGAATGGAAGCCGACAGGCTTGCGCTGGCTACAAATGCTCTGTCTGATCATGGTAGAGCACCTCTCATCTCATCTGCTGGAATGATCTGGAAGGACTGATGTGAATGCCTCTGGACATGAGTGTTGCATCTTCAAGCTGGTGCTGCCCCCTGTTGGCCAGACACAGAACAATGCTGTCCCAGATGGAACGCTTCAGTGTACAGTTGTATGTTTGACTTTGACACTGACATCTGTTCTTGCTGTCTCTCTCACTCTCTCACTTTTTCTCTCCGTGTCTCTCCTCTTTCTCTCCCTCCCCATCTGTCCTTCTCTCTCTCTCCGCTCCTGTCTTTCTCCGTCTTCGTCTCCCACCCTCTCCGTTCCTCTCTCGCCCCGTCCGTCAGTCTGCAGACGTTCCTGTTGGATGGGAACGGTCTGAGCGACCTTCCCAGCGAGCTGGGCTCCCTGGGCAGGCTGAGCTACCTGGGTCTGTCCTTCAATCAGTTCAACCACCTGCCTCAGGTCCTGGAGAGGCTGGCTTCTATGGAGAAGCTGTGCATGGCAGGAAACAGCCTGGACACTCTCACCCTGCAGAACTTCCGACTGCTCCGGGTCAAACACGTGGACCTGCGGTACGCTCACGCACACCTACACACACATGCACACACACGCATAACACACATGCACACGGACTCACTCACATACTAGCACACACACACACACTCTCATATGCACACACATTCGCGCGCACATTCTCACATGCACGGTCTCGCATACACATTACACTTGCATACACAGACACACACGCTATCACATACACGCACACAACAGGGCATGGTTACACGTTGAGATGCGGGTAATTCCATATATACACTCACACAGACAGACACGCAAACAGGATGTAGAGTAATGCATGCGCGCACATGCGCGTCGACTCCATTCACACGCGTAATAGACTGAGCGAGCGCTGACCTTCCGCGAGCAGGACACAAGTCGTTCCTTCTTATCACATCGGGCCCCAGAGAAAGGGGCTGTTTAATCCAGCGTGGAAAAGTCCTACAATCATTGGCTAAAAGTGTTCTACTGTCGCCTCGGAAAAAGTGCTTGGGCCATAGTGACTTGGCAGTATTATTTGGTTAATACATCACCCTGTCAGCCCAGAACACATGCTGTTCTCCGACGTCGCAGGAGCAAAGATCTCAGCCAGACATGGCCTGACACATCCGGCCCTCCTCGTGTTTTGATGACGTCGGCGTAATAAACACGAGAGAAAAAAACGAACTGCTAGAACGTGTCATGTGGCTGGTTGGCGGCACAGCGGGGGTGAATGATTAACCGTCTGAAGCGCGGAGAAGGTGCTGTTTCTCAGCCTCTGAAGTCAAACTGAAGTTCCATAGACAACTTCTATTCTCTTGGCTTTGTCTATCGAATGGGGATGTCACTTGGATAAAGATCATGTGTGCTGTGCTTAGGATGTTACTGGGTCCATGAGTGGGCTTCCAAGTCCTCATGGTGTGTGTTTGTCTGTGTGTGTCTGTGTGTGTGTTGCTGTGTCGCTCCCTGGCAGGCTGAACAAAATAACCAGCGTGGTTCCAGACGAGCCCGATCTCCTCCGACACGTGACCCAGCTGGATGTGAGGGACAACGGGCTGGAGGAGCTGGACGCCTCCCTGTTCCCCCGCCTGGAGGTGCTCCACTGTGAGAGGAACCGCATCAGCAGCCTCAAGGCCAAGGGCTGCCTGCTGAAAGGCCTCTACGCCTCACACAATGGTGGGTTGGACATGAGGTTGGGGGCTGAGGCTGGGGGCCAGGGGCTGAGGCTGGGGGCCAGGGGCTGAGGCTGGGGGCCAGGGGCCAGGGGCTGAGGCTGGGGGCCAGGGGCTGAGGCTGGGGGCCAGGGGCTGGGGGCCAGAGGGCTGAGGCTGGGGGCCAGGGGCTGAGGTTGAGAGTCTGATGCTGAGCTGACATTGTTTTGTTTTTTTCTTGACAGATTTGCGAGAGTTGAATGTCAGTCCAGTGCCCTCTAACCTTACCTACATGGACATCTCCTGGTGAGACTGAAATAAAAATTCAATTGCCGCAATGCAGTGACTCCATACTATCTCAACTGTCAGACGAGCATGATTTTTAATGTCTGACATTCACTTCCTGTCTCTCTCCCTGTGCCTCTCTCTCTCTCTCTCTCTCTCTCTCTCTCTCTCTCTCTCTCTCTCTCTCTCTCTCTCCCTATCTTTTTCTCCCTCTCTCTCTCTCTCGCTCTCGCTCTCTCGCTCTCTCTCTCTCCATACAGGAACTGTATGGAGGTTCTCCCTGACTGGTTGTGTGAGAGCAAGAAGCTGGAAGTTCTGGATGTGAGCCATAACCTCATCACACAACTCCCAGCACGGTGAGCATCTCTCTCTCTCTCTGTGTCTCTCTCTGTGTCTCTCTCTGTGTCTCTCTCTGTCTCTGTCTCTCTCACACTCACTTGGTGTGTCCTCAGAGTATTGTGTGTATAAGAATGGCTGTAAATGAGAGGGTGACTGTCAGTGTGCCCTTTGGTAAGAAGGCAGGCATATATCTCCCTCAGAGCAGCATCAATCACCCAGATGGGATGTCCTTATCCTGGCAGGTCTCTCGCTCCCCTCCTCTCTGTTTAGATCCCCCCCACTCAGAAGGTCACTTCTCTCTGTCTGTCCCTGTCCCTCTCTCTCTCTCCGTCGTCAGTCCCCGTCTCTCTACCCTTCTTTCTCCCTCCCCCTCCTCCCTCCTGTTCGGTCTCCATCGGGCCGTCTCTCCATCCACCTCCCTTCTGCCGCTTCATTCCCCTAGACTCCCCCTTCCTCCTCCCATCTATTTTTGAAACCAACCAGGAAGTGTCATAATGATTAATTTCAGCCGAGGGCCTAGCCAGAGACGACCATATCTTCCCGTCTCCCTCATCCTTCCCCATCCTCTCTTTCTCCCTATTCTATTATGACCTCCTTTTCTGTGTATCCATCCTAGCCTCCCACACACACACACACACACACACATCAACGAGGATGCCCCCTCCGTCAAATTGAGACAGATTCGCAGTCTCCACCATCAGAGAACAAACAGCTCACAGGTGTGCGTTTGTTGCCCCCTGGTGGCAGGTTGCTGTGCAGCAGCAGTTTGAGGAAGCTGAGTGCCGGACACAACCAGCTGCAGAAGCTGCCTGACAGGGTGGAGCGCCCTCTGCTGGAGGTACTGGACGTGCAGCACAACCAGCTCACAGAGCTTCCTGGAAACCTCTTCCTCAAATCGGACAGGTAATAAAAGCTCCACCATCACCTGGTCAACTAGCATACAGGAACTCACTGGTGTACTGGGCAGCAGGTGGGGTGGACTGGGAAATACAACAGCAATTGGAGAGGATAATGCAACAAAATGCATCTTTTGCGTTTTATTTTCCCAGCTTGCGCTCCCTGAACGCCTCGGCCAATAAGCTGGAGCACCTGCCTCCGTCCAGCCTATCAGAGGAGAGCCGCAGCGTGCTGCAGGAGCTGTACCTCACCAACAACAGGCTGACGGACAAGTGTGTCCCCCAGCTGACGGGACACACACACCTGAGAGTGCTGCACATGGCCTATAATCACCTCCAGACCTTTCCTGCCAGGTGAGGAGGCTGGCACTTGCTGCCACACACACACACACACACATGTGCCACACTTGAGTACACACACGCACACTGAACTGGAATAGCGGACATTTTAGCCCCCCCCCTGCCCCCCTCCCTGTTTCACGCACACAAATGCAACACAAAGTTAATATGTCTGGAATAATAGGCTGATAAAAACCGACTCACTACTTTTCAGACACTCGTACACACACACACACACGTTGAGTCTCTCTCATGTCTCTCCACAGTAAAATGGCCAAGCTGGAGCAGCTGGAGGAGGTGGATCTGAGCGGGAACCTGCTGAAGACAGTGCCCACCACTATCATGACCTGCAGACGCATGCACACCCTCATTGCTCATTCCAACACCATCGAGGTGTTCCCTGAAGTGCTGCAGCTGCAGGACATGAAGGTAGGCTGGCCGGGCGGCGCCACGCCATCGCCACACACCAGAGTGTGTGTGTGTGTGTGTGTGTGCGTGTGTGTGTGTGTGTGCGTGTGTGTGTGCATGTGTGTGTGTGTGTGTGTATATCTTAATATTTGGGTTGATCTATGTGTCAGGGTATGGTGTCTCAGTTCATAAATGGATAACTGGATGGATAACAATGGATAAACAATGGATAACTTAGCTATTGATATCAAGGCACACACATCAGCATGTGAGAGCAGCCATGTAACACAGTAAAAGTACACAAGACATTTATGTTTCTGTCTGTTCTGGATCTGCATGCATGAGTGAAAACACTTGCACCTAAAGTATATTGGAACTATAGTTGTCAATATTTGGAAACAGATTCCGTTATGAATGTGCTCCACAATGTATATGACGCTTTTTCGAGGTGCACATGTGTGAGGCCATGTATGGAGACTAAGTACGTGTTGGAAACATCAACAGTTTGTTCTTATATGTTTAAGTGGTTCAAAACGTGTTCAAGTTTACATATGGACTTTCATAGGTTTACATGCATGAGCAATTCACTTCAAATCACTCGGAGTTACACAACAGCAAAATGTAATTACGTGTGATCATGTGTACGCGCATGTTTGTTTATGTTTGTACGTGTGTGTTTGTGTGTGTGTCTGTTTGTGTTTGTGTGTGTGTTTGTGTGTGTGTTTGTGTTTGTTTGTGTGTGTGCGTGTGTTCCCTCCCTCCCCTGGCCAGTGTGTGGACCTGAGCTGTAATGAGCTGAGTGAGATCGTCCTGCCAGAGAACCTGCCCCCTAAGCTACAGGAGCTGGACCTGACTGGAAACCCCCGCCTCAGCCTGGACCATCACACCCTGGAGCAGCTCAAGTATGGCAGCCTGCTGCCCCCTGCTGGCCAAACACACACACTGCATCCCATTCACTAGCACTGAAGGACCGCCTCTTACTTGTTACTGGAACCGTCACTTATGTTGGCCTTTCCTATTTATGGTTGTAGGTGGAATGTGTGTAGCTGGATTGTGTGTAGGTGTAATGTGTGTGGGGGTATTGTGTGTAGCTGGATTATGTGTAGGTGTAATGTGTGTGAGGGTAATGTGTGTGAGAGTACTGTGTGTGGGGGTAATGTACCTGGGGGTAATGAATGTGGGGGTAATGAGTGTGTAGGTGTAATGTGTGTAGGTGTAATGTACCTGCGGGTAATGTGTGGGGGTAATGTGTGTAGGTGTAATGTGTATGGGAGTTTGTGTGTTTAACATTCCCTGACTTTTCTTTCTTCCAGTAATATCCGCTGTTTCCGTATCGATCCGCCTCCGACTTTCTCAGCCAATGAAGCGTCTGGTGGGCCGGCAGTGTGGAGCCATGGTTACACAGAGGCCTCTGGCGTCAAGAACAAGTAAGAGCAACATGTGATGAAGATAGGATGGACATGTGATGGGCACGTGCCGTGGATGAGGGACCTACTATGTAGGTCATGGTGTTACCATAGTGACTGGTGTGTATGCTGTAGATGCTTGGGGTGAAAGTACAGTCGTTTTGAATGTGTGTGTAGTTTGAAAGAAGTGTGAAATGAGGGCGAAAGGGGGATGGAAATAGAAAATGAGAGACCCAGTCTACCTCGACTTCCCGCAGTAGGACTGATGTGTGTGTGTGTGTGTGCGCGCGTGCGTGCGTGCGTGCATGCGTGTGTGTGTGCGTTCCCTCCCCAGATTGTGTGTGGCAGCCCTGTCGGTGAGCAGTTTCTGCGGCAGCCGTGAGGCTCTCTATGGGGTGTTTGACGGTGACAGGAACGTGGAGGTGCCCTACCTGCTGCAGTGCACCATGGGAGACGTGTTGGCTGAGGAGCTGCACAAGACCAAGAGCGAGGAGGACTACATGACCAACACCTTCCTGGTCATGCAGAGGTACGCCTCCGCGTGGTCCGCAAGGCTTCGGCCCAAACATGCTCACGTTATGTTACCTGGGAGGAGAGTAAAGAGTAAATGTGCACACATGCTGAGACGTGTGCTGGACATTTACCGTTTGTCTTCTCACAGGCTTGGATAAATGTTCAGGTTCATGCCAAAACTGACCATATGTGTTGAAAATGTTTAATATTAGAGAGCCAAATTACGAGTACTCATCAAACAATTACTGCTATGGTGTTGAAAAAAACACAAAAAAATCATAGAACATTTGCGTGCACGAGTCTGAAAAATTTATTTATAAAAAAAAACGAAATGTAAAATTTCCTCTCTCTGTCCCCCCCTCTCTCCCTGTAATCCCCCTCTCTCTCCCCAACCGTCTCCCCCCATCTCTCTCTCCCCCTGCCCCCCCCCCTCTCTACGGCCACAGGAAGCTCGGCACGGCGGGCCAGAAGCTGGGCGGCTCAGCGGCACTCTGCCACATCCGCCACGACCCCACCGACCCCAGCGGTTGCTTCACCCTGACTGCCGCCAGCGTGGGGAAATGCCAGGCCGTGCTGTGCCGCGACGGCAAGCCCCTGTCCCTGTCCCTGCCGCACAACGTGGGCCTGGAGGAGGAGTACGGACGCGTCAGGCAGCACAACGCCATCATCACCGAGGTAGGAGAGCACGTGCATGGAGGGGGGCGGGGGGGGGGGGGGGGGGGGGGCAGTGAATGGACGTGGAACCGTGTGTGTGTGTGTGTGTGTGATCGATCACTTCTCACGTCCCCCTCCCATCTCCCCTCCAGGACAACAAGGTGAACGGAGTGACCGACTCCACTCGCATCATGGGCTACTCCTTCCTTTACCCCGCCGTGGTCCCCCGGCCGTACGTCCACACGCTCCCCCTCTCCCCCCAGGACGAGTTCTTCATCCTGGGCAGCCGGGGCCTGTGGGACGCCCTGTCCCCTGGCGAGGCGGTAGAGGCGGTGCGCAACGTCCCCGACGGCCTGGCTGCCGCCAAGAAGCTGTGCTCGCTGGCGCAGGGCTACGGCTGCACGGACAGCCTGAGCGCCGTGGTGGTGCAGCTGAGCGTCAGCGAGGACTGCTGCTCCTGCTGCTGCGACGCCCCGCCGCCGCTGCCTCAGCACCCCCATCACCACCACCACCACCACCACGGGGGCCCGCCCCCCAGTCCCGGCCTGGGAGTCTACCCCTCGGCCTCGGCGATGAAGGGCGCCGGCGGAGCGGGGGGAGGGGGCGGCGAGGGCGGCCCACTTGCGGTGCCGCCGCCGTCGTCATGCAGCGAGATCAGTAGCGAGATCAGCACCAGCGAGATGAGCAGCGAGGTGGGTTCCACCGCCTCGTCAGACGAGCCACCGCAGAGCTCCTTGATGCTGCTTCACGAGCAGCCGCACCAGCACCACCAGCCGCACCACCTGGGCCTGCACCCCCAAGCCCACTCTCTGGGCCTCCACGCGGGCGCTCTGCCCTGCCCGTACCCCTACCCAGGTTTGGAGCCCTCCAGCCGGGCTTGCTGCGCACTCCACCCAGCCTGTCTGGCCAGTTCTTTCCAGAGGCAACTTTCCAGCGCCACTTTCTCCAGCGCCCTGTCTGATAATGGGCTGGATAGTGAGGATGAGGAGCCCATCGCCGGGGTGTTCTCCAACGGCAGCCGGGTGGAGGTGGAGGCTGACGTGCACTGCCTGAGGGCCGAGGCCTCTTCATCTCCACCCTCCTCTTCTGGCCCTGAGCCCCTCCTGCCCTCTCCCCCCCCCCACCCTGCACCCCGGAGCCCCCGGACGAAGGGACGGAGTCGTGCCTCGGCGAGGCAGAGCAAGAGGAGGGCTGGGGGGTGGCCGGAGGCCGGGTCGCCGATGGAGGGGCAGGCGGCGTGGGGGACGGGGGGAGCACGCTGGCGGGAAAGAGACGGGGCAACGGGTCGGTGGCGCCCCAGGAGAGGAGTCACAATCTGATCGAGATCGCGGCTGACGCTCCCTCTAGAAAGGGGGGAGGCTACTTCAACGCCCCTGCCCAGCCCGACCCAGACGACCAGTTCATCATCCCGCCCGAACTGGAGGAGGAGGTGAAGGAGATCATGAAACAGCATCAGCAGAAGCAGCAGAAACCGCCCGGCAACACAGAGCAGTCCGCGACGCAGTACGACACTCCCTCTGATAAAGAACCCACTTCTTGAATACAGACCTCCCTTTGAACAGACACCACCGCATGACTCCTCAACCAAGACAATCCCTTCGCCTTTAGGACGAGATTTCCCTGCAATAGAGCAGTCTGTAGACTAGCACCACTAGTCCCTCATTCTCCAGTTACAGACTCCATGCTCTCATGCCCTCTTGTGTGAACCACGTCAATGGAGTACACAACATGGGTTACTTTCGCCCCCCCCCCCTCCTTTCTGGGTACCTTTTCGGTAACCATAGAAAAGAAAATGCAAACGAGCTCTTTAAGACAGCACGTTGGAGAATTTAGTGCTTTAGGCTAGGAGGTACTCTTGTCTACAGTGTGGCTTGTACCTTGGCTGTCCATTGGACTGTCCCACTGAGCTGTCACTGGATTCCACTGGACTGTCACTGGATTGGTCCCACTTGGACTGTCACTGGAGCTGTCCCACCATGGATGCGTTTGTTTTTAACATGAGACA
>BROE01000001.1:2022149-2135088 GCA_036571765.1 Plecoglossus altivelis
CCCCCTCCTTTCTTACCTTCTTCCCGGTAACCCATAGAAAAGAAAATGCAAACGAGCCCTTTAAGACAAGCACGCCCATTGGAAGAAGTAGCTTTAGGCCAGGAGGTCACCTTGTCCTACAGTAGTGCTGTACCACCGGACTGTCCCACTGGACTGTCCCACTGGACTGTCCCACTGGACTGTCCCACTGGACTGTCCCACTGGACTGTCCCACTGGACTGTCCCACTGGATTGTCCCACTGGACTGTCCCACTGGACTGTCCCACCGGACGTTGTTTTACATGAGACCAACAGAGTATAGTCATCTACACTAGTCTCTGCCATGGGTTTATCCTGCCACAACACACCGGTGATTCAGATAATATGATTCCATTGTTTATTTTGTTTTGTTTTTTACTGACCATATCTTTTAATGTGAAGGAAGTTGCTGTAAAATAACTTTTTAAACCCAACATGGAAACGCATAATCTTTTTTTTTTTTTTATTCTCTTTGAATTGTCCGATGGTACACACCAATAATGGATACCAGACCTAACTGTAGATAGGGCACTTCAAATATACTGTATTTCTTCAGTAAATCACGGCTCTTGGCCTGTAAAAAGGCATATAAATTTTTGTAGAAATTTGAACGACTAACTCCTAGGAGTTGCATACTCTTTATGGTGACTTAGTCACTTTTACTAATCTTCTCTGAGAGAAATGGTGATTTTTTTTTCCCAATGACTGTAAATAAGAGAAATGTTGTATACTGATGCTTTTAAAGGAACGGTGTACCTGTCTGTCGGTGAAGAGACGCGTTTGGGAGGGAGGGGCTGATTGGCATGGCTTGGTGGGATCACACCTTCTCTACAGTTCACACACACACACACGCCTTATATATGATTCATCAAACAGACTCAGAATGATTTCTTTTCTTTTTTTTCTGTTGTTACTCGCTAAGTAGTCAGCACCTTTTCTAACACACAGGATCACACATGACTGTAGTCCACACACACTCAAACACACCTGATCAGATCCTCCTCCCTCCTAACAGTTGTCACCGACATGACTGTGTTAAGTTCAATAATGCAAACAAATACTATATCCACATGGACAGCAAGCAACACCTGTTCCTGTCTTTGGTATAATAAATCTGACATTTGTGAATATAAAACCTGTTGTTCTTGCCTGTGTAGGTCTATGTCAATGCATGGGACCTGAAACAAATCAATAGACACACACACAAAAATAGCACCCAGCAATGCTTTTAATTATGGTCAATTTACTGTACATTGTACAAAAATGCATTTATAATTCATAAAATGTTGTCTTTATCATCAGACAGTACAATTTCATCCAGTTGCACGTTAACTGTGTTACCAGGAGGTGGCGATATTCAACTTGGTCTGAAAACGTAGATTGTGAGGATGCTCAACACTGAACACTTCAGCATCGCTTCGCTTTATTCGTTCATTTCTCCACTGTTCCGCTTGGGGGGGAAGAGCTTCACAGACTGGTCCCCTTGTCGTCCGCACATCTTTCAACGTTACTCAATACCATGCTCTTGTTGGCTGCACCCTTCTGGTACTTCCTCTTCACGCACACCACGCTGACCACGGTGATGACCAGCATGGCGGCCAGCACAGAGAGGGAGGCGGCCAGGGCCGTGCTGGTGGCATCCTTGGATGAGCCCCTGGACTGACACCTGTCCCCCCAATACCACCAGTCCCCCCCGACTGCGCACCTGGAGGGAGAGGGAGAGGGAGGGGGTGAAATGCAGGGAGATAATGAGGAGTGGGGGAGGGGGGGGGGTGTTTAAAGGCTCGCTGCACGTTTCCACAGAGGGCGGGGGGGCTAGGTTCCTACTGAGGGAGTTATCACACGCAGCACAGTGTGAGAGCAAAAATCGAACAATGCTTGCATACAAAACATCGGTTATGTTCTCTGTGTTGGTGAAGCGGGGTTTGAGGCCTTTCCTATGTGTTCACATTTGTAAACGTTCTTGTGTGTTCTGGCACACAAACGCTGTTTAAAGAGTAGATTTCCAATGGAATGTTGGTACCTGCAAACGGCCGTCCCAGCATCCACCACGCAGATGCCCTCGTTCTGACATTCAACATCAATGCAGGGACTGGTAGGTGGCGGAACCGCTGTGGTAATCGGTGTGGAGGCTGTGGTAACTGTGGTAACCGGCGTGGAGGCTGTGGTAACTGTGGTAACCGGCGTGGAGGCTATGGTAACTGTGGTAACCGGTGCGGATGACGTGGCCATTGTGGCGACAGTGCTGGCAGGAGGCATTTCCGTGGTAACAGCGGGCACGGTGGAAGAGGGCAGAGGTTGGGTGTCTACGAGATTAGACACATCTAGATGGGGGGGGTGGCATAGGAGTATAATGTGATGCCAAGAACAAGAAACAAGGAAGATAGAAGCTAGATGGTATCATGGTAAATATGCAGAGATGATGGATTAGGATTATACAGAGGATTACTGAGAAGAGGCTAGTTATTTTATGTCATCGCCGTCTTGTCGATAGGAGTACAGTCTCCTTTACCTGAGTAAATCTGATGAACGCGGTCGGGATATGCACAGATGGCGTGAATCCATTTGTGATGGCCGTGCAGTGGATTCACAGGAGGAGGACTTAACGCCGTCTCATCTAAATTGTAATTTCAGTCGTTTTAGTTTGGAGGTTTTCTTACCCTCCATGGTGAGGAGGAAGATGGCGTCTCCTGCCTTGATGAAGTCCCTGCTCCTGGCTCGGCCATGGGTGAGGTAGACGGCAGTCCCGGCCCCTGGCCCCCGGTGGTACACACTGCCATCCTCCTCCGTCACCTCCACGCCCACCTTTCGAGGATCATCCCAGAAAAACGAGCCATCTAGTAATGAGCGTAGAAAAGGGCAACTGAATCATCTGACACAACACACCAGTGTATATAGCTGTATATATATATCGTTCATTCAGTCATACAAGTTCAGTAATGTGTTGCTGAGGTGTGACGTTTTAAGTGAATAACATATCGGTCAATCAAAGGTGATCATGTTTTTCCCGTCCACTGACCAGTGGTCGTCTGTAGAGGGTTGGTGGTGACGCTCCGCTGGTTGGACATACGCTTCTGGATATGGGGGTTCTGGTCCATCAGCATCATGGTCATCTGTTTCCATGGACACGGCCATGTCTGGCCGGAATCCCCTGGTCGGGCCACCAGGTGTGCGTAGGCGGAGAGCTCCCCTGGGTAGCCATCCCTCCCACTGGGATAAAGGCCCATCTGGAAGGTGTAGCCCTCCCTGGAGGTGAAAGGGGGGCTGTAGATGACGGTGTTGTGCGGGGTGTTCTCCATCACCTGGCTGAAGTTGGTCACCCTCCACACGTGCTCGGGGCAGGTGGTCTCTGAAAGGTTGATGTCATCCAGCGAAAGGCCGCCCGAGGGCGGGCCGCCCGCTCCCTTGGTGCCCTCGAAGACCACGCGGAACTTCTTGGTCACGATCAGACTCACGTGGTGAACCTGCCAAAGCTCCTGTGGAGGGGCTGGGAGAGAGAGGGAGAAGAGGGAGGGGGTGAGAGAGGGGCGGGTGAGAGAATGAGAGGGTGAGAGAATGAGAGAGAAGGGTGAGGGAGGGAGGGAGGGGTGAGAAGGAATGAGAGAGG
Organism: Plecoglossus altivelis; assembly: GCA_036571765.1. Lineage (NCBI taxonomy): Eukaryota > Metazoa > Chordata > Actinopteri > Osmeriformes > Plecoglossidae > Plecoglossus > Plecoglossus altivelis. Next base: position 2,025,775 of record BROE01000001.1, read on the forward strand.
GGGAGGGAGAGGGGGAGAGAGAAAATGAGAGAGAGAGAGAGAGGGTAATAGAGAATGCGAGAGAGAGAGAGAGAGAGAGAGAGAGAGAGAGAGAGAGAGAGAGAAAGAGGTATGTCAAAGGGTTCAGGACATGGGGGGGGGGAACTAGATGCTACAAACAGTGCTGATAAACAGTTTAACCCTTGTGCTCTCCACATTCTCCAAGTCCCCCTTTCATCAGGGTCATAAAGGCCCCACCTTCAACCCTGAAATAAAGCAGGTTAATTAAATGCTTACTCTGAACCCTGTTGGGTATTGAAATATGTAGCGATGCTGCACACGAATCATAAAGATTTCGTTCTGTCTGAGTTCAATCAAGCACATACAATCTAAATATCTCATCGTAGGTGTGTGTGTGTGTGTTAAATATAGTTTCGGGTCATTCTGGCCCCCATAGAAACACAAGAGAGAACCAGACAAACTTTCTCCTTCATACTTTGACCAAGGTCGGCTAGCTGTATGATGTACAGTAAAACACACTTGAATCCCCCCCCCAACGTATTTGACAGAGATGTGATCTGCTACAATAGGAGGAGAGTAGGGTCACGCTACCATCTACGGTCTGGATGAAACGGAGGACTCCTTCTGAGTTGCCTGGGTCGTACTCCCGGACCCAGATCTTCAGCTGGTCGTTGGCACCTCCGCTGTTGTAGTAGAAGAACTGCAGACACTGGAAGCCTCTCTTGGGGTAGAGAAGTCTGGACTCCAGCAGAGCCCTGTCCCCTGGGCTAGCTGTCCCCATGCTGAGGTGCATGAAATAGCCTGCGTCTGTGGGTGTGATGAACAGTATCGACACAGCTCTGGGCTTTGCGGAACAAAGTGTGCTAATCATGGTCTACGATCTCCATTTATCTGCAGAGATGAAAGTCTTGTGGATATGGATCTAGCCTAGCAGAGTAGTTAGAGCAAAGGTACAGTAGATAATGGTGTTTTGGGAGGTTTTTCAGTGCAGGCTGAAGGGGAGCTCACCAGTGCAGCGGCCCAGGTTGGAGTAGTCTGTGTGGGGGCCGCCTGCAGCCTGGGTCACCCTGGTCCAGTCAGCCTGATCGCCTTTTCCTTGGATCATCCCACAGATGTTCTCCCTCTCAAAATCACACGAGTCAAGGAAGGTTGAGGAGCGGGCTGGCACAAGCAGACAAATAGACACACACACACAACTGTTATAACAAGAAAACTTTGCCCTGCAGAGAGCTTAGGTATCTCTTTACGTGCGCAAATGCTTTGATTGTCTCCAACACTCTGTGGGGCTTCCCGTTATCTTTATGAACATTTCAGTCTCGTAAAAAAAAGGATTTGTGGAGGCCAGTGCCTGACGCTTATCAAAGCGATGGCTGCCAGGACGCGTAGAGGACTTACTGCAGTTGTAAAGGCGGTGGAGCTTGAGCAGGTCGTTGTCGCTGAACTCCATACGCTGGCCGATCACTTCGCTAAAGGCCGGGATCTTGGTGACGATGGTGGGCTCCGTGCCGTTCCGAAAGGCGGTCTTGCTGTAGTGCATCATGGAGCCGTAGTCGTAGGGCACGCCCAGGGAGCTGGACGTGGTGTCGTTGTACGTGTTGAAGTTGTGCTCCTTGCCTGTGGACGTCCATGAACAGCTCGCTATTGATTCTCAGTGAGACCCGGCTTGTTGAATATTACCCGGAGCAAAACTGCGTCGTTTAAATTTGCATTACATCAGTCTGTTGCCTGCCCTCTGCCCTTCAATAATTTAAGAGAATAAGCATATTATTCCGAAGCTGCAGGCTGTTTTTGGTTCTGAAACATGTTTGCCTTGGTGATGAGACCCTGTGCGCAACATAACATGCACAGTCTACTTATGTTTGCATTTCTGCTGGAAGGCCCACATGCCAAAAGAAGAAAGACCAGCAATGTGGGTGACACTGAAAATGATTACTGGATTTACATGGTGTATGAACAGACGCATGGAAACTGTGAGACCAGATAAATACATCAGGCAGGTCATTTGATGATCAGGCAGAACGTCTGTAAGAGCGCCAACGGAACTGGATAGTTGCTTTTGCATCCTTGGCTACAGGGCTTCTAGAGCACGTGGTTTACCCAGGAGGAGAAGTGTCTAAAGTTGGGGTTGAGAGAGAGAAAGCAGGACACTACCTGCAGAAATGCGATCCCACATAATAGTCACATAGTCGTCGCGGTCCGAACGTGACTGCTCATGCCAGAATCCCAGAGCGTGAAGGAACTCGTGTTCAATAGTGGCGATGCGATCGCAATTCGTTCCAATAGATAACGACTGCTTTCCAACACGCCTGTTCCCCACCGAAGAGAAACATCTAGGATATAGAACGAAAAGAACAGAAATGAACATCTTCACGACATCAAACAGAATCATGGTTCTCCTTAACACGAGCCCTTAGCTAAGATACTACAGGGATTATTTTTACAGAGAAAAAAATAAAATCATTATCTGTACGTTTAGACACTCAAACACCTTTGAAAACACCTTGGGTTTAACATCATGAATTCAACAAACAACGTGATAAACAGTCCTCATTCTGCCTCACCCGTTTCCTTTAAAAATGGAAATGTAGTTCTGCTCTCCCTCCCATGGTTTGAAGTCGATACAGGTTTTCAGTCGGTACTGCTCAAAAGCCTTCAGAATCACTCCTTTTGCATTGATCTCTGCAAAGCAAAATATATGTACAGTAGCCTATATTCGTGAGATTACAAGGTACACTCTCACCTCCTTGTATTTTGACACCTCGGGACAGAACATGTGTAGGCCTCCACAACAAACACATCTGCTGATGTTAATGGATAACCTTTAGGACGGTAATTTACTCCGTTCAGATGGATGTAATGATTAAGCTTCAGATGAATGCAACGCAGTCTATTGTAGTCAGCCTTACCCAAGTCATCCTCCATGTAATAAGGTACGGTCTTTGGCCATCTGTACTCGTCTCCTATGATGGAGTTGCGGCCTTGTCTCTACAGGGGCAATATAGATAGAAGGCAATAGAAAAAGTGCATATCCAGTCCACTTAATGTTGAATTCGAAAGACTTCTGCACGACCGTTCACTGTGTTAAGCGAAGAGGATAACTATTTAATAGGTCTCATTGCGGATGAAAACGTTACATAATTTGTTTTGAGGGGTGATTTAATTCTTTATAAATGTATGGTGTTTATAATCACCTACCTCATCAAGAACAATATCTCCCTCCATCAAATCAAGGCCTGCAGCTGTTTAGAAATAAACGTACACCTTAACTGATTTATTGAAAAACGGGGAACGTGACCAATTTACAGTCATTATCACCCACCTTCATTGATGTCAAATATGTCTTCTCCGCTGTCAACATCGTACTCTATGGAGCAGCAACAATTAAAATCGGACTATTTTCGTACTGCATAAGACAACACTGAACACATAAGTAATCACACTCAGTATTTAAAACCATATCGGAAAAACAAGAAACGTCCCTTACCTAAAACTTTAGATGTAGGCTAACGGGAGGAAGTGAAAACCATCCAAATTAACAGTCGATGGTGACAAAGCAACATATGTTGGTCATGTAAACACACAATAGAGCCAAATGTTTATGTTGAGGTACCTCGATTTCATCCATTTAACTGACACGAAAAAAACAGGGTGATATCTTACCAGGCAAGATATATTTCCACATAATAGGCAGAACATGTGAAGGATAAACACACTTCTTTTTCGTCTTCCCATACTTGTGTTTCTGCGTCCTTAACTTTGAGAGACTGCTCTTAACTCTACTGGCCAATCACTTCGAACACCTCAAAACCTTGAACAGTTTACAGCTCAACTAGATCGAAGTACATGTTATTTGTGATAACAGGAGCTGTAAATGATTTGAGATGGGAATCAACTCAAGGCCTAACGCAGGGGGTGTTTATATACAGGCCTGCACTGGTGCAGATGAGGGCTACCAAACACTATAGCACACATACAATCACTGAGTCAGCCACACTTCAGGTACAGATACTGTCAATTGGGTTTTATTCAGGAAAAACAAGAACGATACAAAGTCATTGAGAAGTCTTACTTCTCCCACCATTTTTGTAAACAAGAAAGACGGAAACATTTTGCGATTCTCAAAAACACAGTCGGATACTTAACGTTTGACATCTGGCCAGTTGCCCTTGACAGGTGCGTAAGTAGAGAGAAGTGAGACGTTTGGGTGGATTTCTACGGCATGCGTGAGCTGAGAAAGGTCAGTTCGACATTACAAGTGCATTGATCCGCGCTGCTAGATGCATTCAACGATAGCTCAAGGTGTTTTCAGCAGGACTTCGAGCTTCGGAGGGCAGTTTTATATGGCTCCAGGTGTCACAAACCCAGGCTGGGCAGGACAGACTGCTGAATAGCATGGTAAAGATGTCTGTCCTCATCCTCTGATACATTCTAGAAAAAAGAACACAATACGATATATTTCAAACAGAGAGGGTAAATGGGCAATCCATAGCCTCCCTGTGTTTATCACCACCTACACAAATGTGACTTTGCATCGCTGTCGGCTTTGTCAATAGTCATGCAGTCAAGCGGGTTTTGTAACTACATGGTATCCATCGTGTTTTAGAGATGAAAGCCTCGCTCACCACGTAGTTGTCATAGCTGAACCGGTGACGCACGGCAAGGTGACCTATGAGGTTGCGGCTATGGTATCTGGCATCCCCCCATGCAGTTCGCACACAGATAGGACACACCTGGAAGAGAGGGGGAGGAGCAGGTGAGGTAAGGTGACGTCCTATCTTCCTTGCATTTCATCTGTGTCCCGAGCAGAACTTCAGTGTGTGGTTCCATTGTTACTCTGTGTTGCTAACTGCTAGACTTACCCTGGGAGAGCTTTCTCCTCGGTGGCAGTTCAAGCAGTGCTGGACCAGTTCCATGTCTGTCAGTGCCTGCAGGGGGCAGTATGGACAGATGTACACCCTGCCCTGCCCCAGAGGAAACACTTCTGGCCTGGATGGGGCCGTAAGGAACAAAGGTTAGCATCTCACATTTTAGATTAATGTTGAATCCTGTTGATGGAGGGTGGTAAATGTGTACACACTGTTCATATGTTAGCATTGGTTGTGTAAGCAGTTTTGATCAAATCGCCCCAATAAAAGTTGATGAGAATTTTAGAATAGCTCCAAGATCTTCACAGCCATCCCAATGAATCATGACCAGACCATTCTTATCAAGAAGCACTTTTAAGAGTATTTTATAATTTAGGACATAATTTAGGAAATTGATTTCTATCACTGTAGAATAGAAAGTTTTGTGTTAGCATGACAATGCGCTCATACTTGTAAATCAGAATTAGTTGCAGAGAACACCACCGTTGTCTTAAACTGGGACAAAAGTTAGGTCCAACCAATCAAACCAAGCTGTCAGCTTAATGTAAACTCTGATCAGTGTAGTGATGTCATATGTGGAGACTCTGGTGATTGGTTATTGATATTCTGATGGACACAGCTTTATTCTATTTAGGGCCGAGCTCTGTGAGAGGTGCCTAATGAAGCTGAACTGATACAGTCTGAGGTCGAGTCACTGCAATCCCCTCCCCTGACTTTGGGGACGCAGCAACTCTGCCTGATTAGTCATGACACACAGCCAGATCCCAGCGCTGACCACCTCCATTTGATTTACAGAGCTACAGGTATTTGACCCTCCTAATGTGGCAATGCCCACCCAACTAATATAATATAAACTCACAAACTGGAAATTACATAACCTGTAATTCTCACTCTAAAACTATTCTCCTTGTCAAGGCCTTTAGTTAACAAAAGAACCATTGATGTCAGCTGGGCTACTGTTAGTGTACAGGTCCACAGAGAAGCATCCTGTGGCAGCTCTGGTCTGCGGAGATTGGCAGAGCAGATACTGCATGATTTGTGTGCTTACCTGGTCCTGTGCATAAGGCCTATGGTTAGAGAGCCTGTCTCCTGGGGCATCGTGGGGGACAAAGGTGCTGGGGAGGGAAGGGAGGCTGGCACAGGGGTGCCATCAGAGATGCCGTACTCCTCTTGGTACTTCTTGCATGTTTTGTAGTGATTCCTCATCTTGTTAAGAAACTTCTGAGGAAGGTTTAGTGTCATGTTAGGACAGGAAAAAATTGTATTGCGAGTGTCAAATTAAAACAGAGTTGTACTGATGTGTGCAGCAGGCATAAAAGGTTTATCCTTAAGTTGAAAACAATCAGAGTTGTGTTTTGCATATTTTATTTGCTTCCTGTTATCTGGCCAGCTTTTCAGTTTCACTACAAACAGCCTGCGAGCAGACTTGATAGGGGAATTCTGTGGGCTGGTCAGGAATTGATCAGAATGAATAACAATGAATAACAAGTCTGATTGTTCACTGTAATCTGCAAAGTGTGTTGATAGTAGATCCTAACTGTGATTAGTTGGGAATTTCCAGCCTGTCACCTTGGCACCGCAGGACCTGCAGCTCCCCTGTCTCTCCCTCATCTTCTGCTGGATGTCACCTGCCCTCTTCTCAGTCTCTCTCACAGGGCCCCTACACAGTGGACAATGGGGCCCCTGAGCCCTCACAGCCGAGCGGAAACATTCTCGACAGAAGCTGGGAAGGTCATCATGAGATGTTTTAGACCCAGAACACACCCAGACTCAAATAAGATGATCACTGGAAGGCATAGTGTGCATCACCAACATCATGTATACGAATCATAAGGGAATTGTACTGTTTGGATGTTACATTAAGTTGAAGATACATGTAATGGAAATTGTGTTTTGAGTATGGTACTCACACATGCTTGCAGCCCTTAGTTCGAACGGGGGTTTTCAGGACGTCCTGGCATATTGGACAGTCAAAGTCCTCTTCCTCCTCCTCCACCCTGCCTGTCCTGTGATGGCTGCACATCCTGTCCACCCCTCTCCGGATCACACACACTTAGCAAGGGCTATCAACACGACAGACCTGTAGACAGAGGAAGGAGTGTGGGGCAGGGTACATGCTACTTTGTTAAGGCTCCGTACTAAGTTGAGGTCAGACTCAAATGCTTATTCATGAGTACGTACACAGAGCGATATTGAATGGACGTATTCCAGGGGATGAAATCCGAAACGATCGAGAATGAGTCATTAAGGAATTTCCCTGCATGTTTTTGAGCTAGGTCTTGTTGGTGCAGCTTGGGTGTGGTTGGCCTCAATCAGCACATTTCGAATGTTGTCCTCTGGTGTGACGTCCCCCAGTCATGTCTTCTGCGGGGGTGTTTGTTTTGGCTCTGTGTGTCTCATGCACCACACACACTATCTCTGTTCGCTGTGTCCTCAGTCTAAGAGTTTTCTCTATTATCCAAACACTACGATAACGTATACGGTTATAATGGGAATGCGTCTGAGACATCCATAATTCACACTTTATCTCAAATGACTGTTCTGCCTGAAGTCAAAACTTATGGGTGCAGCTCCCATGTATCATATCAAGCAACATGCTGTGCATGTCAGACATATACTTCCTCATATTACCTTGCCATAGAGCAGGCAACACAACTGTGCAGAGTTATACATTTGTTGGAAGTGTTTTTATCTACGGTATGCCGCACAAACCTGTAAAACCCTTTAACAACTTAAGCACACAGGCTGCCATTCTGCCTCCAAAGACATTTTAATATCCAAAACGGACTTACCACCTGTAGTTGGTCCAAAAATCTCCCTTGTGGTATTTCTGTCTGGTTCAACAGAGCTCAGCAGAGGAGTGAGGTCTCCAAACAAACACACGCCGACATACTGACGAGCAGACTTGGTTTAAGGTTCATTTTCAGTTTCACTTTGCATGGGAATCACCAAATATTCTTGCAGACATGACATCAGCTCTTTGACGACACCCTTTCAACTTATTGTCGGCTAATACACGTTGAGTTATGTATCCACCAGTTTTTTCTTGCCAAATGATTAACTTTCAGAAGTCATAAAACCTTAAGGAAATGACAAAATACAGTTTCATTCTTTCAACATAATGTAATGTATTTGGTTGTATTGTGATGTTTAGCGACATCATCGCCAACTTTGTGCGTTCATCAAGTTTAGTTAACATTATCGAGAGAGCGAGAGAGCATGCATGAGTGCTGCAGTAACGGGGCTCCACGTTGCCACAGGTGAGAGATCCACTTCTCAAACCAGCAGAGCTCTCCAAGACCTCATCATTCAATATTAATCCAGTGGCCCTAAGATGAAAAAACCCCATCCAGTTCTGGAGTCAATATGGCATTCATTAGAGATATTGAACTCATCTTTATTAATAACAGCTCCATGTAGCCTTCCCCACTGCGAGGATCCAGTTCAGCAGAGCTTAACACGCTTTCTACCCCAGCAGGAATCGTGCGTGTTCTTTCTACCTATTGATCTCAAGACTAGCGGTGGGGTCACAGGTTGGTTCACCAAATGTTTGTTTTCATATTTGCATGCATGTTAAAAACAACGAGCCTCCCGTGCTTCGCCTCTCTTGGTCCTGCTGTGCTGTTGTCACTGGGACAGACACCCATCCGGCACGCCATGTGACTCACCACGGTGCCTTTTAGGAACAGGGATCCTTTGGTGAGTCCGCGCTGTGTCCTTGAAGGTGGGGAGGTAGTCAATGAACTGTTGGGCGGATCTGGAGAGGTTGGCGAAGATAGAGGGGGAAGGATAATGGGCTCAATAATCACAGTATTGCTGTTTCTTTACATATAACTGGATGCCTTAATGTACCTTTGCAAATCCTCCAGATTCCCAAAGACTCCCAGATTCCCGATTTCAGGGCATCATGTGCAAGGTCTTTGGCAATCATTCTTTTTGCAATTGACTATGCATTGGAATGCCGGTTTTAATATCCTGAGGGATCAGAATGTCACTGAGCCCATGTGTGCACCAAGCTTCCTTCTTCTGTCACCAAGGCACCTTTAATACACCTGCAGAGACGTGGCCACAGGGAGGATCAGAGTGAGAAGGCTCGCACAAACGCACGACGGCTGGAGAGGAGAGAAATTCTTCATTAGGCGCCCCAGTAGTCACGCGACAGATGGTTTGGAAAGAGATTACATTTTTCATGCCTATGAGGAAAAAGTTGAATTATCATGAGCACCTCTGTATGGGGAAAAAAAGGCCAATGGTGTTTGTCTGCTGTAAGGATGTTTTTTTGTGGAGTTGGTGTACTGACTGGCACAAGACACATCTTCAGTCCTGTCATGTTTTGTTCACCAGCACAGTATCATCGCACCTAATATTAGACAAATAAACACGTTACTGTAAAATGGATTGACTGTGACACACTGAACGCATAACAAGAAATAAAATTCTTTGGAAGGGAAATTGAGTGCCTTTTTGTAAAGCATGAGTCAATTACCCAGACCTGATCTATATGGCTGCTCTTTTCTTTCTTGTCAATGACAACAAACTCCCCTCAATTAGTGCAGGTCAATATAGTAAGTGCTGCATAACTGCATAGTCAATATGGAAGATGACTGGCTGGCTTTTTCAGTCCAGCTAATTCAGTGGAACGTTGAGATGCAAATGCCAATCAGACCGCTTTCTTTGCAGTAGCCAAGTAGTCAGGTTAGTTTCACATCAATCAGACCATACACATAAGAACAAGGGGAGGCAAACAAGGAAAACAAAACAGCAAAGTGATACTGTACCGTTCTTAGACAGGCCAAAGGAGCTAGAGAGAAAGAGAGAGAGAGAGAGAGAGAGAGAGAGAGAGAGAGAGATAGAGAAAGAGAGACAGAGAAGGGAAAGAGAGAGAGAGGGAGAAAAATAGAGAAAGAGAGAGGAAGAGAGGGAGAGCGAGAGAGAGAGAGAGAAAGAGAGAGGGCGATAAGAACAAATGGAAAAAAGAAGGGTGTACAGTAGCTCAGAGAGAAACCAATGGTGTATAATATCACATTCACAAGGCCCTGTGCACACATTGTTTCATTAGTCCTCGTTACAGTGATATCAAATCCAAATCAATAAAGGATTCCCCTACTGAAATGCTTTTCTGACATGAAGCAAGCTTTACTCTTGAAAGGAATAGCAAAAGGTTTGGTGTCTGAGGAATGAGATGCATTACCAGAAGACCAGAACACCTTGGGGGGTATTTTAACTAGACATGAACAGTAAGGATTTATGTTTTCTTTTCTTGCCAATTAATGCCTTTAAAGAGGTTAGGAAAGGGATAACTTTTTCATACTGCATTCATTCAACCATGTTATTGAACCTTGTTGCAAAGTACATTCGGCCTTAAGCAAGAGAAGACGTGCTACAGGCAAACTGGAAATGTTACCAGGCTTATATAGGACGTAGGTGGTTGTCATGTCGACACAAACCATGATCCTAATCAATATTCTGTTGTCCTTTATTCTCCTGATTCGCTACAATGTTTTATAGTTGAAGCAACCTCCAACCACACCATTTTTACATTTCTGAAGGAAAAGGGGATTTTTTAGGTTTCATGATATCCGACTTTTACAATTAATTGAAGTCCTGAAATGCAACCCTCAGAAAATCCTCCTCAGAAAAAAGCCACAGGGGCTGCTGTGATTGAAAAATCAATCGCGCTAGGCATACAAATTAAAACAAGTTGTATGTGCTATTGAGGAAATGCCTAATGGATTGTCTGTGGTGAATTGCCCTGTTCACAGCCCGATGACAATTGAATTTGTGTCTGAGCATCTTTCCAAACCAGCACTTGATGATTCTTACAGTTGCCACAAAGATACTGCAGATGCATGTCTTTGCCAGAAGCACTGCCCTGCTTGAACGCTACGTGACTGCAGTGTGGAACTATAGATTAAACACGCTTGAAGTGTCAAGTGAGAATCATCATTTCATGTATCGATATGCTTCTGGTTGTGAAACTATAAAAGGATTGCAAATGCTCACGCTGTGGGACTGTGAGGGTTCTGTTTCACAGTCTTTGTGGATTCAGATGTCCTTTGATGTTATCTGAGAATATTTAAATATGACCTTAGAGGCTATGTCCTCTTCATGTATGAACTAGTAATGCAGTGGATTTTGATGTCTATTTAGATATGTGTGGGAAAAGTTTAAACAAGACTGTGTGTTTTCCTAGTCAAATCCCAATTACGCTTTACAAAGGACCAAATTCGCACCGAACGTTTTTTTTTAGTAGATTTATAGAGACGCGATAAACTTGCATGAACGTGTTCTGTTTGAAATCTTCCCCCCAACTTTACTGTTCTTTGAAATAAATCTCAAGTGTCTTCATCTTGCTTGTGGCACCGACTTGCGCTGCCAAAACGTTTGATATGTTGGTGAGCGAACTTTTGCCCTCGCAACGATTAGGCTGATCAATTGATATCATTCCAGGTTTTCACAGTAACGTCCCAGACAAAGCCCATATTCTTGGACCTGATAGAAACAGATCAAACACAACAACAAAAACCATGCCTCACGCGTACAAACAGAAATATCCATACTTTCAGAAGCAGGAGATGCTTTTTAGATTTGATAGATCGAGGCTCCTTTCAGAAACAAAAAAGGACATGTTTTTATTCTTGGTAGCCCCATTACCTTACAGGGGAGTGGTGTATCAGTGGACCTGTTAAAGGAGGGACATGAGGGATCCCTGGGTACCTGAGTCTGCCCTGGATCAGGTACACAGCAAATGAGTAGCATTTCTCAAAAAGCCCTGGTTATTTCAAACCGTCCGCCTTTGGCTGTTTTTGTTCAGCAGATAAAGGCGCTGAGTACAAATGCTCTCACTACGGAAAATGACTGAAAGCCACTTGATGGGTACAAACGAAATTCTTGTGGAACCAGAATCTGAGTGAAACCGTCTTTAATTACAGGCACGTCTGCATTCTGATAAGTCCTCTTCCAGTTTGCTGATTTTTCTGGTTTCTAACCTAATAAATAACAGAATACATTCCAGCATACAGAAATTGTAGCTTCATTATGGCTCCTAATCAAATGGTCTTGCAATGAACAAGGTAAGGTGAGGAATCCATTGTGCCACAATGCAAGCTTGCCATCTCCAAGCCCATAGTACCACTAAAGACATGATGTTCCAAACATTCACATTGCCCATGGGAAACGGGATCATTTCCAAGGCATTTTTTTAAAACTTTGACCTTGTTGACTTTTAAGCATTCCCCTTTAGTATCTCTTCATTCTGTCTCCAAAAGCATACTCTATTAGTTAACTGGGAGGTGCAACCACAGGTGTAAGGAAAGTACAAAGAGCAACAACAACAATCTTCTGCAGGCTACTTCAAACCTTACAGGCCTTTAGGGATTGTTTAAACATGCATGGCAGGTAATGTGTTCACAGAGGATGCATTTCGTTTGGGGATAAATCCTAGCTGCTTTCAAGGTGTGACAAATGCGAATCTTTCCACTATCAATTTTCTGAGGAGAATTGAAAATTAATTTTTCTGAGGACGCTATGTGCCTCCAACGTTTATGGTTACTTGAAAAATATGCAAAGAACATCAATGTAGTTAAAGATAGTTCCATCTCATAACATTTTGTAGACAAGATAAGTCCATCCAATAAACCTACATAAAATGAACATAAGGCTTGGCTAAGACAAGTGAACCGCTTACATATATTGCACATGAGAACAACTGTCACAAGGATTAAATGAAATACACATGCTTTGAACTCAATTTAAAATACCATTTTTGGTACCCTTTGCGTTAATTATTTGATCAATATTTTAATGGATTTTAGTTTTAATTGGTAGTTTTCACATTGGCTACTTGAACTGTAGGGCCTTATGATTTTTGTATTAATGTAGGCTACTACTTTATAATAACTGAGTTCTATGCAATAACTGTTCAATATGGATGGTTCGTGATAAGCTACAAAGCTGTAGAAGAAGAGAATATGATCAAACAGAGCTATTTAGACAATGCAGAATTGATCTCAGTGGTAGGCTAAATGTGTGTGTGCGCGCGCAAATTTGAGAGAGAGAGAGAGAGAGAGAGAGAGAGAGATCGGGGGGGGGGCGAGCGAAATAGAGAGACAGGGAACAGTATTTCCAATGGGGAAGAATTTTGATAGGTTAAGTCAGTGTAGGCGTTTGAAGCAAGAGACATTTGACTGGAAAACACTTGAATGATTTCTAACATCAAAGAAGGTGTATGTCACGTAGAAAGATACCTGACCATATGGGCGTGTACTACTTCAGTCGGAGACGATTGACAGTTGGCCGCGTGTCTTTCTTTCAACTTCTTTATAAGTCTGCAGCTGAACCACGATTATCTATGAGTCACAATCGAAGTTCAACCAAACGCTCAGGCAACTTCGTTGGACTTATAAAAACATTTATCCAGAACTAGAACATCTGGATCCACGAAAACATTTCGGCAAGGTAAGTGAGGTTATTCTTAATGGTTTCATTATCATAATTAGGCTGCCATCACTCTATTAGATTTAATGACATTTCAAGTTATTTCCAGACCCCGTTGAGACACCTAAACACAAACTGTCAAATGGCCACGGAAATTACGGAGATGAAAAAAATTGATGTATAGTTGTTATTGATTAATATTTCAATCAACATAATTAAATTAGATCCATTATATGTACAAAATTTTGACTTAGTTACAGATTAGTGGGTTCTGAGTTTTTACAAAATTGCCGTATTACTGTGAGCTGCAAGAGCGGTGCACTTAAAAAATCCTCAATTGTTTACACTTACTAAATACAGTATTTGTATGTCTCGCTGTGAAAGTGCATCTGCCAATTGAATAGATGTAAATTATTAGCCGTTTATCACAACACATATTTACAGCTATAGACAGCTTAATTGTTCTGCTATAGAAAACCCATTCTTCCGGTCAACTTGTAAATGCAGCAAAATCAAACATGTTTTGGAGTTTGCAAGAGCTGTTCAGTGGCCCCTGCTTTTACAATCCATCAGGTAATGAAAACGTGGTCCAAAAAAACGTGTCAATCAGACAGTTGGAGGGTTAGTGGCTTCTGCCACAACCTCGTGTCCGCCTGTACCTTGGCTGATATGTCATGACTGCATCCATCTAGAAACTCTTGGGAGCGAAATGCGTATCCAAGCCCAATTCATAGCGGGCCCCTATACGGTCCCATTTTACTACCGGTAATCGTTCTCTGAAAGTTCTCTCCTTGGTCCATCCCTCACAACCAGATGCCGTTCTTCCATTCCCAGCTCACATTTCAGCCCCCAGAGAGTCAAGCCTGCATTCATCTCCTACCTCCTGCCATGCCCACCGACCAGTTACAAGCTCTGCCTCATTTTGATGTTGACAATACAACTTGAAATCCTTTTTGTTACGTTTTTTATTGAGTTTGAGGATTGGGGACATATGGGATTGTAGTACATCTCTGGCTTGCTGACATGTAACACTTACATAAGCGATAGGGAGCAAGAGAGAGATGGAAAGAGAGAAACGAGGCAAGAAAAAGAGGGAATGAGATAAATACTTCAAACGGGATTTCACAGACAGGGTTGGACTAGTTCCTTGAAATCAATGTGAAAAAGGGACCACATTGGATCTTGTAATCATAATTTCCTTGGTTTCAGATGGGTGTGACCGCTGATGACATCGCGTTCCGCTCCAACATCCCAGTTGCAGCAGATCTAGCTGTGGCTGTAGTGTACGCTGTGTTTGGTAAGTGACTGTTCACAAAAGAATAACACACACAAACAGCCACAGCAAGGGAGATGACTGTGGGATATCCACATGGTATCCCAAGCCAGTGTTGGCGGTATAGTATGGATTTACTGTCACCTAAAACCCTTCCTGGTTCAGCTTAACCACATCCACACACAGCATGATACCAGGTAGGACACGTGAAGAATTGATCATGTGTGTCTGTTTTGAAATTTCTGTGTATGCCTTTGGAGAAACATGGAAACAGTATGTGCATGCTCACCGCAGGTGCAAAACACCACTTGGTCAAATACTTTAGATAGAAACATATGCAACCTCACATGCACACACATTCTTACACTGGGGCACGTGTGTGTGTCTCATCTCTGTGATAGTAGAAGACACTGCGGGGCTCCTGTCGATGAGTTCTGCGTCAGAGACCCAATCCTGACCAAATCCTGACTAGATTAGCTAGCTCTCCATCGAAGCCTTTGAACTAAAGCATGTTGATATGTAGTACAGAGTAGCACCACGTTCGGATGAAAGAAGCAGAAAAAACGACCACACTTCTTTCCCCCTCAGGTGCAACAGTACGATCATGCTCAAATGCAGCGAGTCGTACGTGAAAGAGTTTGTGTGCTGCAAGACATACAGGGGGATAAGAAGCATTTAGCATGAATTCGAACCGTTCCCATGAGTCCCCAAGCTTTCTCGTAGATGAAAAATGAAGTTTCTTCCTCAAATCAATGCGTATATATATATAAAAAGAAAGAAAAAAAAGGCATTTAGATTAACAAAGAAAAGCCTAAATCACTTGTCTAATGTTTTAATATATGTTGTATCAGTATGAGTGTGGAATAAGGATTAGGTTTTTCCACAGCACTACCTTAGTAGAGTTCATCTGACCAGTCTTCGGAAGGATCCAGAACTAAACAGGCTTGATGGAGGGATGGAATATATATATATATATATATATATATACACACATACATACATACATACATATATATATATATATATATATATATATATACACACACATATATATATACACACACAAACTAAAGCATGTTGATATGTAGTACAGAGTAGCACCACGTTCGGATGAAAGAAGCAGAAAAAACGACCACACTTCTTTCCCCCTCAGGTGCAACAGTACGATCATGCTCAAATGCAGCGAGTCGTACGTGAAAGAGTTTGTGTGCTGCAAGACATACAGGGGGATAAGAAGCATTTAGCATGAATTCGAACCGTTCCCATGAGTCCCCAAGCTTTCTCGTAGATGAAAAATGAAGTTTCTTCCTCAAATCAATGCGTATATATATATAAAAAGAAAGAAAAAAAAAGGCATTTACATTAACAAAGAAAAGCCTAAATCACTTGTCTAATGTTTTAATATATGTTGTATCAGTATGAGTGTGGAATAAGGATTAGGTTTTTCCACAGCACTACCTTAGTAGAGTTCATCTGACCAGTCTTCGGAAGGATCCAAAACTAAACAGGCTTGATGGGAGGGATGCGAACTATATATATATATATATACTATATATATATATACTATTATATATATATATATATATATATATATATACACACACATATATATATACACACACATACATACATATATATATATATATATATATATATATCAACATGACACATTGATCTGTTCGGTAAGAGCTAGGTTATCTGACAATGGGTGTTAAGTCCTTGAAAATATGCCACATTGATCTGTTCTGTAAAAAAGGATATCTGACAATGAAGTAGGCGAGGTTGATTTGGCTGCTGTGACCACTGTGCATGTGGACAGATGTTTTCTCTAGTTTTCTGATCGACTGTGTCAAAGTAACCATGGATACTGTGATACTACCCAGAGGAGCAGAGGACATACCATCACATGTGGATAATCGTTTTTCTGCAATCACTGGTCAATATGTTCATGACTCCCTTATCTTTTTGTGGTTGTATCTGCCATGAGAAAAAGTCTGCTTTGAAGTGGACGTCAGAGTTACAGAACATTAATACCGAAGCCCTGACACCTCACCAAGAATATTCCAAATAGAACTGTTGTGTCAAAACAATGGATTGATTTGTATAGCGATGAATGAAACCATCCGCAGACATTATTAAACATGTCCAAAAATAATTTTCTTGAATATCCCATGGATTTTTTTTGGCAACCCCCCCCACCCCATTGGTTTATGAGTTAAAGTTCCAGATAGATTTTTATATCCAAACCAGCCAGAGAGACCACCCATGAGACTCTAAAGGGGAAATCGAAAAAAAAGACTGAAAAAAGAGTGTTAGCGGGGCCTGTGCATGTCCTGCTGATGGCGAGCCTGTGTCTGTCTCCTTGCAGGAGTCTGTTCTCTGCTCGGCAACAGCATGCTGCTCTACGTCTCCTACAAGAAGAAACACCTGCTGAAGCCTGCTGAGTTTTTCATCATTAACCTGGCTGTCAGCGACATGGGCCTCACCCTGTCCCTCTATCCCATGGCTATCACCTCCAGCATCTACCACAGGTACCACACAGGATTGATCCTTAATCTGTTGAGATCAGAGGCACCAGAGATTGATAGCGTTGCGAAGGCCTTGATATGAAAGGTTTTCATTGCTTCGTTCATAATTATCCAAGGTGGGGGTATGGACGAGGCTTCAACTCCCTAATCGCAGTTTAATTAGCCAGATGATTGGTTGGATGTTAGCGATGCGTTTGCAGAAACTCCATGTGGCAGAGTTTCTCTTCCAGACTTACTTCCTGTCTTTTCGGCCTCATTTTCAGTCCGGTTTCCTCTCTCTCTTTCCCGCCTCCTCTCAGATGGCTGTTTGGAAAGACGGTGTGTTTGATCTACGCTTTCTGCGGCGTGCTCTTTGGGATCTGCAGTCTGACCACTCTCACTCTGCTGAGCATGGTGTGTTTTGTGAAAGTATGCTGTCCCCACTATGGTAAGTCTTCAAAGAGCTTTCGCCCTGTCTTGTCTGTGGAAATGACACCAGATTCTAAAGTCGACCCTCTTAAGTGGTTGATGGTTGATTTATTGATGGAGGCAAATCAAAGGGCGAGATAATCCCCATGTGTCTTAACAAACATCAGATGTGCTTTGATGACTGACAAGCTCACTTGCGTCTGCTCTATTAGGGCCACTTCTGATGTTGGCTTTAGCAGTGCAGTAAAATGTCATGTTCAGCAGCGATCTCTCGCAACATGGACATCCGCCTGTAGCACGTAATAGGTAGGAGTAGGTAGGATAAAGGTAGTATATGGAGGAAATGTAGTATACACACTGCATACTTCAGTCAGTGAATACAGTCACCAGCGAACACATCTCTCAGTGATTGTCACGAGGTAGGAGTCATTCCAAAGCATTTCTTCTTTCAGAGGAACTCTAATGAAACTCCCTAATGTTAACATTTATTTGTTATTTGGGAAGGTACAGTACACATGAATTAATGAGCACTCGGGTCCAGCTTGTAAATGTGCCAAATAAGCTAATTAGCATCTGCAGTCCCTAGCAGGTTCATAAATAAATGAATATTCGTTAATAAATCTCATCTGCCATTCTATAAAAAGCAATAGCACGTGCGCCACGCACATTTGATGTATTCACAACGTGTCCATTACGATCAACTCTTGAACCTGACATGGAACCGTTTGCAATCTGTCAAGGTAACCGGTTTAACCCAGTTCGTGGCCGCCTGTTGGTAGCCTGTGCCTGGCTCTATGCCTTGTTCTTCGCCTGCTCCCCTCTGGCCCGCTGGGGCGCATACGGACCCGAGCCCTACGGTACCGCCTGCTGCATCGACTGGCAGGTGTCAAACCGGCAGGATATGGCTCGCTCCTACACTCTGGCGCTCTTTGTGTTCTGCTACATTCTGCCCTGCTGTGTTATTTTGGCATCCTACACTGGCATCCTGGTCACGGTGCGAGCATCCCAGAGGGCCATAGAGCAGCATGTATCCAGGCAAACGCATGTGAGCAACCTCCAGACCATCATCGTGAAGGTAAGAAGCTTCGGGTCAGGCCGAGACAGAATAGAACACCTTCTTATGTCTTTAAGCACATTGCAAATGCCATCGGGACATACATCATGTGTATACTCATTGAGGAGGGAAATATGAAAGAATAGGAGGTTAGCGACAGTGGAGAACCACCACGTAACTTCAACTATAAAACTGACAGGTGCGTTTGAGTATGGAGTTAAACACTCTATGTCATTTCCAATGACAGAACAGGAAGTGTGTTCCAAAAACAGGAAGTTTGTTCCAGATGAGAGGA
Source organism: Plecoglossus altivelis (assembly GCA_036571765.1). Lineage (NCBI taxonomy): Eukaryota > Metazoa > Chordata > Actinopteri > Osmeriformes > Plecoglossidae > Plecoglossus > Plecoglossus altivelis. Next base: position 2,044,634 of record BROE01000001.1, read on the forward strand.
GCTCAGGAAAGAAAACCCTGCTGTTTTCCGTTTGAATTTAGGAGCCAACAAAAGTCTGGAGTCCTGAGATCGATTGCATTGACCTTGTAGGCTTATAGCCTGTGTGGAAATCAGAGCAAATTAAATGTGTTGTCTCTCTTTCTCTCGCCGACCTTCTCTTACAATGCTGAACTTGTTTTGGTTACCACAGCCAATATCCAAAATGTATGGATGTCATTTGGAATTCAAATGCCCGTTTCAAAACTCCTCACTAAGTGCTACTGGGCACACCTTAGTCATGACAAAGTACATTACTTTGTTGCCACGTCATTAGTAAATCTTCCACTCTCGCTCTTGTTTTTTTCTCTCTCTTTTACCTTTCCTTCCTTTTTGGTCTTCACAATGGTGTGACCCCCTTCCCCCACACGCACACCTCAGAGTAATCACATTTCTCTGAATTAAAAAACACAGCTTCAAAACCTCTCGTGCCGCTGGGAATACGATGTGGTCACCGTATGTCACCTGTGTCAGTAAAATAAATCCACCTCTCTCCCTGTCACTTCTCATTCTCTCTGTCGCCTGGCCCTAGTGTGCTCAGCCTCATCACCATGTGCGCTCATAATGTGCTCTCCTGGGCCAACACCCCGACCTGTCACGCCTACCATCAGACAGCAGCCCAACTCCCCGTGGACCATGTCAACTGTGATTATTATTGGCACTCGTCCAGAATGGTTCTACCTCCTTCCCCACCGCATAAATATTAAGGAGGATCAGGGTCAGAATACATTCATTTCTCTGAAAACAGAGAGAGTGAATGAAGAGGGTGCTGGAGGATAATCTAATGGCTATCCAAATGAGAGGGGGAGGCTGTAATATCAAAGTCTACCTTAGAGACAGGAGATCTCGGCAGAGCTTCTCTCTTTCACTCTCTATCTCTCTCTCTCTCTCTATCTCTCTGCGATTGGCAATGACCTCAATAGATCTCCTCCCAATGATGGAGCTTCTCATTAGCAGGAATTGGCTCTCGTCTCCAGAATACATTGTGATGGATGAGGAGCCAAGAGCTCTGGCTGCTTCGCGGTCACCGTCCCTTCTACATGGCTCTCAGGCCCCTCCCCTTCCCCTCCCCAACTAATCCATTTGAAGGGGCTTTGCCTGCAACATACCTTTTTCTTACTGTTGGATCAATTGACAGGCAAAAGCCTCTGGGGTCTGGCCTCACCTCACTCGACTACTAAAAGTACCTCAATGTTCTCTTTCAATCATTTTAAAAAGCCTGTTATGGCTCAGCCTATCTCATGTTGGGGGGTTTAAGTGCAGTTGAGCAGTTGAGAGCAGTCAGACCAAGGAGGTAGATCTGGTTGTCAGTGATTACTGATGGTCACCCTAAGATCTCTTTTCTTGCGTCTTCCTCCTGGTTCCCCCTTCCTCCCTCCAGCTCAGCGTGGCCGTGTGCATCGGCTTCTTTGCTGCGTGGAGCCCCTACGCCGTTGTGTCCATGTGGGCAGCGTTTGGCCACATCGAGGACATCCCGCCCTTGGCGTTTGCCATCCCTGCCATGTTTGCCAAGTCCTCCACCATCTACAACCCCATCATATACCTCATGCTCAGGCCAAACTTCCGCCGGGTGATGTGCAGGGACCTGGGTAGTCTCCGGCGGGCCTGCCTGCGGCGCTGCTTCTGCTCCCAGGGCCCCGAAAGGGTGTGCCCCTCCAAGCCCGTGGTGCGCCTGAGCTTCCGGACGCTGGGCCTTCACACGGGCCAGTCTTGCTCCACCGACTCCTGTGCCCACGCTGCCCTGGCTGGCTCGAAAGGCTGCATGCCCTGCAACAAGTGTGCCGACGCTTTCGAGTGCTTCAGGCACTACCCCAGGGTGTGCTGCGGTGCCAACCCGCCAGGAAACGTCATCCCCCCCCAGGACCAAACGGCCCTGGACAGCCCCCAGCCTGCCCGGCAGACTGGACACAAACCACCGCAGCCAGACTGTCACAAGAAGTCCCTGTGCGCCACCATGCGTGGCAAAAGGACTTCTGAGATCGACAAACTCCAGATCAATTTGGAGATGGTGCCAGGACATGCCAAGATAGCTTGGCCTTAGTAATGTTATACATTCACTTTATTTCTATTTTTGACATCACTGGAAGCATTTTGAAAATATTTTTATCCGTGTAATATTTATTCTATTCATTCCAGATATGCATTTATTTATAATGTGTGTATATAACCAGTAACTCATTACTGGAAATGACTTAGTGAAACCTGAGCTTCACCTCAGGGAATCCCAAGGTCTTGAGCCAGTGTGGAACCATGCAGCCACAAACACATACAGACCCTACTTAGCCTTCTTTTGACAGGGTGGGGAGTTAGGTTGTGACATCACTCCTCGTCACGTCACATGCAACAACTCTGGGCCAATCTCTGTAGCAATATCGATTGTTAAAGATGACAGTTGAACAGCAACTCCCTTAAAGCACTGTAATCCCAATGAATTTATTGTTTACATTTGGTGAAAAGGTGTAGGCTAGTAAATAGACAGTTTATAGACACTAAATGTATATACATGAAAGGGGCTACTGAATGTTTTTTCCAATTTTCTCCAGAACCATGGAACATGACAGTAGACTGCAAATTGAGCGACACAGAGATCAAAGTAAATACCAGATTCAAACTGTAGCAGCTGTACTGTAGATAGTTCAGATCTAAGAGGTGGAGGAAAAGGATTTCTGTTGTCTGGTATTATTGACTTGTGAACCGTTCTGTACAGGAAACACTGTAAAATAGGCATGGCAATCATTGGCATGGGGCGTTCCTTGTCACGATAAACGCATCCTAACTGATCTATCGGGACAGTCTCTGAAAGCCATCGAGTCATTCTGTCTTCATGGACGATCTTAACTTCTTCTGTGGTTTTGCAGGCACACTGGATATTTGCATCGAAATTTGTTGTTTCAATAATTCATGTAATTACAGGCTTTGTGTTTGGGGACTTAATGATGTGAGATGGATTGTTTGTGTCAGTGAAGCAAACACAGCTTCCTAATCACACCGAATGTGTTTGGGCAATTGGGCACTAACTTGAACACATTCTTAAAATCGGATAAGAAATTCTGATTGTTGGAACGAAACCTCTCACCCACATAAGCATTCCTTGTTTGATCATGAACGATTCCCACCCTGCTGGGATTTCTTTTCTTGAGTTTCGAAACAGGATTAATAAAGCCACCAGGACTAGCTTCTGATAGCAATGTTGGTTTGAAGATGATCCAAATGCTAACAGGAATTGGTGTCTTTCAAAAAATCTGCGTGGTGTGGCTCTGATATTATCCTGAAACCTGTACAACGTGCAATTCAAATCATTGTTGTCAACACTCTTTACTGATTTAGATAGACGCAAATACCAGGAAGTGTTTTGGTGAGGCAGGGACTTGCATCAAAGACTCAAGGCAACTCAGGGATGTATCCACTCTTGTTCCAAGCCTGACTTCGCTTTCGAAACGGGAACTACGCTCACATTCAAAGGGGAAATATTAAGATAGACTGAAACTGTAACAAAAAAAAAATGAAACAACTCAGATTTTATAATGCGGTTATTTTCCGTTATAACTGATTCATTCAACATTTGGAAACAATGCAAGCATACGTATCTGTTCTGTTACTACTGAAGCGTACCAGTTGGCTTCATTAAAGTAACAGAAACTTTACTCTTTAAAACTAAAGCTACGCAGCAACTTATTTATCTGAAATTGACAACTTTATTAAAAAAATGCCTGCGGTAAAAATCTCCTGAGTCTGGGTCTCATTTAACATACTGCTCACACACATAAAAGAACATACAAGTAAACATCCAGTAACGTACAATTCCTAACATTATTATATTACACATTAGAAACTACTGAGGCAATGAGATAATGGTGTATGTGTCTAAGTGCTAATATTCAGCACTGTAACTATTAATTCTATTTGGGCTCGAGGCAGTGGTTTCAGTGACAGAGGGCCCTTAATAGGATACTTTATCTGTCAAACAGGCAATTGCTTCTACATTCGAACACATTCGTGTTTCATTTGGTCTATACACTGGAACAAATATCATGCATGGAAGAAACAAATGAAGCTACGGGGAAAAATATCTTGAGCGCTTTGATGAAACTAAGACCAATTGAAAAATTCGGATCAGAAAATGAAAACGACAACACAAAACATAGACGTGTGCTGCCCCTCAAAGGAGAAATAAGGACATAGCAACAATATGTTCCTCTTTTTTGCTAACCTATTACACTAAGCCAGATAAACTGCATTTCTGCCGATCCTATCAAATGGCATGGATGAATCCACTTCACAGAGAATCCACTTCACGGTCAACAACAACAACAAGATTTTCAATACAAAGAAGATAATCAAACATTGGCCTTGTTCACACAATAAGCATACCTCCAGTCTGTACCATGTACAGAATGGTCTCTGGGCTACTTCCTGTCCAAGGACAACATAGAAACACAGTAGGAATACCTGTCGGTGAGGGGAATGATTCTGTTGATATAGCTGTTTCCCTGTTAGGGCTGGTGTTGTGTTGAATTCCCACTCCCTGCCAGAATTCCACTCCCCTATGCGTGAACACTGCCTTCTCAAAGTATTGCTAAGAGTAGATTGGCGAACCAATCGACTTGGGGGTGTGCAAGCATGAAATCTCGCTTCAATCTGCCAATAGACATACCGATCAGAAACAACTACGGACATGATAGCTCAGCAGATCAATACGTTCATTTTAATTTGTTTTTATCATATTCCTTGCACATGTACAATACTCTTTGCACATGCACATCGGTAAGTATTCGTACAGTTTGTATAGTTTGTATCTTGTTTAGTTTATGTATAGGAAAATTGTTATATTTATTTTAAATTGATTGTTGTTTGCCTGTACTGTTGTATGTCTGTACTTCTGTAGCACCGTGGCTCTGTGAGGCACGACATTTCGTTCCACTGTATGCCCCCGCATGTAGCGTAATGACAATAAAGCACAACTTGAACTTGATCAGGATAACCTCGGCCGTTCATTACCAACATTGTGTAGTCAGACTGTATCTAGGGTGAGTATTAGTACGTAGGTCTCCAAAGTAATATTTAATAAATAATTACTAAGTCGACAACTGTGCAAATGTTCACCGTAGTCTACAATGACTGTAATCCAATCTTAATAACATGGTTTCCCATCTAAATATATATAAATACTATGCGTTTGATCATCCTGCAGCCAAATTCGCAAGCGGCTCGCAAATGTTTTTGACCAGTTCTCGAAATGATCGCGTTACAGCGCGAGGCAATCGCGGCGATGCACAGCCTGTGTAGCTCACCAATTTCATAACATGGGTGCCGAAAGGAAAAAAGTGGCGCTTTGCAGCTAATCGCGGCACTTCGCAGCCAGTGCGTTTCTACCATTTGGCTTACTGTAAGGTTAATAGGTCAGATGTGGCCAAATAAGAATTCATATTTTATCATTTCATGACCTGCTGTAGCTTACTACATAGTTGTTGCTTATATCTCTTGTTGAAGAGCAAAACATTACAATGAGATTGCATGAAGAGTCAAAGATCAAAGACTGACTTCTCAGTCGTTGGCTAGTAACTACCTTGGTCTATCCGCTGGCCTGGACTAGCAGCTCTCTCTTGTCTAGGGGTCAGTGGTGCACAATTCCACCAGATTTTGCAGCAGCTCCACCTTGACGCAGTTTTCCAGGGCCTTGCAGAGACGTCCCAGCGTGCAGCCTACGCTCCCCTCCTTCATGGACCACTGCATCAACATCTGGTGCACCTTCTCCGACAGGCCATCGCGGTCGTAGTCAAGGTCGATGCGTTCCAGCTCCACGTCGCTCAGGCCCAGGCGGCGGGCACACTGCTTCCAGTTGGCCCCGATGTTGGCACTCAGCAGCTCCAGGTGCCTCTCTGTCACTGCATGGTCCTCTGATGGCACGGATCAGGCCCCATCAGTCACCCTAGTTCTAAGCAACTACTAGGCTGACCCTCCCTGGGCCCACCCACTATCTACTTTTCACTGACGACACGGCTGAGATAAAAAATGTATTTTGTGCACTGGTAATGTGAACCAGGCCATAGGGAAACAGGTATTATGATATGATGCTCTTTATAAGCGGTCATAAGAAATTATTAATTACAATCATCTGGTCAGAAAGTTACTTGTGGAAGTATTTGGAAGAGGTCTGGCAGTTGACTTACCATACTTCTGAAAGGCTTCTCTGAGCCAGGTGCTGCTGCTGTTGGACAGTGAGCTTGCTTGACTCAAGAAAGAGTCCAGACCAAGGGTCTTTAGACTGTTGTTGTTGCCTACCTGGACATAACTGGCGTTGCTGATGTTGATGGTCCCTAAAACCCACACATGCATATGCACAACACAGTCTTAGTTGCGGAGATGGCCTTACTATTAGTTGATGAGCATGTGGAGTGTAATAGCGGTCACAGCACCGAACACTTCCTACTACCATACCTGCTTTAGTTGAGGGTGCAGCCTGGCCGTAGTTATGGTTCGCTTGGGGCCAGGAATTTTGTGAGAGGTACTGGCAGGGGTTGCTTAAAGAATCTGGGGTGTGATTGGACAGTTGGCGGCTGAGGGGTTTGGAGGAGGGCAATGCAGAGTGAGGGTAAGGCTCCTCTTGGCTGATACACTGGACAGGCTCAGCTTTGTCCCACGAACGTACAGAGGTGCCTGGAGAATGCCTTTCCCCTGGCCTGCTCCTTTCTAGGTGTTCCTGAGATGTCAGCCACTGAGGGGAGGTGACTGAAGCATGGCTAGCGTTAGCTGGGGGGCTGGAGTCTGTTTGGTCTGTTGCCCTGTTGCCCGTCCACGGAGACAATTTGCCCATCTGGCCAGGGCTGAAGAGAGGGCAGGAGGCCCTGGCGTCAGTCTGGAGGGAGGACTCATTGAGGTCCTCGATGCTGGCCTCTACCGGGAACCTGGCATCAGAGCTCAGCAAAGAGGATGGCAGGTCTACATTTACAAAACACAGGGGAGGATAGAAACAAGTACTTGACATTATTGCATGCTGCTCCATTTAACCTACTCAACCTAGTCAGCTGAAGAGGTGAATGACAATTAAGAATGTTCAACGTGAACAACCTTACAAGAAAACATTTTAATATTTTAAACTGATATTTACTGGCAAGTAACACAAATCCTGATATTTTAGTTTTGTGTGTGTGTGTGTGTGTGTGTGTGGGGGGGTATTTAAGGACACAAATTGAAACAAAGGTAAAATGTTCATTAGGCTAGTACATGTATAATATACTGTAAACTAAAAAAAAATTCTTTTTGAGATTTACTGAAAGAAAACTTGCTTTAATGTAGAATTGGAGTGCAAAATAATCTGAAAGTCCATGCTGTATCCCTCTAATGTCAGCCACAATACTTCAATTATATTGGCTTTCAAATAAGAAGAAATACTGCCATTTTGAAACAAAGGGAACTTGCTCCATACATACAGTATATTGGCCTTTCAAAACGGAAACAATTACACCTCCACTTGGGATTGATGCAGTATGCCATGCTTTCCTAGTGAGGAGGATGTAGTGCAGAGGAACAGAACAGCCGGCTGTGCTCACCTGCTGCTGTCAGGCTGCCCGAAGGCAACGACAATGACTTCATCTTTTCAATAAGGTCCTCTGGGCCATCGTACAAGTCCTACGTGGAAGTCACACAACAGTCAAAATGTAGCTTGAATACACGTTTTAACTGGAAAAAACTGCAGTCGGATCTCTAAACTCTTGGATTGTAAACACATTGTGACTGTTAGAGGCGCTGCTGGGTTCTATTTAGGACTTGTTCTCACTAGTGAAATCAGATTCTACTTGCCCTGAGAGCCAAAGAATCGTTTTCTACATCGGGCTCCAGCTTTTCGCGGTAGACTGGTAGGAAGTGTTTATATCCCTCTGGGCAGAAAGAGAGTCCAAGCAAGAGTGTAAAAGAGAACAACAAAGCGTATGTTAGCGGGAAACATCGTAATGTAATTAGGCCAGTCATCTGACTTAGGGGAACAATCGTCCAGCATGAACAAAGGGTCTGTTTACTTCAGTTCGTCACAATACAACACATCTCAGCAGCCTTGAAACGTATGTTCTCTTCGCAGTATGGCTAGTAAGCCGTGGAAACCACAAACACTCGCGCTCATACATGCATACCTTTAAACGTCGGCCTGTCCTGTGAGTTGTGACTCCAGCATCTTCTCATCAGATCTGTAATCTCAGGGAGGGTGTCGGGTGGAATTAAACGCTCATCAGGGCGGTTGCCCTGGCGAACACACTGACAGATCTGGTCCTCGCTCCTGGCATCTGTGAACATCGACATGGAAGAGGCACACCCGTCAAAAAACTACTATTTGACCCGTGAAACCAAACGAGGCCAAGACAGACTAGTACTGTTCTCTTACCAGGAGGAATACATGGCGAAGAAATGTTTTCAAAACAAATCCGCCTCCCCCCCTTATGGAGCTCCCTCCATTACTCACTCTTGTAGGGCTCCTGTCTGGTGAGGATGACCCAGACTACGATGCTGAAGCTGTACACGTCCGAGCGCTCAGTGGACTGCGTGTTGATGCTCTCCAGATGCTCGGGCGCCATGTAGCACAGGGTCCCGGCAGCCCTGATCCCTGCAGAGGGCTTGGTGCGGCTCTGCCTGCGAGACTCCTCCTTGGTCAACCTGCTCCAAGTCTGGCAAGTGGCCAAGCCCAGATCTGCAATCTGGAGACACACATGTAACGACTGGATGTGGATATACTGTACATCGTAAATACAATCAGTCACATGCACACATCAGTCACACTCAAATACATTAATGGATTCCTGTAACTGTTTTAACCAGGCCCTTGGACGGTTCTCAAAGTGACAATAAATATGTAATGCTAAAGCATCTTGTTTATTATACCTTAATATGAAAGTCTGTGTCCACCAATATGTTATCAGGTTTCAAATCCTTGTGTATGATGTGGTTCTCTGTCAAATGCTGCATGCCCTCCAGGATCTCTAGAATGATGCGGCCCTTAATAGACAAAGGAACTTCAACCTGGAAGGATGGACAGGAAAGACAGATGCCAAAGAAATATTTAAGCTGGTCCTGGTTTGAGATGGGAAGTTTCTGGTCTGACCTCTACAGACCCATGCAGGTCATGTGGTCCACCTGTCAGTCTTACCTGGTCCAGCATGGCCTGTAGGTTCCCCTTGGACACAAGCTCCAGCACCAGGGAGTAATCCCCATCATCCAGGATCACTCCAAGGAGCTTGACCACACGCTCATGGTTCAGTTTGATCATCAGACTGCCCTCCTCCAGCAAAGATTTCTTACTGAATTTTGCGCTAGGTGAAGGTGAAGCAACCAGACAGTGTGAGACAGATTTTTGATTTGACAAGTACAATGGGCTCAGGAATGCATATACTCCCACTGTGTAGGAGCCTACCAAATAGGGCATGTTAGCAACAAATGACATGGATCAATTAAGATATTCAATAGTCTTTTCTGTGTGTACTGGAGAAACTGTTGGCATTTCGACGTGTTGTTTTAGCCTGAAAGTACAGTTAAGCAGTAGCATATAGTTGAAAGCCCCTATGGACTTACTCATTGCGCAGTGGTCCTGTGTACACGGTTTTCAGTATCACCTGGCCCAAGGTTTTATGATAGCATAGGTGAACTTGTCCGAAGCCGCCGTAATCCAAGTACTCTTTTTTAATAAGGTCGGCAGATTGCATACGAATGGAATCCAAGGAAGTCGCCATACCCAACACAGTACCTACAATATGTAGCCTAATAGAAATATCATAAAATGTATTTGGACATACAAAGAGGAATTAAAGTTAGTACAGTTACTACGTGAAAGAATTACGTTTAACGATGTTTAAAGTCACGTCGCAAATCAGAAAGTGAAATTCGGATCGGAAAGATAAAAATTTAGAGAACTGACCACAAGTAATTCTCTGAAAATGTGGAGGCTACGTCCTTACTTTTTTCCAATATAAAATGTTTTTGAGATCAAACAACTCAATATGAAATTTAATCACGGAACAACTTAATAAAGAATAGAAACTAACGTATACAATTGCTTCGCCGAGTTATTTCCGGGATAGTCGCTGTAGTGAATTCTTTTGACACAATCCAGGATAACTAGAAGTTTTTAAGTACTGCTAGTCAATTGCAGAGCAGTACACCCAATCGATGAAGACCAAACGATATTTTGCATGACTGCGTGTCAGCAGATGTAGGACTACGTTTGTTGGTTTCGAGATGTGTGTGTGTGTGTGTGTGTGTGTGTGTGTGTGTGTGTGTGTGTGTGTGTGTGTACGTGTACATCTGGCCGTTCAGAGCAGTGGTGGTGGTGAGTGTCCTAGTATGAGAGCCCGTAAATACGATAATTCATACTTATTTTCACATATAATACCATAGCCTCACACATATACCATTATAATCCCACATACATTCCATTACACTTTCAAACAAATGTTCCACATTAAACAAATAAAGAAATGTTCTACATACGACTTCGTATTTCTAGTATGACTGTTTAAAGGGGGCATGCACTGCAAACCCGATATACCACTATACTCTTGCACATAAACTGGCATACCTTTTACATGCACAGTTAAAATGTCCTTTATTTAACATAATATTCTCTATCATACTTTCTTCCACAGATTGCTATTCTATCTTAAACATACAAATATACCCGCTTTTATGGACCATCATACGATGACAATATATGTAAGTCGAATTGTATGTGTGAAACAGGATAATAGTATACCTAATAAGATTAACAATGTGAATAAGAATAGTTATATGTAAGAAGAATGATTACTGTGTAAATGTAAGAGAGAATAACAGGATGTCCAAGAGAGAATACTTGCTGACATGAGAGTTTGATAGAAACCGAAGGCAGTTTGATCCAATATGAAATTGTACCAAATTCTCAGTTCCTGATTGGCTCACCTTTTTTGTTGTTGTTGTTGATTGGCTCATACTTTGCGACAAGGCGTTGCAGTGAAGTTGGGAAATTTGCACAGTGGGATGGTACAAGCCGGATGAAGAAGCAGATACATCATGTAAACGTTACGAAAAGAATTTCTATTAGTAATGTATTCTTTTCACTTGGTTTTTAGAAATGACTTTTTTAGATTAAATAAATGTGACACATACAACTCTGTTCTTCTTGCGTCCTATTCTAAGTATGACTGCTTAAAGGGGTCATGCCCTGCAAAAAACGATTTTACCTTGTCATAGCAGAATACTGGTAAACTGTATGAATGAATTTGAAAGTGATTCCTTATTGATATGTCGCATCAGAATTTAGATTAGGGTCACAAGTGTTGATATGTGAGTGAGAAAGCGTCGCCCGAAAGGACATCATAGTCTTAAGTGGCAGCCATGTCTTGTTTCAAAGGTCAAAGCAAATTTTGTAGTTGATTCGGTCAATTCTACACCATAAAACGTTTGGTAGGGAAGCTTTCATGAGGTATATGAATTCGGATTGTAGCCAGGTAGTCCCATTATTTTTGTGATTTGCACTAGTAGCCGGCTTACTTAATCTTAATCGCTTTAAAACTAGCACTAGCTAGCTCAAATATAGAAACTCCAAATTCAATTCAAGTCATATCACTAAAAAGTTCGCCATTTGAAAAGAGAAATGTTCAAGAAAAGCTCAGAGTCAATGAGCTTGGACCTGATAAACCTGATTGAATAATTCAGCAACAGTCGAATGACAGAAGAAAATACTGTAGGTCGTTTTCAAGGACCTGTTAACGACTTGGCTAACTGCTTGTGGAGAAACATGCTTTTTTTGTTGTTGCTTTCCATGCCTGCCTCATGGTTTTGTGTTGTCTGTTGTCATTCTCGGCTATCTAGACAATGTGGGGGAAAACATTGTTTTATGGGTGATACATTTACCATTTTTGTAGTATATATTAATTATTATTTTATATTATTTTGTAGTATGTAGTGTATACTAAATTTTGCTCTGCATTAACATATCTTTTTGAATCAACCGTGTAAGAATGTGTGCACCATAATAGAGCACGGAGTAAGAGTCAGAAGAGAAACAGGCGAGGCCATAGGAATGTGTTTATCATCAGTCCCATGCGAGATAGCAGGAGAGGGACAATTAGCATGGGACCTCGTCTAACAGGAAATCTTTGTCCGGAAAAACCGTTGGGGGTAAGAACCATCAGCTGCAACAACCACACCTGCTTATGCATATGTAACTGTGTAATGCATACGTAACCGTGTGTTAGAAATATGCCGGGACAGGGATGGACAGTCAGTTGGACTTATTGAACCAACCTGTGTTTGATGTCGGTGAGGGTGAGCTCGGTCGGACCCAGAGCTCTGTAACCTTTTTCAACAGCTTTTTATTAAATCATACTTACAGTATGATTCCACGGCTTTTTATTAAATCATACTTAGACTTGAAGTCACGTGTCTCCCGTTCCTTTTTAAACGAACACGCTGGAAATGAGCCTCAACACATAGTATGTTTTGAGTATGCAATAGTTAAAAGCTTCATTTTCCAACAACACATACATTGCTGTTTTGAATTCTGAATAATTTACAGTCTGCCAGTAGGAAAAGCCCTTTTCACAAAACGTTTACATTGTGTATTATTTATTTAATGTTTGACATGAGGGGCCTAGTCAGACGCACTATCAATTCCACACATTTCCATTATATGTGCAATTTCAACACTACGATCTTAGTAAATACATTTAGTAAATACATTTAGGAATGTACCATGATACCACTTTCAGGTGTTATTCATAGTGTTTCTCCTTGGGGGGCATGCCCCCGGAACCCCATTGCAGGGCTATGATCTCCAAGCACAAGTGGATAAAGCTTTCCCTAGAATTAAATGTACCAGCCGCCACTGGTGATTTCCGTAAAATTCGCATCTGAGTGAGTCTGGGGCCCGGTCACACTGTTTTGACGTTAGCCTCAGAGTCAGACTCAAGTCGCTCACTGACAGTGCGTTGACAATATCGTATTTCACTCCATTCTACACCAAATACTTCAGGAGAACTAAGTTTTGTAGATACGAGCCTGTTGAAGATACCCCCAAAAAATAAATCTGCAGCTCATCCAAATACTAATGAGCATACCATACAGGCAGAAGACCGTGTTCATCCAAGCCCCAGTTTCCAAGGTTTCATTAGGTCGCATAAAACAGCACCCGGGCCATTTTCAGCCCAACCAATTTACAAACCCTTTTCAGAGACCTTAAGGGCCACTTTGAAATAGCATAGAAGCCCACTGAATCACCCCTTTGAGTATTGCCTCGGATTAAAGAAACTAGATGTTTATATCTTTACACCTCTCCTACACCTCTGTTAGTATTATAATTATGATGAGTGTTGGATACTATTTCTTCTGTTAATGTGGTATTGACTGACATAACGCTACAATGCCGCCGCTCCACCACGCGCTGTGCGTAAGGCACCAAGTGCTAAAGGGCACCAAATGTAGACCAAAGAAAAATCATCGTCACAGTAATTGGTCATAGTGGTCTGTTGGATTGCGCCTGACGAAGCTTGACAGGAAACCTTATGAGGCATGGCCTCGAAAAGACAGAAGGCGTCAGGAGCAGACAAAAAAAGAAAGAAGAAGAAACAGCAAGCTGATGCCCGTGAATCACTTGCAGGGAAGGTCGTGTTTAATCATTCTTAAATACAGAAAACGTGCTGCTGATGTAATGTTTAGCCTGTGCATATACCTAAAAGTAGCTGACGTCAATGCTAATGTTAGAAAACTCAAATACGTAAAAATGTGGGTGCAAGCTGAATTGAGATTTTACTATTTGACATAGGCATTTTACAATTATCTGACGCCAGCTAGCTGTTACTTTGCATTCTATCGTGCGTATATTAGAATGTATGAATTCCCCTTTTGGTGAGCTCTCTCTAGAGTCCTACTTCACAGGCGTCATCGAACCGAGCCAGTCAGGTCGTTGTACAATTTTACTGGGATCATCTCATTCAAACAGATCTATAAACTGTGACCAAATGTCTGCATTTTGCACAGTTACTGACAATTATCGCTGCTAGCGAACCTTTTTGAATGAGCGATCTCTCCAAATAATTGTCAATCTTATTTACGTTTTTGGGGGTATATTTACAGTTAGCAGATGGTACAATTTTGATCACGATTCCACCTGAGATACGAAGGGGTTCTTTCTTGATGAATGAATGCAACATGATTCCCTCTTGAAGGGGAAATGAGAGAAAAAATTCAACTCTTTACGATAATTCAACTCTTTCTATTTTGAGCTGTAAATGAGCAGAAACAAATGTATGCTTTTAAGTCAATGCAATCTTCATACACAACAAGCTTACTCTATTGTAGACCGGTTTTGTACACAGAAATATCCGATATACAATTTCAGATAATAAACGCACCCACCTGCAACTGACGCAAGCACACCTCACCATTTCCACAGAGATGGTAACCCTCAACAGTTTCTTGTGTTCCTCGAGGGTCACTAGCATTTTCGAGGGTTATATTGTTTAAATAGGTCATTCACTGTTAAACTGATTTACATCATCGTAGTTGAATAACGACTGTCCAGGGGTTAAAATGGACATACAGTGAATCTCGCTGTCCATTGACACCAGTTTGAGAAGTAAATCTCACATTTAGAAACTGCTGACGTTTCAGAAATGCTACAATTGTGTAGTCCCACTTTATAATAATATTATTTTTATTTTGCTGTAAGCTTTGTGAACTTGAACTTTATGTCTGTACCGCACTGGTGTTCTGGCCCAGGAACATAAATGCTAGTTGCTTACATCTTAGACTCTAGTTTAGCAGTGTGGAAATAACAAAGAAGAAAGTTTGGAAGTTTTTAAGGATACTCTAAATGAACCACATTTGCAGTGTTTCAGGCTGTACAGTGTTGGAGTATATGATTTTACTCTGTTACGTGTTCACGCATCGAGAGTGGTAAGATGGATCACCAGGATTCAGTATAGTTAAGTTCGATTCAGTTTATTCCCTTATTGTACAATTCTAATACAGATATCCGGGTTGCTCCAAGGTCCCTAACAGCACACAACTACATGCGTCTCATGCTTGGCACAGCAAAGAACAACACCTTTCCTTGGGAGACCCGCAGTAATATAGATAACATTATGCATTTAATTAGGGCAGGAGCTCCTCTGCCTTCGGTGGTGTCCGCCCATGGTTCGATGGCCGTCTTATCTCCACACATGGTTGAGAGGATCTTCTTTGTTGCATCTTTCTCCTAGGTGTTGTTGTATCTGACTCTGCACACAAAGAAGACAGTGTTCTCTCTTCCCCCTATCCCGAGATAAGACAGTGGAATACATCATACTGTTGACTATGTGTGGACTGTCGACTCCCTCTTGATTCCTAGTGTGTTACATTTCTTGCATGATGGAAAAGTACTGTCTGTCTCCCTTACTAATCTTATAGGTCAGCACAAGCAAATCATTGTATCCTTCATTGCTAGCATAAGTAAATTATTATATCCTTTATTGCTAGCATAAATAAATTATTATATCCTTCAACAGGGAATGATGAAACTTTCCACAATTATCCCAATGTGCCAAACTCTCTACATGTGGGACTGATGTCAGTCTATGAGAATATCCCTGTTAAGTTCAACACTTAATTATGAATTGGGGACAGTTTTGAAAAGCTCTGGCTACTTAAAACAGGATTAGCGATGAAACTGTTGCTGAAAAAAGTTGCTGTTCAACCATATGGTTATCTCAATCACAAGTGGTAAGTATAATTTTGTCGCCAACAACTATTAGCAATGCTAAAGTGTTTCGGTGATGTTGATCATTTTTATCTCTGTGAATTATAAAACAAAAAGGTTGAGGAGGACAGCCTTAAAGAGAGAGATTCCCTGTTGATCTGTCAAATCATAATTTTGATTTAGGTAATGAAAGTCTTGAAATCTGAGTGAGAATGAGCTTCCTGTTTAACTGCATAGTCTTAGGCAGCAGCTATGTCTTGGTCATGCCATGTCACAAAGTTCAGAGCAAATATTTTTGTTTGGTCAATTGCACACCAAAAATGTCGACCGAAGAAGTATCAAGAGATATAGAAATAGCCCATGGTAACTGGCAATCGGAGTGAGACTGCATCACCGTCACGCTGTTTGACGTTAGCCTCAGTCAGACTCAGGTTGTTCACTGGCAGTGAGCTGGTTGTGACATGGTGATGTCACAACCTTGTTTTACAAACGGCCTCACAATTACAGAGGTATAAACTTAGTACCAGTAGTTTTTATAGGAATGACAAAATAGAGCATATCCCCTCAAATATTTACACAGTTTTAAAGAGAGAAGTCACTACGGAATTTCCTACTGTTGTATTACCGATGGGTTCTCACTCTGTACAGCAGCCAATTGAGTGAGTATTTGGCGTCCTCCACTGGTAAATGTCCTCCATGCAGCCGCAGCAGAAAGCTTTGGAGTGAGCCGCAGAGATTCTTGGAAGAACGATTTGATAGACTTTGCCTTTCTCTTCTCCTCCTCACCTCTGGCAATGGATGGCTCATCAAGGTCTGGACCTGGACAGGAAACACCATCACATAACAGGATATGACACCACACAGAATTTCAGCACTATAACCACTGATTTAAAATGAGTGTGTATGCATGTTTGTGTCAGTTTGTGATGGTGATAGAGGCAATTAGAGTGTGAAAGCATTAATTATCAAATATGTTGTCAGGATCTTACTTTCAGAGCTGAAGGGAGACACTTTGTTCACCTAAAATGGACTGAGTGACTATTTGCCTGGCAGTCGCATTCTGTCCATCCTTGAGGGAAGCCATGTCTTTTTCTGAATTTAAAAGTGGTAGAAAAGACGCAGAATCGTTGATGTTGTCACAATGTCGTCCTTTCTTATCACTGACTCCGCTCACGTCAGTTTTACCTAGTGCCAGTGTTGTTTTCAGTTTACAAGTTTAAACCACCTCTGGAAGATGGGGGGATTGACCTTCGTCAGCGGCCCCAGATGATCTCCCTCTGGGCTGGGGGTCAGAGCTATGGGGTCCCTGGAGGTGGAAGAGCTAGTGGAGAATTGGGAGGACGAAGAACAGGAGAAAACAGGTGGAGGAAGAGGATGACAGGCAAGTCTTCTGGCCTTTTCCAAGCCAGCAGACTCTAGCAGTCCTTCATCCATGCTGGCGTTTGTGATGAAGGTGCTAGAACTTCCAAACACGGTAGAAGGGCTACAAACTTCAACGTGACAACATATCACCTAGGCAATTATCTCGGCCACGCAGACTATGTCTACCCCTCCCTGTAAGGCAGGGTGGACCAGGGCCCTGTTCCTATTTGGGGTGAACACCACCTCAGTCCAGGTCACCTCAAACAGGGCATCGGTGCCACCAAAGTGTGGGTCCTGGGGCTGGTGCTCTGGGATGAGGCCAATCCTGACCAGGTTTTGGAGAAACCAGCTGACGTCTCGGAGGAGCATAGCTTCTACCTCCGAGTTGGTTGAGGTGAAGCAGGAATGGAGGGTCCCCTGGAGGGACAGTCGCCATTGCAGCTTGTGCAGCAGGTCATGCAGGGTCTGATGGTGCAAGGCGTTGGGCTGGGGGGGAATCGGGACCTCCTCGATCAGGGGTTCAGGATCAAGAGGTTTCAGAGGGGCTTGAGAGATGATCCTGGACCCCCTCAGGGAGGCCTGCAGCTCCATATTGTTTGTCCTCATCCTTGATCAACGCAGCGTTGACAACGTAATTTGTCTGACAGTCTGATCATTTTTCCTCCTTGTGAAAGTTGTCAAAGTAGTCGACATTTTCGTCAGGGCTGAATGATACATGGCTCGAGCGACCTCCACAGCCCTGTAGAGCTCTGTCAGGGAGATCTTGTTGACCTGGCAGGGGGGCTACCTCACCTTTTCATCTCCTGCAGCCTTCCTGGTAGCCTTGCTCTTGCAGCTAGGCTTTGGGCACTGAGGAGGCTTTGGCACCAGATCCTGGACATGATTATATTGTGATTATTACACTTTGGTATTAGCATATAACATGTGTGAGGTTATGTTGATATTGCACTAACTGGTAACATACAGACTTATTTTGGCTCTACACACTTCTGAACCTTTATTATCATTGTTATTACAAAATGAAAAACTACATGTATTTTGCTTGTGATGTGTCACCTACATGAGCAAAGTGTCAAATGTGTCTCTCTAGGTATGTTTTCCTACCTGCAAGGGGTTCTGGTCTTCTGAGACCTGGAGCTCCCTGTCTGAGACTTGCAGGGCAGGAAGCCTCAGTTTCAGCTCTGGACAAGCAGGTACACACACGCCATGTAAATAACAGATGTATGAGCACATACAGACACACACATACTGTACATGCACAACCAAACAAGGAGGTGTGGAAGGGGTGAGGTTTAGCAGGGTCTTGAACAGATTCTTTTACTATCAAAAAATACATATTTTTATATATGAAATGTGACTATGAAAAGGGACGACAGTAATGATCACGTTAGGTACTTAGAACTAAGTAAGAACTAAGTGCATTTGTCGATGTTTACCGTCAGTCTAATTCATTTTATTTACTCTAGATATGCCAGGCTTGCCTCCTGTTTCAGCTGCTTAAGTTTTTTTATGTTTTTTGATGTAATCCATGTGTCTTTGAAGGTGAGAATCTAGAAAATACTCAAATAAATATCTGGTTTTAATGGAAACAAATAAAAGTCTGTATTTCTGCCCTGTATTGCTAAATTGTGTGGCTCGACCGTATCGCTAGCCTGTGTCGCTAGCCTGTATTGTTTGGCTGGGTGGCTGCTTCTCAACTGGCCATTCAGTGGAAACTTTATTTTGTCTACTTAGTGCTTTTCAAGCATATAGTCTAGTGTCTCATGTCAGATAGGTTTATTGTGTAACGGTGAAGCAGTTGTGCATGTACTCAAATATATCCTGTCAAAATAAACCTAATTCTTAATGGGAAAACCACAATTAAATCAGGCAATATTGAACACCAGTGGCATCGATTTATTTTCCAATGTGGATGTGACAGCTTTATTTATATAGATAGAGATATATCTCTATCTATATATAGATATAGATAGATATATATCCATATATGATGTGGATAGATAGATAGACAGATAGATACGTTTATGAGAGCTTCAGGTATCTAACCTTAAAACAACAATGGCCACTCAGTCCCAATACTGCCTCTTCATTCTATCCTTGCGCCATTACATGAATGTCGAAGGCCTGTGAGAAAGCTTCTGATTGGCACTCCTCAAGGCCTGCTGGAAGAAATCTTTTCATCGAGTCGTATACCATTTCATGATCGTTCCCACGTATTTGTCATAATCCTGGTTGGGCTGGGCTGTAGGCAGGCTCTGTGGATGTAAAAACACCAACGTCTTGAGGACATTTGTGTCCCCTCTGGCAGGGGACAGTCAACAAACAAGGACTAGTAGATATGGGAAAACACCATCTCTGGATGCCTTTGGAATCACCGAATGATCCAGGATGGCTGAGATTCCTTCGATGGTCTCGTCAATCTCCACTTCTTCCACACCCTTGTTTATGCACACAAACATCTGTTTGTTGGCCAGCTGCTGGAGTTTAGTCAGGTCTATGTTCACTGCACTTTCCCGTTCACTGAACTCACTTGCTATCGCTCTGTAGGCTGTTGTCACTGTGACTGCAGACCAGACCAACAGAAGCCTGATGACAGACTGGGACAAACCTTTAACATATGTCTTGTTCACCACAAAGAAAGTCCTGTCCACTGTCACAAATCCACAGTGGGACTCTCCCATACTGGAAGAGCTCACCAGTCTGGATGCTTCCTGGAAGACCATTTACTTTGTAACACAGGAGAAATAAGGTGTTTTCCATCCTGTGAGAGAGGAGCTGTTTACTGCATTGGGTGACTGGCTGTCCAGCAATTCAACAGCACTTTTAACAACATGAATAGTACCTCATTTACCGGGTCACTGTCCAGGGAATGTGTACAACAACTGGCCCACAAATGAGGGATCATGATCAGATCCCCATTTTTTGATTGGCTGGATGACGCAGATGAGCGCTCCTCCCTGCATGGCTCGAACTGCTTCTCCAGCGTCAGCTCCACAGCCTGGACAACGTTGGTCCTCGACATGGTGGTCAGGAGTTCTCCTAGGGTCTTTTCAGAGGACAGGCTGCTGCTGCTTCCTGATCTCCTCAGGAGTGGTAGACTCCGCACGTGGGCATAGACAGTGGAGAGAGAGTAAGTTGTCAGGTCCCTGTGTTTCTAGGTAGAGTGCAGCCCAGGCTGCTAAAAAATTCTCAATGACTGCCACGATCACCCCTGCTGCCACAGAGTACAGATCAGCATCGGCTTTGGCCTCCACCTGCACCACCTGGCCGTTGGCGTCAGCCTGCAGCATGGGGGAGACTTTAGTCAGCATCTTCTGGGCTAGCAGCCTGCTAGCTGATGTGCTGCTGCAGGTCTAGGTGGCCGAAACATCTTAGATGGTGTCAAAGTCAGGAAGTAGGTTTGGCAGCCTGTTGTTGATCAGTTGCAACACCTCTCTGATCACAGAGATGGGCAGCTTGGTGCTGCTCGGAAGCGATGAAGAGCAGGCTGTCTTTGTGGCCTGCTGGCTGGAAGGCCTGGTGCTGCTGGCTATGCATTCTCTCCGGTCTACTGACGTCCTGGGAAGTGGACGCATCCTCCAGAGCTTCCAGCTGGTCTTCTGACCCAGTGGGGAGTGCTGAAGGAGGGGGCAGAACCAAGGGCTTGACCAGGTATACATCCTTCAAACTTAGAGCCCTCACAGCACCCTGATGATTCTGCTCATCCTTCTCATTCTTGGGTCAAAGGGAACAAACGAGCTATATGTCAGTGAGAGAGAATCTAGCCTTTAATACTATAAATGTAACATGCAGAGGCACATAGAGACAGACAGACTCCCTTCTCTTACCTCGTTCACCCAGGGCTGAGATGAGTTTGTCTCATCTTGCTCCATATCTCCAGTCCACTGACGTCCTGGGAAGTGAGCTCAACTTCCAGCTGGTCTTCTGACCCAGTGGAAAGTCTTGAAGGAGAGAGCTGCGCCATACAGACAGACAAAACACACAGGTCTAGTGATGGGCAAAGGATAGGGAGTCTCAAGGTCCAAATGATGGGGGACAGGGCATCCGATGAGAGGGGGGTGGGGGGGGTTGGCAGGGTTTCCAAGGGGGGTTCGTGAGTGTCATAACCCCAAAGGTGTATCAGACCAGATGGTCTGACATGGTCTGCATGAGCAAAAAGATACATCCTCTTATCACCTTATCTCTCAGGCAGACTCTTTTACCCAAAGGCCCTTTGTGCTCCACCAGCCCCTGAGCGTTACAAATGTGCCTCCCAAGTCAGTTTGCCTGACCTTGGTATTCTTACACTCACACAGCACGACCCATGCTTCCTAGTCAAAACCCAAAAATATCCTGTTGTGTATCCCATCTGTTCTTTGTTAAATGAATGGATAACAATTGGATATATGTCTTAATGTTAAGCATTACACATTTTATATTTGAGTTAGTGATTGCTATAGCAGCATTGATAATCAGTATAGTTATTCCTTCACAACATCTACATGAGAAGATTGTCTTGAACTTCAAAAAGTTCAACTTGGAAAGTTGAATGGTGCAAAACTATTAGAACATTTTCTTACATCATAAGTATTTGTATTCCATTACGAATAAGTCAATATGAAAGCATCGCAGTGATTCAAATCCTTGTCCAACAAAATGTTCAATTAAATAAATAAGAGCGGTAAACAGAACGGCCTGAGATCTTCGATTTGCATCGAAGTATTTCATGACATATGTCATGATACAGCAAACGTCATCAAACAGCAGATGGCACTATTTACACCCAGTCTGTTAAGAGTCCCGACTATGGGGTCTGATTAATATTTAACAGTGGCTGTTTGAAAACACGTTTTGAAAACGGGAAATGTGTGTCCTCTTACACTACTAATATCAAGAACTACGGATCATCAACGAACGATTTGATTTTGTGTACGAGTTCTTATAGATTTGATAAAGCACGTCACAAACCCTGTCTGTCGAGGACGTCACGATATGTATTGAACCGTCTCTTAGAATGGTGGTATTTGTTTTTTTTTAATCAATAAACCAAGTTTTCTTGCAATATGTGTTTCACGTCGCAATTACGCCACCTAGAGGATGTAAATAAATGAACCTGTGGGACTATTGCCAGGGCTCAATAGAAACAAAAATAAACAACCATTCTTTGTCCTTCTAAGTACTTCTAAGTTATCATCCACATTATATTGAAATCTACACACACGCACACACACCCCACACCAGCCACTGACAGATTTGACAAAACAGTGCAATCATAGATCTTGATACCGAGTGATATACGTTTAAGACCCAACTTTTACATTACGACCATTTGGTAAACAAAGCAGGCTCCTTGGCAGTTTACGGCAATCGGTGGGGGTAACCGAAGCAGCAAGGCAGGCTGCTGCTGTCAAAAGGTATAACACAGTAAGACTCTAAGCTGCTGAACGTTTGGAAACGATCCGTCTCAGAATTATAACGATTAACATTTCGCATGGCGTAAACTAAATCTGTCGTGTCTGGTGCTTGGTCGGATGTCGAACGTTACCAAGATATAAACAGTGGAGTTGGGTACTTAAACTCAGATTGTAGATACTGTAGTTAGCTATCTAGCTCACAGCCATTAATTAACATGTTTCAGTTGGGTTTTTATTGCGCATAGGATTATCAATGCAAGTCCACTGATCGCTGTGTGTGTGTGTGCGCGCGCGCGCGCATAAGAGGTTGGTCTTTATGTGTTTCTATCCTAAAACTGAACAGCATATGAGCAGGAACGTTACCCTTAAAATAAACACATACAATAGCCTATTCGACCTGTTTGCAGACCTGAGGTTGGAGTTCCAGTTAAAAAAAACTTTACTGGAAGTATGACAAGTCATACGAAAACGACAGTGAAAAAAAAGAAAGAAAAACAGACAATTGAGAATATGATCCATTGATAAAAAAAAGCTTATCCGAAAACATGTCGGGAAACCACCTGAACTGTAATGCCTGTGAGTGGGTTGCATGCAGCGTATCTGAGGTATCAGCGATCCCCGGTGTCCCACACGGAAACCACATCAAAGTGTTCGACATAATTATTCGCCGTTTATCCGTGTTGTAGGCCACGTCTCCATGATTCATGATCATTGCAAGTTCACTATCCACTGCACTGTTGTCACGCTACACTGCAAACTACAAGTTTGGTCGTTGGGACTAAGATACTGTCTCAGCATTACTATACTAGTCTGGAAAAGAAAATCACAACGTTCATTGTAAAAACAAAACAAAAAAAAACAACAACAATTACAAGTGTGTTCGATTTTTCATCGTAATTAAGCTCCATCATTTGCTGACAGTTGATCACAAATTGCTTTTTTCTCACAGACCACTTGGATCTTGAAAAATGGTCACATGTGACCATACTTTTTTCTCAGCCCTAGTTGAAATAGGCATCTTATGTCATTTTTAGTACCATGCTTTTAGAAAGCACACGGCTTTGTGACTTGGAGAACTACAAGTCCCAGAATACATCTGAATCAGACAGCGTTTGCAGCACACTGCAAATCGTACTGAGCTTTTCATATCGCTCAGCTTTGGGAAAGCAGCCGTAATTTTCGCACCTCGAGTAATACAGAGCAATTTTCCTCGGCGTTGAGTGGCTTACTGTGGTCTTTGTACAGAATGGGGAATGGTATCAACAAGGTACGTTGTTGTTACACTTTGTGTTTGTAATATATGCGTGCGCTTCTAGCTGGCTAAAAGTTATTCAGGTCTAGACTCGAGTGAGCTCTTATGTAGAAGGGCGTTATCATTATCAGATTAGATCAAAGCGGTCTTAGAAAATGTGTGTCCAAAATGGAATACGCCTATTAGACATCTGTTGAATTGCATGTTTGCTAATGTTGAGCGAGTGCATTCAAGATCTCTTTCAAGCTTTCACGGTTTCAATTACTGTTGAGCACAGTATATTGACAGGTTTGTAACCGAAATAATATTTCGATGTGGATACAGTCCTTTACGACATTCACTGACATTTGTTCAGGTATGTGGCAACAACATCACCTAGGCTACTCCATGGATACATTTTATTATAGCTCATGTTATAGCTCATTTATGGATTCTATTTAGTGACGAATTAGTCTCAGCTTATTGTGCCGGTCATCTAAGTTTCTTCAGCTGTTGTTCTTGGTGTCAACTAAATATATCTCAGACATGTCACCAAGGATGCTGTGGTGTCCCCTTCGGTGGAGTGATCTATGTTCTGTATGCGCTGGCTGAAATAACATTTCTATTGTAGTTCAGTAAGCATTTTAACTGCAAGTAGGGATATTTACTTTGTGAATATACAATCTCAAACATGTCTGCTTCTGCTCTTTTAGGTCTTGCCTGACCTGTACTTGGGAAATTTTAAAGGTATGTTTTAGCAATTAAATCTGATATTGGTATATGAGCCTTGGGGGTTCAACGTCAAGTTCGAACAGGAACCCATGACTCAGTGTGAAATTAAATCCACCATCCCTCTTGTTGATGACAAAATCCTGAGTAATCCCACCAAGCATATCCAAATGATGGACACATGGATGTCTTACGTCCCTCTTTCCCCTGCCTTCTTCCAGACGCCCGGGACAGAGAACAGCTGGCAAGGAACAACATCACACACATCCTGTCCATCCATGACAGTGCAGCCCCTATCCTCCAGGTGCTCCACCGCCCAGACCACCTCACCACATCTCCCCAACAAGCACCGCCCAATGTTTCCTCAAAGAAACCCCCCCCCCCCTCCACCTCACAAATTCTTGAAATCCTAAGAAGCCAGTTTCATGGACAGATATCGTTATCCTCATATCACTGTCAGAAGTACCGGAAAGTCAAGTCCAGGTCCTCTTGACTGTGAGCCTGTGTTTGAGCGTCTTGGGAGCCTCCGACATCACATCCTGTTAGAATTTGAGGACTAGTCTGACAGGTCCTTCAGTACAGGCCAGCCAGTCCCCCAAAAAGCCTGCCTTTTTTCACAGAAGCTTATCAATGTGCTGTACCCAGCTCTTGCTGGGTTTGATAGGACGCTGGAATGTGCGCTGCGTGGGCAGGCGGGGGGGTGTTGAGTGGGCGACAGAAAGTTTAACCGTCCACGCCACTACACTTCGTTGGGGAGGAGGGAGGGAGGGAGGGAGGGGGAGTCTGGAACAGACCACTGTAAACACCCTGTGATGTTTCATCCGTCTGCAGCTCTGCTTCAAAGATGTCACACGCACCCAGTGTCTAGGCTGCGATAGACCAATCTTTGTATGTAGCAAGCTAGCCTGTGGCCACCAGGCCAGCCCACATGAAGTGGCACTGTTTGTACAGTAGCAGGGTGACTACTGCAAGGTGTCCTGTGACAGGTCAGTGTGCTGTAACTGTAGCAGCCTAGCTTGTGAGTTAGTCCAAACTGTCGTGTTGATTGCCAGATGCTGCTATCCTCCGCAAGTCCTGACCTTGTGTTTACGTTTGCTCAGATGAGTACGAGTATTTTGATTTATCCCAAGCATGTATTTCACAATCCCCCTCAGACTAGGCCTGTTTATTCCCGAATGCCTTGATCACCAAATCATAGAGATCAAGTTTTGGACACACACAACACACAACACCCACATAACACACGCGGGGGGTGGGAGGGGGGGGTTTGGTTGTTGAGTGGGCGACAGAGAAGTAGAGCTCCCACTGCTCAAGTCTGCAGCCGGTCCTGTGTGTTTTGGCCAACTGATCAGGTGCTGTTGATCACGTCCTCAGATACCTGACCTTTACTGCAATGTTAGGAAAATCACCGATACTGATTGTCTTCCAGATCAGTTTTTACCAATAGCTAGCTTGACCTTATTCACTTTACCCCCACCCCCCCCTCACGGCTTTCCACTACCAACCCCCCGAGCCTCCCCCCAAGAGCCAATCCATCTGTTGTCATCACAACCATCTGCAATCACAGAGCAGAATGCTGTCTGTTGGAGTGTCCGTGTTACATAATGAGTCTCAGTGTTTCTGGTAACAGTGGTAAGACAGAGGTTAGGTGACATGACATGATGAATGGCAATCTGATCAGAACAGCGGATGGAGAGACATGGGGCTAACAGGAAGCTTTTTCCCTGCAGGAAATGACCTATCTTTGCATCTCTGCAGCCGACCTGCCTTCACAAAACCTGTAAGTGCACGTGCATACACACTCACACACACACACACACACTCACACATCGGGGGGAGAGTAGAGAGCGGAGCAGGACAGCGAGGAAGCTGATCCATTCTCTTTGCTGTTGTGTGGGCGTCTTTGCCTTCGTTTCCATCTGATGGGAAAGCCATGTGCTTTCACAAGCACACTGCTTGACTGGGAACCAAAGCGCTGAATAAATATACAGGGGTTCGTTCAAGGAAGTTGTGGATCAGCCTTGCTCGATGCTGAAATGCCCTCATCTGAGGAAGCGGGACGACGGTCCTGTAGCATGAATGTAGAGATCCAACACCTGTATTTTGAAAGTTCACAAGAGCGTGCATGCGCGCACACTTAGTCACACCCCCTTCAGAGGGCTGCTGCCTGACAGGCAGGAAGGAAGTATCCAACTCTGAGCTGCAAGGTTGCATGCGTGGCTGCACATCTATTTTTACACAGCCCCCCCCCCCCCCCCCTCACACACACACACACACACACACATCTCAAATGTCCCTGTCACCTTTATCACCATGTTAGCTCTGTCTCCACCAGACTCTCGTGTGAAACCAGTTCTTTTCAGAGAGAGACGCGCACACGCTCACCATCTTGTTACCCTGATCCTGTTAGTGCGATAGATGACCCTTAGTGGTTTCCCATGCCTCCTTAGCTATCCAAAGCCCTCTCTGATCTTGTGGTTGTGGAGAGCAGGGGGAGGGAGGGTGGAGTGAATATGACCTCAGCGAACGATCCAAGATATACACTTGTTGATTGACTTGTCATTCTGAATAATCATATATACATGACCTGGTTGTCAAATGATCCACATGCAATCAGCTACCATTATGAATCTTTTGACAGATGCATTTGTTCTCCCTAGCCAACGATACTTTCTGTGTACCATATGTATACTTGTGTGTGAGTTTATTATCTTTTAAATATTGGAGCTTTTTGAACAGAAGCAGCGTGGTCAGCAGGTATGTTGATGTAAGTTTGACTTGAATGTTGATGTAAGTGTGACTTGACTCCCAGGGCTCAGCACTTCAAACAGAGTATCATGTTCATCCACGAGTCCAGACTGAAAGGAGAAGGCTGTCTAGTCCACTGGTGAGTTATGTCCAAAGAATTTCAAAAAGCAATATACATTATTAATGTAGGCCATCGGTATTAGACATTTTGCGGGACAACATTTTACGGGGATTTGGGGTTTGAATCATTTTATTGTTTATTGTTTTTTGTTTTTGAAAAACAAAACCAAGTTGTTCACTGCCGAGTTGCGCACCGGTGATCTTATGCGAAGCTCTGATGTTGAGACTTACTAATAAAGCAGGTGGCTATTCTCAAACTTCCCTAAAGACCATCTAGATTATGTTAATTCATGCTCATCGACATGACCCCCTCAGGTCCCTTTTTCTGTCTGAGCTGTGGCCGCGCCTGGTTCTTTTCACCTCCATGTCTTCCTCTGTGTGGGCAGTCTGGCTGGCGTGTCCCGCAGTGTCACCCTGGTGGTGGCCTACATCATGACGGTGACAGGGCTGGGCTGGCAGGAGGCCCTGGCGGCCGTCAAGGTGGCTCGCCCCTGTGCTGGGCCCAACCTGGGCTTCCAGCGCCAGCTGCAGGAGTTTGAGACCGCCCAGGCAAGCCAGGTAGGACGATACTGGACAGCGACTTCATGTGCTAGTCAGTTTTGTTTGTTTTGGCTAAAGTAATCAAGAGGTGTGCATGACTTGCGTTTACCAGATATCTTACTCCCAAACTCTGAGCTAACTCTTAGACCCCTGTGTAGTACCATAACTATCTAATCACAACAAATCAAAACATGATGTAACGTATCAATATAATACACTTTGGATGGTAAAAAAGACGAGTGTTTGAATAGGCTATTGGAAGTATTTTTCAGAATCAATAGCCAACTATTCCAAAAATTGACCACTTGCTAAATGACCTTATTTAACATTATTCAACCCAGCTAGAAAAGCCATTTGACCTCTCCAGGTTAGTGTGTTAGATATATTGGCTAAAGGGCATGTGATCCCCTCGCTCCTGTCAGGCCCCCTGATGTGTGTCCTTAGGTCCAATCTTGTGGAGGGGGGGGGGGACCTGAAAAACAATGGTGGTGGTGCTACCATTCATCATTAATCTCTCTCATTCTCCCTCTTTCTTATCTCTCTCTCTCTTCCTATCTCTTTCTATGTCTCTCCTTCTCTCTCTTCCTCCTTTTCGATTTCCTCTCTTTTCTTCCTCTTGCATTCTCTCACTCTTCCTCTCTCTCTTGCTCTCCCTTTCACCCTCTTTCTCCCTCTCTCTCTTGATTTCCCTTTCTCTCCCTCCCTCTCTCTCTCTCTCTCTCTCTCTCTCTCCAGTTTAGGGAGTGGCTGAGGACGGAGTATAAAGAA
This sequence comes from Plecoglossus altivelis, assembly GCA_036571765.1. Taxonomy (NCBI): domain Eukaryota; kingdom Metazoa; phylum Chordata; class Actinopteri; order Osmeriformes; family Plecoglossidae; genus Plecoglossus; species Plecoglossus altivelis. The sequence goes on from BROE01000001.1 coordinate 2,073,255, forward strand.
AACCCATTCCATGACGAGGTTGACATCCGCACCCTTTTAGCCAGCAGCCCCAAACCAAACAAGGTGGATGTGGAGGTGCAGGCCTCCCCCCCACCAGGGTTGCAGGGTTCCTGAGACTTTATAGCCAAGGTCTAAAAGGCTTGCACTACTGGATGATACCATTCTGGCCCAAAGAGGGGAGTCCTGTCTCTCTTTCAGCACTGTTTCGGAACAGGCTGTTTTTGCTCTTTAAGTCTCTGCTGGAAAGAGGTGGATGAAGGAAGTAAATACGACGTGACAGGATTTTGAAGCCAATGTTTTTGCCAAACAGAGATGTTGTTTTTTCGAAGTTCAAAGCTAATGTTACAGCTTTCATTATCCTTAATGTATGTATATAGGCGTATGTACAGTATACCATGTCAAGTGTGTCTGTTATATTATTTTTTTCTAAACTTGTACAATGTGGTTGTGATGAGCTTGAAGACATATCAGTTACATATTTGTGCCATAATAAAATAATTTAAGAGTTGTAACGGTGGGAAGAGTGTGGTAAACCCACTGTCAGAGAATGTGATGACAGACATTCTTAGCTCTATTTACCTATGCTTCCTGGCCCTCTTCCTGTTTGTGCGCTGTGCAAGACAGGCCTTGCATGACTGCATCTGAAAACAGCCCGCTCAACAGATAACGTGCCTACATTTAAGATGTTGAGTTAACTATTTCCCCGGCTACACAGTAAAAAAATAGTTAGTCTTCTGTGGGGCTTTTTTATGCAGTGTATTTAATGATCTTATAGCTACTTTACCCAAGGCCACACAGTTTAGATGAAGATGTCAAATGTAGATAATAGCCTATATTATGTAGTATAGCCACTGGAGGGCGGCCATAACCATCACTGTGAAGCCATGCTATGTGTCAAAGAAATTACACTATTGAGTCCGTGTCGTTTAATGAGGCTACGTTACAATCCTCCCCCATACACTTCTGATGAAAAAGACACATTGTGGGGTTTTAGATACGTTCTCCGTACGACTTTAAAACAAAGCTTAATTTGAACAATTCATCCATTCATTGTTTAACTTTGATGGCAACAGACGGCAACACGATCTGTGGTTGACGGCAAGTTTAGGGAGATTTTGTTTTTAAATTATACGCAGGTAATTGTTCCATTCTACTCCGGTGTTGGCGTCCCGTATTGGTGCTCAGAAGGGATTCCCCACCTGCTTGTGTGCTCTACGCAGCCTACACGATAAGCTTCAAAGAAATGGAACAGCGCTTCACGTGGATTCCTTCGACAGATGATGTTACGCAGAAGCCCCTCCCGCGCAGGCAAATCTAGATGAGATCATATTTAAGAGTAGGACACCAAAAACGTTTCTATTAGACTGATTTCACCAAAGGAACTCCCATGGTCAAAGGTAGGAATTGGTTTATTAAGTACGCAATAAACAATTAAAGATACCTTACAGACAGTCACGCATACAAGGTGTTTCTCAGTTTAACTTCGTAAGCAAGAATGCGAATAATTTTACAACATGATACAGTTTTGCCAACCACTACCTATTTTTTTGAGCGTCTCACAGTAGTCGTTATTTTCTGTTGCATGCTATGTGTGCATTCATTCATGTAATGACACATTATTCTTAACCTAATTAAGAGGTCATTTTTTACACTGAATCGTGATGACTTCGTTCAAATGTCCATCCGCAATTTGCCCAAACATACTTGCTGTGCATTGTTAAACTCTACAGAAGCGTTGCACCCATCATCGTCGTTATGCCCTCACTTTTCTTGCATGCGCTTTTGACAGATATGAATGTAGAGGAGGACAGCAACCTGTCTGTCAGTTGCGGCAATGGGAAGCTTAGACAGTGGCTGATCGATCAGATTGACAGCCGCGGGTACCCCGGATTGGTTTGGGAGAATGACGAGAAAACCATTTTCAGGATTCCCTGGAAACACGCGGGAAAACAGGACTACAATCGAGATGAGGATGCCGCGCTCTTCAAGGTGCGTCCATGCACCCTTTGGTTAGAGCGCAGCACTATACAGAATACTTCGTTAATAGCACTTCAATAGCAAATATAGCTCAATTCTTGGCCCCTATGGAAGTCTTTATCATTCCTAAATTCTGTTTCACTTTGCCTATGTGCAGGGAACACTGTAAATTTTAAGGGATAGATGCTGCAAAACCTTCTTGATATAGCCTATCATAGGCTTCACAAAAACGTTTTTTTTTTCTTCAAAGGAAGTATTAATCGATCCATTGAATGTTGATAATCGTTTCAGGCTTGGGCGCTTTTCAAGGGTAAATACAGGGAAGGGGTAGACAAGCCAGACCCTCCTACGTGGAAGACAAGACTACGGTGTGCCCTCAACAAAAGCAATGACTTTGACGAGCTGGTGGACAGAAGCCAGCTGGATATCTCAGACCCCTACAAGGTTTACAGAATCATTCCTGAGGGAGCAAAGAGAGGCAAGTGAATACGACCCTCATTCTGTTTAAAGGTAGAGTTCTTGGAGACGTACTGACATTGGAGTTAGCAGTGACAAGTAGTAATACACGCTGTCTAATGTCTGCTAAATGAACAGCCAAAAGATACCATTTCATCTGAATCTTACTCTTAATTATGTGTAATTGTTTCATCAATTAACTGTGTCATTAACTTTCAGTTTTTGGAACTGCTCAACTCAGCAAAGAATACCAACTAATAACAGAATTAATTGAACTGTATCATAAATGTTTGGTTTTACACAAGACTGATGAAGCAGGAAGCGCAGAGGAAGTTGAATGTACCAAATAGGCCTCAGAGCTTTTTTTAGAGGCCTTCGGTTAGCATGAGCCGAGTGAACATGTACAACACTGTCAGTTCCAGCTAGCTTTGCCTAAGACTGACAAAGAACTTGACAACCCCCCTTTTACCCATACGGGCTCTTTCAGTTTAGAGCCCCACCACCAGCAGACAATGCGCTTTCACCCTGCCTTACCAAGTTAACATGGGCTTGACAAAACTTTGATGTTAGCACATTTGTTATCGCTTTGACTCACTTGACAAGCCACCTAACTTCACACTTGCATCTTCTCACCTCGACTAGTTATGGGAAGTAAACTGAAAAGCTGCGAGTGATTCATTCCTCAATTGGGTATGTCCTCCAGACGTTGAAGAGAAGCCCTATTGTTTCTGAGGGTGGAAGGATGACAGTTTCCCCACTGATCTCCCATCCTGAATGTGTTTGTGTTATCGTTGTTGTGATCTAGGGATGAAAATGGGCAACGTGGAGGATTCAATGTCCCACACCAACTCTTTAAGCTACACCCTCCCTCCATACTCCTCTCTGCAGAACCAAGTGGGTCGATTTTCACTCTTATCAAATAACTTTTAAAAGCTTTGTTCTCAAGTAGGCCTGCCTGTCGAAGTTGATTTTCAAATTATTTCCTTAATGTATGATTGCTGCCATGTTGATGCCATCCTTGAGTTCTTAGAGCACTCAACCGTGTATACAAACCCAGCTCTGCTAGGTTACGCTAGGTCTCCTGTGAGCATCTAGCGAACATCCCTCTCTTCATCACTAGGTACCTGGCTACATGCCCTTCCACGACAGGAAGGACTGGAGAGAGTACCCTCCTGAGCTTCCTGCCCCCCCTCTTCCTCCCCCCCCTCCTCCCCACCAGCCCTCGCATGGAGAGCTGCAGTTTGGCCAGTGCCACTACCCTCTAGGCCGACCCTGGCACGCTGACAATGGTACGGCCCACCACACCCCGCACCACAAGGTGCCTCAACACAACTAGTGGAGCCCTGGCTATAAAACACCAACATCTGTGCTATCATTGTGAAACAGAGGAAAGGGTTGCGCACAGACAACAAAGCGAATGGTTCTGTAGAAGAGATACAACCGCTGCTACTTCTCCAAAAACGTTAAAGGTTTATTCAGCGCACATTAGGCAGGTTCCTCCTGACATGAAACAAGCCACACATTCAGTACTTGCAGCACCAGGCCATATCTGGCACAGTAGAGAATAGGTGACCCGCTGTTTCAAGAGACCCTCCAAACCCGGCAACGTTCTCATTTGCGAGAACGTGCGTGTGGAGTTGACGTGTCTCGTATTTGATCCTCCTGCTCCTTTCAGGTTACCAGATCACAGGGTCTTTCTACTCCTACTCCCCCCCTGAATCCCACGCCACATCGTACACTGTGGACCACAGCACTGCCATTTCTGGTAAAGAGATACTTCTGTACACTCGCACGCACTCATGCACAAAGAGACATGCAGATTACACACTTTATCAAACACAAACCGTGGACACAATAGGCAAGACTGAATGGCTTTAATAAATGTTTTACTTTTTTGTTGATCCTTTGCCGTTTTATATAACCCATTTTCTTCCTTATTTTACAGACGTTGATAAGGTCATTACAATCCAGCGTAGCATACAGTAGTATTTTCTTATGTCATCATATGTCACAGTATCGTAAAACCATATGGACATACCATGTGCTTGATGGAATAGATTAAGAAAACATAAACTACGACAGGAAATGTGTGGATAAAAATAAGGTGTAGTGTCTGGTTCATGCTTGATTGACTGCTCGTCCTCGCTCCATTAGACTGTGGCCTGCACGTGTCCCTGTTCTACCGTGAGTTCCTGGTCAAAGAGGTCACCACCACCAGCCCTGGCGGCTGCCGCATCACCTCCTCCCCCCCATCCACCACCTCCTCCTCCTCCTCCAGCCCCTCCTCCCCCTCGTCCCCCCCACCCGGGGCCGAGGACCGGCCGGGTGGGGCTGAGACCATCCTCTTCCCCTCGCCCTACCCCCAGTCCCAGCGCAGGGGGGCGGACAAACTGACCAACGTGCTAGAGCGCGGTGTGCTGTTGTGGATGGAGGCTGATGGGCTGTATGGCAGGCGGCTGTGCCAGGGTCGCGTGTACTGGGAGGGCCCGCTAGCCCTCCACACAGACAAGCCCAACAAACTGGAGAAGGAGCAGACCTGCAAGCTGTTTGACACACAGCTGTTCCTGAATGGTGAGCACCAGGATGCAGCTGCTGGGCTGCTGAAGTGTGAGGAGGGACTGCAGCTGTAGGGTGAGGTTGGGGGGGTGGGGGGTGGTGAGGATGAGGAACATGGTGATGAGGATGATGGTGAGGGTAGTGAAGAAGATGATGACTAAGACAAAAGAGAGTCATGTGATGCTAATGATGGGAAGGAGCACACTAGGGTTGAATGAGGTTGGTGACAAAACTGACACTTGGGAAGTCCCTCTACACATTGTGGTGTCACATAGAGATGACCCCCCTGCCACGTTGTCAGCAGTGGCCTATGGGAGTCTCCCTACAACAACCCCCGCCCACCTCCCTCCTATCGCATCATAAGCCAACGAATCAGCTGGCTCTGCTAAACTGCCCGAGAATTTCCTACTTATCAGCAAAAACAAAATGTCCTTAGATTCTCTCCCTTATCTGATTCAGTAGATTGTGTGTAACGTCAACCTTGTATTGCCCTTACATGAGCTGCAGGTATTGCACTCATGCGTTTCAAACCATCTACTACAGCGGAGAGATTGACTCTTTTTCAGGAGCAGAGTAGCAGGACAAAGAGCTGCTGCCTGATCTCATGACTCCCTCTACTCTCCCTCCCTCCACCCCTACCTCCTCCACCTCTCTCTTCTCAGAACTCCAGGGCTATATTCACCACGGTCGTCCCGTGCCCAGACACCAGGTGGTGCTGTGCTTCGGAGACGAGTACCCAGACCCCCAGCGCCAGAGGAAGATGATCACAGCTCAGGTACTGCACATGGCACAGCCCTCCCCATCCATGGACATTCCCCTCCTCGTTCTCCCCCAGGCTGGCTGGTGACAGTGAATCTTGTGTTCCAGGTGGAGCCCATGTTTGCCAGGAAGCTTGTATTGTACTCCCAGCAGAGCAACGGGGCGTACCTGCGGGGCTATGATCTCCAGAGCCAGGATCCTCCTCCAGGAGACTTCCAGAGAACCCTACAGCACAGCCTGGACTTATGACCACACACACACACATCTATAGCCGTAGACACATGCATACAACCGTGGACTGTATTGTATGACATGATTGTTGGCCAATTCACCCAAAGTGGCAAAATAACTATTGCGGAGCATTAGCTTGATAGACGGATGAGAGATGGTTATGTACAGATTTTTACATCAGATATTTTGTAACATCTTTTTATTTTTTCTTAATAAAGAGATATAATATTTTGCTTTTAAAACATGGATGGCGTGATTTTCAACCAGATGCTCAGGATTGTTTCTCCAGAAAAGTCTGACTGGATCTGAATCTTAGTCAAATTACAATAACGAAGATGCTGATATTTTCTGACACAAAACGATGATCTCATGATAAACAAACGGATGTCATCCTAGTATTTGGTATAATTGTTTGGATTGACGTCCATCATACAACGGGCCTGTAGAACGCAGTCTACACGTTGTTTTCCATGAACCTACCCCTGGCCTCTGCTCTGTGTGTGGTTTGTTTACCAGTAGAGCAAGAGTATGTGTGAAGTATGTGAATGTGTATGTGTGTGTGAGTCTCAACGCATGTGTGTGTGATGTGTGTGCAGCGGCATGTGAGTGAAAACGTGTGTGTGAGAATATGTGTGTGCGTATGGGTTACTCCTTTTCCTGTGACGTCTGTGGCTGCTGATGGGAAAGCGTTCAAAGGCCACAGGTAACTAACCGCAATACCTACCATAGTACAGTCAGTGGGAGGGGGAGGGAGGGGAAAGACCCTTGTCTCTCTCTTTACCAGCCAGTCGATCCCGCTGTCTCTTCGCCTTCTCTCTCCAGGCCCTGGCCTCACGGCTTGGCACCTTGCTCTCAACGCCAGAGCGTTCGCACCGGCAGAGGAGGGAGAGCTTGTGCGTACTAGCAACACCATTTGTCCTAGCGTCAGTGGTGTAGAGGATGCGGTTTGGGGGCTCTGCTGGGGGGGGGGGGGGGGCAGTGTCAGTCTGAGGCTGTCTGGAGCAGGAAGCACCGAGCACAGGTGCAGCGGAAGACGAGGCCTCAAGAGAAACACACACTCTCATACCCATGATAGGGGGCAACACAAGACAACATCTACATGACTGAGAACTCCTGATTGGGTATAAATCATTCACTGAGCCTGTCAACAACATCCACTTTTGGGGTGGTGATATGTGGAGTCCAAGCAAAGCTGTGTGGGCACCAACTGAGTGTCAACTTTTTAATGTTGTTTTGGCACTGAAATAGGGCTGTAGTGGCCCCTAAAATGTGGCAAATGTTGTTAAATCGGACACTATGATTGGGGACAGTCTCCTGAAATGTGTCACCCATTCACGCCTGAGCCTCAAGCACTCTGGTGTAACCAATAGTTTAACTTTGGAGGTGCGTTTGAGAGCAGTACTTTTCCACTGTATGCCCTGTTTTCAAAACAGTGTGTGAAATTGGATTCCTCATGTTAGACCAAGCAGCTTAGCACACTCCGTGATGTCAATGTCTGTCACATCGCAATGTCTGCCATGATGAATATCATGAAAAAGGTTTAGATATTACACACGTCACCAATTTTGGCCGATATTAACCAAATCTGGCTTTTGTGTTTAAAGCCATTTCAACAGCAAAATATATACTATCCAGTCTTCACCAAACCTTTAACCAATCACCTTGAGAACAACTTGAAAGGTGAAATCATCCCTTATTAGCCAAATCAAACGATAACAGATTAAACTGGAACAGGATGTGAGGTCATATGTGGGCTGGACCCCTTCTCTGGTCAACAGACAGTGTGATCAGTGCTGACACCCAACTGTTTTACATGATTCAAGTGAAAATAGTGTCTGAAACATGGTGAATATGGTATCAAAGGGGAGATCTAAAGAAGTCGCTTTAGATAGGTAAAAGGTAGATAAGTTAAAGTTGAAATATCTCTCTCTTGTTCAGTTTGATTCCGTTTCAAGTCTCCAATGCCTAGAAGTAGCTACATAATAGTTTACTCCTACAGTCCGTATTAAATCGATGTTATCATTTATCTTGCGGGGAGGATGGAGGAAGCTGTAGTCTTAGACTGTTTCCATTGGGCTGCTCAATGTGCTGTTAGCCGAGGGCCCAGTTCCACCAAGGCCACAGCAAATGCCAAGATGGCATTTCTGTTTACATTCACACTGATGTGATTTAAACTAAAATAAAAGGATTCAGGTTCGATCGAATGTGAGGGTGTTGACAGCTGGAGAGGTGCTGGATTTTTCAGGTGTGTTTGCTTGAGTTAGGATGGCCGTTCTTGTCTGAAGTCTAGGTTATCATGAAACTGATGGTGGGAAAACCCCACCTGTTCCTCTTGAGACGAAACCGGTGGGCAAGGAAATGGGAAGGAAAACTACCTGTGGTCTCCACGTATGGTCAGCCAATCCTGGCTTCCTGACACACGCACATGCACACATACCTACTCTAGCACACAAGCAGAAACAACCACACACACACGCCAACATAAGCACTCACGCACACACACACATACCTACACTAGCACGCACGCAGACACACACACACACACCTATACAAGCACATACTCACACACACCTACACAAGCACATACGCAGACACACACACACCTACACTAGCACACATCCACACACATCTACATAAGCACACACGCAGACACACACACACACGCACTTATACAAGCACACAAACGGACACACACACCTCCAACACCTACATATGCACGCACGCAGACACACACCCACAGACCCACACACGCCTACGCAAGCATGCATGTAGGCACACAAGCATATACTGAAACACACACATACACACCCCAACATACACAAAAGCATGTACAAAATGCACACATGGACATACACACACACACTGAACTACACGAACAGCACATACCACCACGCCAACAAAATAAACTGACACAAACACTGACGCTCTAACCATTCAATGAAAAATAAAAAATAAAGCGAATTACAGTAAGGTGGAACATTTACAGGATTACATGAATGTCTACCTTTGGCCACTCATTGTGATACAATCACTCAGACACTGCTGCAGAGGCGGGATCAACAAACAGAGACGTGCTTCATACTTACTCCAGTCCAGAGTTTCAATCTCTGCACTCGCTTCCCTTCCACCTTAAACCGCAGAACTTTCACCAGGGGCCTGAAAGTCAAAACCGATATGAACTCTAACATGATCAGAATCAGAATCAGCAGTTAACCAAGAAAGTCATCATGACTGCAATAGAGAGGGAAAGCCAGGGAACAACACCAGGTCAAGCAGTTTCTGCAAAAGCTCCCCCCCCCCCCCATGGCTGTCAGACTGCTAAACTCTTTTTAATTTGAACGGTAAATGTTATACAGTAATGTAATGTTGTCATGAGCTGATGCAACACAATTTCATTCTGTGTTTCCGTTGTTCACAGAATGACAATAAAAGCCAATGAACCAAATAAACCAAATGTTTGATAAACCCAATAGTATCATGACTGAACACACACACACACTCAAAAAGGTAATTTCTTGGTGAACTTTAAAGCGTATATTTCAATTACTGTAATAGATCATTGATTTGTGGCTGATGATCTTGGGTTGTGTGAGCACATATATTATATTATTATAATATTAATAATTATTAGTCAGAGGCACCAAAGAGGCTCTGATTCACGCTCTGAACGACAGCACTGGCAGGTTTACGTGTGTGTTTACCACGAACAGTTTCTTTCATCTTTCGTTTCTGCATTGAACATTACACGTCCCCTCTATTCCAGCAACACCACGTCCTCTTCCACGTGTGCACTGAGAGGGAGCAGGCGAGAGAAGAAGACAAGCTTGATGAGAATTTAAAAATCAACAACTCGTCATTCACAGTGTGGTCCCCCCCCACCGCCGCTCCCCCCCACCCCCACCCCCACCGGCCGGAAGCCGCCTGAGACAAGCTTCAGTTTTTCCGCGTCTGAATTGTTAGTCATTGGCAATGTGTGGATGTTGCCCCTGGGTCTCAGACTTGCTGCTCTTTCACTTGCACCCGCTCTATCAACCCACCTCTCCTGAAGGAGAAATGAAACTGTTAGGGCACGGTGGATTGCTGGTTACACAGAATGGCTACTTTAATAACAAACTGAACAAAAGTTCTTTAGTCCTACGCTTTGGTCTTCACGAGCCAATAAGCTTGTGAAGAACCAGCAAGACCTTGCTGGTTCCCTTTTCCAGAGAGACTAGCATGAGAGGCAAAATCTGTCAATAAGTTCTAAATGTGGAAACATTTTAAACATTGTAAGACAAAGATTTGGGTCGTTTATCCTGCTTCATCAAGCTGTGTATTTCCACCTCTTACAATAAAGTAACTGATACTTTTCTTGGAAACAAGCTGTGCACATACGATATCGTGCTAAAAATCACCAGTCTGTCAAATAGTCTTGTAACACTGAACGTATTTCTGTGTCATGAGATCACACGCACGCGACACTATTGACTGCTGTAGAAAGGCGCAGCGGAAAATAGCAAGAAAATGTTCTTTTCCTGTAACTAAGATTGTACTCTACTGGCCTCTGCTGGTCATACAGAAAAACATATCCTAGTCCAGTCCAGCCAGGCTGCCCTCTCACTGGGTGGCTCAGTGAACGTATCAGTTACAGTCCTCACTGTGTGGCCGCAGCCACGCTAAAAGATACAGGCACATTACACGACCAGGGACACTTTTTACTCGACCGCAGTCGCCATATGGCGAGACCGGGACGAAGGACAAAAGTGGAGAGACGGAGAAGGCAAAGACGAGAGAAGAACGGAAGGGAGGAGAACAAAACTGCAGGAGAGAGAAAGAGAGAAGGCAGAGGGTGTTTGAAAAGTATAAGAGGAAGATCGAGCGCCCGTGACATGGAGTCAAAAAAAGGAGAGAAAAATTCTCATCACGTCAGTCCTTCTCTGCGAAGTACAGCTGGAACTTCTTTCAGTGTCTGTGATAGATTTTCCTTGTTTGAGGACAGGCCAGGACAACCTAAACAACCCGCAGGATCAAGACTCTGCCCCCAAACTTACACACGCACACCAACACGACTGAATTCGAGCAACGTTCCTTTCCTCTTCCTATAATGGTAGCCTGTCATTGTAAAATTGATAGTTACCAAAATATGCGTATCTTAGAACAGTCTGTTTGGCATTCAAGTTGGAGTTAAAAGGTTCTTAACCGATGCTGTGTATCCAATGGTTCCAACAAGTCATTCGTTTTGGAGGTTTGTAATCTGAATTAAAAGTCAAAAGGATAGCAGAGACCCTCTGGCTTCAAGGTTGTCAAGGGCTCACTGACAGAAGTCCCCACCTCACCTGAACCCGTTAGCCTACTTGACCCCCAGGGTTAGCGAAGAGTACACCCCATTACCAAAAGAGTGACCTCTGACCTCAATGTTTGACCTTGCCCACTCTTCCATCAACACCACCCACACAATGACAGATGTCTTGCTCCTGAGAGCCATGTTGTCTGTGGGCACCAGCTCAAAAAGATGATGTAATAGAGGTCTGACTCCAGGTCTGTGGGGGAAACAGTCTAACCTCCGGCATCCAGTCAGCAAAAACATTGCCTGGCAAGAGCGTTCAGGGAGAAGGCATGAGAATGTCCAGGCGGAATTGGATAAATCTTATCAAGTCAATTAATCAGCCCTGCATTGTTTTGTCAGATACTTGTATTTATCAGAACCTCCTTCACTAACAATGAGAACGCATGAGCGCAACGTGACGGCAGGAAAACCACAACAGTTGTCGGATGATAATAAGAAACAGCAAAACAGAGAGCAAATAGACGACCACGACAGGCTGGTAAACAGATGGTGGGATAAGCAGACAGAACAATGTTCTGGCTGGACCCACCTGGCAGAGGTGGACAAGGCTAGCTGACTGTTTGAGTTACAGGCCTTGGAAGGGTGTGCATTTGAGTGTGTGTATGTGTGTGTGAGAGAGAGGGGTGGGTTTTATTTTGAGAAGGTGCTGTAGATATAGTGTATACTGCAGTCTGAGCACAGAGGAGAGAGTTTGGAGAGTTTACATTCTGCATTCACCAGCAGCACAAACAGCTTCAGACAGTTGCTGGTGCAGTACCGGGCACTGCCAGCAGGGTGTGATACAGGATGCGGCTGTCAGCTTGGTGTTTGGAGACAGCTGGAGAGTGACAAGCAGAGTTTCCTCCGAGCCAAATGACCACCAAGTGAGCAGAGAGCTCTACATCCCAGCCATCAGCACGTTTACACAGCCTCTGATCCCTGGTAATGACCCACCCCAACCAGCCTTCACTGACAGCCCAGCCTGACACACACACACACACACACAGACATGCACACACACACACACGCAAACAGACACACACAGACAGACGGACCCAGAGACACAAATGGCGACACGCAAACAGACACACATGCTCGCACACATGCAGACACAAGCACACGCACGTACACACGCGCATACTCTACACGTACGTACGCACACAGAGATACACACGCAGACGCGCAGGCAGACATCCACCCGCAGATAGGAGCAGCCTAGGGGGTGGATGGGAAGGTGTCTGGAGTGACAGCCCCTGGGCCATGTTGCGTGAGAGGGGCCGGGGGCTGTGCTCCAGACTCTGTGTGGTCTGGCTGTGTGGTCTCCAGCTGACAGACAGGCAGGGAGGAGGATGGGAGACAAGGAGAGTGAGTGTGCGAGTGTGTATGTGTGTGTGTTTACTTTATCCAGACCCTGGTTCAGCAGCTCTGCAGCCGTAGCCTGTGGGGAGATCCCTGTGTGTTGACACTCAGCATGGCCCTGGTCCTGGCTGGGGGATAAACACAAAGACCCCGGCATCGTCCCATCTCTGTCCCTGGCTGCTCACAGGCCAACTGGGACCTCTGGAGTCCAGCCAAGGATCAGAATGGATGTTTATAACACAGAGTATACGTTTTCTCCAATGGATTGGACAGTACTGGACGGGCAGTTTGGGCATTTTAGGCATTTTGGGCAGTTTGGACAGGGTTGTGTGATTATTCTTTCTAGTGAGAGCAACGTTTTGAGATGGCTATAAATGGGTTCCATTCGAATGAATCTTGTGGTTGAGGTTTGAGAGCTAATAGGGACCACTTATTTTCTTCAGGGTGAAAAAAGCTTTGCCGTCTTGGTTTTTGCTGCAGTCCATCTCACACACCCAGGTGTTCCCATACAGTAATATATGGATTTGCTTTTATATATACAATATTGTGAAAGAGTCTTAGGCATCTAAGATTTTTTAGATAAAAATGGTCTGCGATACATTCAAGCTTTTAAATGTACAAAGCTTTTAAGTGTGATGTACAATTATTTAAGTGCTATTTTAGGGAGCTGTCCAATAGTGGAATGTGATGGCGTGTGTCCTAATTTGTAGTCTTTTCCATGTATATTCTTAGTGAATTTTACTTTATTACTTTTAATTTACTTTTAATATTTTACAAATATTTTTTATTTATGTACATTTTTATTTAGTTTGATACCTTTTTATTTCATGTAGAAACTGTGTATTTATTTATTGCACCTGAAAGTATGCCATCCCAATTTCTTTGTACAATGTACAATAACAATAAAGGTATTAATTCATTCATTCATTCATATACATTCATTTATTCAGTCTGTATTTGTGTGTGTATAAAAGGGCAAGGTTGTTCAGTCTTTCATTATTCCTGAAGCAATTTAGCGGAACTTTTTAGTGCGTAAAACATTTCCACAGAAATGTATGCAGCCAGATACTCTATAAAGACACTTAGTGCGTACCATTTTGAGTGGTGGGGAACCTCCAAACATCAATGCACCTTTAGCCCTCATCTTCCCTGTCATCCAAACATGTCCCACTCCTTCACACAAACACGCATTCACATCATATCAACCACTGGCCGGTTCCAGGCTAGGCCCTGCTGGCCCGCTCTCTAGGGAACGCTGTGTAATGCTGCACTGCTGAGAAAGCGCCATCAAAACATAAATACAACCTCGTCGCATTTCGAACCGTGTAAATAAACAGGGCCACCCAAATTTCTAATTAGAGCTGGTGTGGAAGGCAGGAAGCAGGCTAGCGCTGGAAAGCCTTCCCCCCCCCAATCCTCCCCTCCCTCCTCCAGCCTACCTCCTCCCCCGTAGGGTGTCTGGGTGAGTAGGTGAGTTTTGGGGCGGTGGGGGGCAGGCGCAGAGGAGTGCACCACCCACCTCCCTGGGCTAATCCATGCTCCCGTGTTTCTGCAGAGGACCAACTCTCCAGACTGGTTTCTGCTGAGACTGGACAGCTGGAGGGGAGACAGCCAACCCCCCCCCCCCCCCCCCCCCCCCCAGTGCTCATGGTATCTGCAGCATCAGGTCTGACAGGCTGGCTGACACACCAGGGATCCAGGGGACATCTTTACAAGCTGAGACATGGACGGGCGCCGACAGGGAGGGTTCAACTCAGAAATGGCTTTCCTTCTCACACAGCTTGAGCTCTCTCGGCCCCTCCCTTCCTCTGTCTCTCTCCCACTGTCTCTATTTCATTCCTCCCCTCTCTTTTTCACCTATTACACAAGCTGTTCAGCTTTTCAGGTACCACCCTCCCTAGATCCACTGTAAACTCGAACCTGACCTGACCCCCCCCCTCGCCCCCCACCTCCCCTCCCCTCCTCCACCCATCTTATCTGGCCCATCAATTTTATCAGGTTCTCTCTCTCTGTGGTTGAAATGAGGCATTCTCACTGTAATTCCAGCAGTTCTGGGAACGACTCAGCAACAGCTACCCCCCCCCCTCCACACCTCCCCCCACCCCTCAGACCACCCAGGCACTGGACTCTGGTAGTGTGAGTTGAGCAGAGGCCTGGACATGATAAGGCATACTGGTACCTCTCTCCTGGGAGAGACAGTTCTCTAATAGTGCGGTGGAGATTGACCCGATAAGTTGTGAATCAAAGAGGACAGCCTCACTTGGAGGCCCCGCTGTGTGGCCCTGCGCCGGCACTCTCAGAGTGAGGCTAGAGGCCAGGTATTGCAGGACCTGGGCAGCCAACGCAAACACACAACCACTCCTCGTGTGCCCTGTCAAGTCATAATGTCCTCTGCCAGTGGTCATGTTCACACCAAACTACTGATAGGATGAGGACTGCCTTGTTTAATTACTCAATTTCCTTCCAAAGGTGGAAAGGGATTTGGGGATTTTTTCATTTGCCTCCCATTTGCCAACCTTCTCAAACAAGCCCTGGGATGAAGTAAGCGTCTGCATTTTACATGTGGAAGGATTTCATTTACTTTTTGGAATTTTTTTGTAACATCAGTATTCTTTTGTAGGTCTCCCCTACATGGTTGGCAACCTTCGGACCAAAAAAACGAACCGCCACTGTCACCGTCCTGAACCGCCACCGACCAGGCTTGCCGTCCTGTGATGCCGTGTGGTCACTGATACCCTGGTCTGTGGATGGGTTGCCAGGTTCCTCCTCATTCCACCCTCCATTGTTCAGTGTTTATGTTTGATTGGTCTGTGTCTGCTGTGTTTTTCCCCCAGGCTCCCATCCAGCCACACAGGAAACAGCCAGTCTAAACAGTGGGCAGGGGAAAACCTCCTTCCCCTCTACCCTGGGCTGGGAGCTCAGTATAAACAGATAGGGGTTCACCGTAGAGCTGAGATCTGTGAAAGTCAGAGTTGTCAGTCAATTGAGGACTCCACATTCCAGGGCTGCAGAGGACAAAAAAATGGCTACGGAAAAAATCTAACTGAAATAATTACTTTCCTATCCAGTTTTATCAATGTGATACAGGTTTCACATTTCAGTTTGCGTGTACTACTGTGGGAAATTAAAAACTTCAAGGGGCACAGTGTGGACTGGCAACTCTGTAATTAGATCTGGTGGATGGGGGAGGATCTATCCCAGAATCCTCTCTGAGAGGCCAAACCTTGCTACAGTTACAGGACAACACAGGATAT
Organism: Plecoglossus altivelis; assembly: GCA_036571765.1. Lineage (NCBI taxonomy): Eukaryota > Metazoa > Chordata > Actinopteri > Osmeriformes > Plecoglossidae > Plecoglossus > Plecoglossus altivelis. The sequence goes on from BROE01000001.1 coordinate 2,089,152, forward strand.
TAGCCTGGTTCCAATACAGGAGCTGGATTGACCGTTCGAGGCCCTCCAGCAGGTCAGAGACACCTGGAGCAAGTATGAGACACTGACCAGTCAATCAGGGAGATCAGCTGTTGTTCTAGCCTTGCGTCTCTCCAACACCGCTGAGGACACAGTCTCCTAGGAGGAGGATGTAGCCCATAACCAAACATAACAAGGCAGCGTTCATGTGTAACCGCATCACCTTCTTCGAGGTGTAAAAACGAAAAAAGGACGCACTGCGAGATTTGCACTAATATTGACCTTCCATTAACAGAGACTTCCAGCCTCTGTCTGGGATAAGCGTTAAAACCTCCTGGAACCCTCTGGGAAACAAAGTTTTGAACAGCAACATGGTGGTTTGAACAACCCCGGTTAGAACAATAAGCCAGGTTCTGGTGCGGTTCTGGAAAGACCCTGGTTCTGGTTTATGTGGGTCTGCACAACATGGCTTGGTACTAAGGTTCCACCGGTGTCCACATGTGGTTCGAGTTACTCTAACATTGGGCGTGTTTACTTACAGCATATTCATTTGCAGTGTGATGATCAGCTAGATTAGCTACGAGCCTGTCTACGGCTCGTTATGAATGGGACACTTGTGTCTTTGGTTATTTGAATCAACCTGGTCTTAAGTTGTGTTTTCGAGGCGAATGTCAAGAATGTGGTTATAAAAGTAGAAAATCTGAGAACAATATTGGTTACGGTGTGGGACTTACTTAGCGAAAGATGACCTTTAAACAAAATGATACGCTGAAATAAAAGTATTCAGGGGTAAAAGATCAGTGATTCTGATACTTTACCTCATTGCCCCTTGATTCAAGCATGTGTTGAAAAACATGCGAAGAACGTTTCTTAAGTGGCCAGTGTCGGCCTGGGTAGTCCTGCCTTGTCTGCTATGCGGTAAAAGGCTCTTAAACTGTATAAATAAACCACTCCAACTGCTCTAATAGAGCCTATTACCTTGTCTTGAACACACGTGCCAAGCCCCTTGCTGCCAGTAGGGGGCATGTTTGGACGTGTTTGTGAGTCTTGTATGAAAAAGGAGACTGCTTTTTTCCTCGGGAACGCAAAGCAACTCGCACACTCATGTTGTTACCGGTGGTATTAGAATGAGAGAAAAGCACTACCCTCTCAATTACCCAGCATGCCACAGCCCTGAAGATCGCACTTGATGGTTCATGTTGGTCGTGTTGGACGCACCTATATCCCACCAGCCTCGTAAACTTTGACCATATGTGTGTCTGGATGACTGTGTGTGGACGTGTATAATCTGCATTTCACTCCAACTCTATCTGTACCTATCAGTTCCAACAACCCATTTGTGGCCCCACAGTGACATTTGACTTCAGACAGCATTTGAGCTTTGATCGCCCCCACAGCCTGGCCCTGACAGCATCATCCTCTCCTGTCCCTTCACTGGCCCCTTCGCGTGCCAACTGTACCAAACAGGGCCACTGTCTGGCTGCTTCATTTACATGGATTAAACAGACAGAACATGGTGCAGCAGGATTATTGGCCTTGCTCCTGTCAATTTGCCAGATCAACTGGTGTGACTTCTGGTGGCTTAACAGGACAGGGTTGCGTGGTCCTGTTTTGCATGGCCCAGCCTCCTTTGTGGGGTTCTAAGTATGGGCTGTCTCTCTGGCTCTCTGTGTGAAGGTGATCAGGCTGTCATCAGACTCACGTGCCGTTGCATATCTGTCCTCCGTTATTCCCTTTAACTCCGATATTACTACGTCAATCTACTCTTTGACTACCATCCCCTTACCACTTAATTCTGCCTAGTCCAGCGCATGGAGCCAGCTCTGGGCTTGTCAGTGATGGCTGGCCCTTGAGACAAGCGTTTATTTGGCCTGGGAGCACTAGTTATACCCTGTGTGGTCCATAATTATTAGTTTGTTTACAAGAGTTAACACTGAACCCTATGCATGGCCTGAGGCAGACATTCCAGCTTTCCTTCCTCTTCTCCACAGCTGGAAGAGAGAGAGGATAATGAAGTAAGAAAGATGTTCAAAAATATTTCAGCTGGACAGATGTCAAGTGTATATGTGTGTATGTATGTGTGGGTGCATACATGGGTGTATTTACCAGGACTTGCATTATTCATACCACTCAAACCTTGACGTATTTCCTTCCACATAACGTCTTCCTGTCTCCTCTTACCTGTAATTGACCCCCACATCGCTGCCGTCTGATTGGGTGAGCCCCGCTCTCAGGCAGGGCCAAAAGCTTATCCAGGAAGACCCCACGGCGGTAATATATTTGTGGTGAAGTTCAACGGCACACCTTGCCTCTTATCAAACGCCTTTTGATACGATGCGGCCCTGTCAAAACAAGCTAATGTGAAAACAGGCCAGAGGGGGTTTCTTCTGACGGAATCAAAGTTCTTCGACCGTCTAATCACCTGCTCACTTCAGTCGTGAACAGGCAGAGGTTAGCTTCTGGAGAATGAGGCGGAAGAGATTTCTGTGGGAACCGTGCTTGAATGTGATTACATGGAATGAATCTGAAGAAAATACAGTTGATTGTGTCCTAGGTACACCTTCAGAATGTTTATTTGTATTCGGAAAATAGTAAAGCCATCAACAAGACCTGTTATCAAGGTTGATGACACAAAGTACAAAGGCAGTAGGATTTATCTTGGAAGTAATCAGAACGACGCCAAGCACTGTGCCATTCTCTTGCATGTCTGCTGCTGGTCACTTTATAAAGTACCTGCATATCATTGAACAATCAACCGATCTGTTATCTGAGCACAATGAAAGAACTATCGTTAGTGCCAATCAATTATAGTTCAGTCAGACTAATCAGGCGTGGTCGTTTGAAAGAGGGACCGCTTTTATTGTTGTGCACAGATAAGCATACAAGAATAAATCAATATTTCAGACCATGTCACATGTAGGGGAGATTTGAACTTACACCAACACTTTCTCTTAAAACAGCAGCCGTGAGCGAGAATGTCTGTCTGTCTGTCTGTCTGTCTGTCTGTCTGTCTGTCTGTCTGTCTGTCTGTGAGGCTGAGCGGCTGGTTGGCTGGCCAGCTTGTCTGTCTGTGTGTGTGGGTCTGGACTCTGTAGCGTGACTGGGTAAAACACAGCTGTCAGAAGGTGTAGAAAGGCCTCTCTGCTGGTCTCAGCTGTAAAAACAGTTAACTAGAAGCTACATACACAGAGAGAGACACACACACACAGCCTCCTTTCAAAAGAACGATACAACAGATTTATGTAAAAGGCAGCTCAAGGACTCAAGGCAGCAAAATTGCAATCAAGAAATTTGTGTCTAGACTAGCACACCATAAAAATACTTATGATGTATGAGCAGTAAAAATGTTAAGCAGGAAAAAAATCTGAACAGCCACCATAGCCAATGATCTTTGACAGCATGATGTCCTCTCCAAAAACATGTCCTGTCATTAAAGTCAGTCTGGGCGTGGTTCAGTAGATTATTCTGTATCTGTTAAGATCTTAGCTATCTACATATCAGTATAATTGATGACATATGACTGTAACCTGGTATAATTCTATCCAATCCTATCAATTCATTTCCTAGAACCAAGAGTTGGCTGATAACAGCAGCTAGCAGGTGCAGTTCGTGCCAACACCAGGTGACTTATGTGAAGTAAAGAGACAATGATTCAGAATGCAAGTACACAATGAACGGACTTACAGTAACACTATAACACCCAGATCACACATATCCTCTCCTGTCTGGTAACAGACATCCATCATTTGTTGAGGACAAATTATGATGTAAAACAGCAAGACTTTGTGAGCACAGATTGACATGGTTTGAAAGCATTTAATTTGCTCCTTTACCATGAGATGGTTAGAGGTTGAAGAATAACTGCTGTCCATTAAAACGCATAGTCCAAACTGCATCTCGGAGGCTCTTGTTTTCTGTGTCTGGAGGATATTTACAGTTCCTGTCAGGGCCTGCAGGCTGGAGCAGAACGTTTTATGCAACTCCCAGAAAACATATGGACAACGCTACACTCCCTGTAGATCACATGCGATGTAATATAATGGCACATAACTGGATGGTACAACATCACGTTCAAGCCCAGCTCATATAGAAAATAACAAAATCCCATTCCAATTTGACAGTCGAAACAACATTTTTATGTTAAATATCCCCCACCAATCAACCACAGTTTTCCTTCTAATAAAAACGAGATCTTCTTGATCTTCTCAGGTACTCATTTAATTAGAGCCTTTGTCTGCCTTTCACACGAGCGTTTACGTTAAACTTGTTCAGTCGAATCTAGGATGTTGCGGTGAATAGAGCCAGAATAACTGCAGGAGTGGAGCAACGACATTATCCAAGCATCCCTCAGAGACAGTCTCAGCCAAAGCTCCACTCCCCCCATCTCAAGTAACCTGGGACAGAACTCACCCTCATGAAGACAGGCCACATAATCACCTCATTCTGCTGGTGTGTCAGTCAGCTCTGGGTGCACGGCTGTTAATCAGAGACGCATGGGAGTTGCTCTCATTATGGAAGTGTTTGAACTCTAAGGTTACGCATCTCTACTAAAGTAACAAAAGACGAGCCGTTTAATGTCCACGCTTTCCTCCCAAGCCTCTGTTTGTGACAGTATTACGCAATAAGGTTGGCCATATTTACTTGGAAATGGGCCAGGGGGTTTATGGACTCATGGATTCAAGGTGGAAATAAAGTACAGTGTTGCAATATAGAATCAAGCAGATTGGTTGTAGTTGTACAATCAGCCAGCCAGCCTGACAATCATTCAGCCAACCAACCAGCCAGCCAACCAGCTAGCAAGCCAGTCAGCCTGGTCTGCTTATGTACCTAAACCCACATTGCGTGCCAGACAGGAGTCACCCATGTCAACACATCAGCATGGAACCACGAGAGCATGAGTCACTTGTGTTTACTGAGTAGAAGGTTTCTCTCTGTCTCCCCCACACACTCTTCAGTCATCCCTTACCTCATTTGGATCATCTATGCAACCACTACAGAACAATAGGGAGGAATGTCAGGTCTGTTCGTGTGCGTGCCCCATTGCCTATCTTTAGACTGTTTACATGAGACTTGCCAGACAGCTTTAAAGACACCCATGGTGTGTGTCTGCCTAAAAACACAAGGAGCCAACTAGCTTTAATAAACAAACAGAATGAAGATGCTGGTTGCCTCCATTGAGAGAGATATTGATATGACCCAAGATGGTAGTCCCTGTTCATTATTGTACTTTTCCTTCATCAACAAACAGGTGTTACTCCCTCCCAGGCAAACACTCCTCTACATGCCTACATGCCCGCCCATACCCCATGAAATGTAAACACATGACCAGAACAGGTGACTGCCAGACTAAATGTAACTTCATACCTGCAGAATACACAACTTGGACATTTTTTAACCTATCCCAGGAAAATAATAATGATAGGGTAAATGAATAAAAATCCACTTTCCTTAGTTGCGGAATAGATGAATTAAATGAATTAAATTGTGCTATGGAGGATTCTGACTTTACATTTTTTCCAAAACCGTTAACTGTCACATGCCATTCTGGCCAAAGCCTTCCATTTCCTGGTCACTAACATGTGACTTTTCTAACGCAATACATGACATGCTGGTTGGCTGAGGTTCTTGTTGAGACTTTGAATTTCCCTTGTTTGTTTGCTGAGGCGGGATATGAGAGGGTTGTGAAGAGCAGAACTTTTCCTGTTCTGCTGCAAAGAAAATGACAGTGTTCATCGTTTGCTACAGCAAACATCAACAGCAATTATTGCATTACAAACATCCTCTTTTAGTCCAAAATGACCTACTTAGAGCTGACATGATTACAAATCACGATTTTGTTTCATGACGAATCCCATTCCAGTTACGGACAGAGGGTCAAAACAATTGGCAAAAAAAAGTTCCACACGTGGCGTATGTAACCATGGTGATCTGACCATAAAAGAATCGTGCGCTCTTTTTCTCTATCAAGAAGATTTGAAAGCTAACCTCTGAGTGATGTGAATCGATTCATCCTGCGGTTCCTGACCAGTATTGAACATGGATAATCTCCCGTCCATTGTGAGTGTATCTGGCAGTCAGACAGTGACTTGTCCAACGCTACATTATCAGAAGATCACCACCACACCCATACATGGCCTCGCCTCTGATGTTGGCCTTGAAGAGAGAACACTAGGCACACACAATGCAGACACACACTCTCACACACACACATACACACACATATACTGAGACTACAATACACCTGAGCATATTGCTTGTAATGGGATGGCAGTTCTCTTTCTGCACTTTGATCCCACCGTTCATGTTCTCAGCGATCCTCTGAGTAGTTCGGTCTTCTTTGTGTTTTCTAACTACTCCCCTCTTTCATTCTTTGGAGGCTGTCCTGGAGTGAACCGTTTGAATAAAGGTCAGCCTGTGAAAAGATGCCAGTGCCTAGAGTATTCCTTTTTATAGTAAGCCCATTTGCACACAACATCAAGTGAAGCACAGCTCATCGTGTCTGTATGTGCTCTTTCTTTCTGGTCTATTCTGTTCAGCGTGGCCTGGCAACTATGAGCATGCAATATGGCCAAATGTGCAAAGCTGCATTTTTCAAGTGTCCAACATTTCACAGAAAGCATATAACTAAGTGAAAACTCACCAAGCATTAACATTCCTGAGTCTGTAAAATCACCCGCAGTGTCTAAGGGGTTCACTCCTGCACCAAGCCTGAGGTCGTACACTCACCAACTGTCAGCTGCAGCCTAACTTATTGCACCTGTGCTGCCTGGTATGGCAGCTATTTTCTAAAGCGTATTTTCACTTTTTTCAGAGAAACTAGAAAGGCTATGCCATTCCAGTCAGGCTTCAACAAGTGTTTGGATCTTAAGAGTGAGTAAAACCCTCGAGAGAAACATACACATGGCTTATTCATCAGCCAAACACCTCATTCAGACACTGTAAACGATGGTTGTGCCAGTTGGACATGATCCTGTCGAGCTTCAGTTAGGTACATCCATCCCCCCCAAAAAATGCCAGCACAACATCAGCCTCTCACGTCTGTCTAAAAGGTCACGATGCTATTGTGAGAGCTTTTCCTTCGAGTCGGGCCTTCTGGCTTCAGTTTGTGTTGTTTTCTTGGCTGTTGTTGTCAAAGGGGTTCTGAGCTGAATGTAGATCCTTTTGACAAAGGCTTTGTTTAGGTCTGGCTTGTGAATGTGACAGGCTTTGTAACGGCTTGAGGGCAGAGGGAGGAAGTTCTTTCATCGCGCCCGCCTCTTTGGAGTTTGACCCTCCATTGTTGAACACAGGTCCACTTCACGCGTCTTGATTGAGTTCCCAGATCATCCAGAGCATTATACGCAGATATCAATCCTGTTGGCGCGATTGTTGATGCACTTCAAAGTCAACTGGATGTGATGTATTAAAGGAATAAACTACAGCTGGCAAAAGCGACACGGTGGGTCTTCATTTTGAATGTGTCACTCGACCGCCTGAAACATCGCTCAGAACTTCAGGTGGGGAAAATCAGTGCAGTGTTTCTAAAGTCTTGATTAGAAAGCTTTTCTTTTTGTCAGGAGTGAGTGTAGGAGAGGAGTCTCAGAGTTCAGTAGTGGAAACAGCCTGTGATGACATCACAAGGACAAGTCTTCCTGTTCCTCTTGTGCTCCGGTGCCCTTCCTCTCTCTGATGTCACAGGCCAGGTCGAAGGTAAGAGACCGACCAAAGACCCCCTAGAGAGAGACCCCTGTCCAGTCGAGTGACAAAAATAGAACCGACCCCGCCTCCCTGCGATTCACCTAGCCCCTCTCCGACCCTTGCTCCAACCCCCCCATCCCCGCCCCCTCCCCCACCCCGCCCAGCCCAGACAAACACTGGGGTGTAGAAAAGAAAACATCCTCTCCTACAGTTGTCCTTCTGCCAGCTTGACCTCCTGGGAAAGGTAGAGTGGGACCCCAGCTGAGCTTCCCTGAGCACACATTCCCTGTTTACAACAAAGTAGGCCAGGTGACCACAGGCACAAGCTTTTACGTCACCAACTGACAAAAAAACGCGAACCGACCAAGACCGCAGGGAACCAGTGAAACACTGGTCCAGACGAGTATACTAAACCAGAACTGTGCCCATAACAATACGAACCCAAACAAAGCAATCAACAAGGAAATTATGAAAATTCACCAACCAACTGGTCTGTGTTATATCTTGCCATTTTGTCACTGTATGACAGTACAGCAGCTGTACTCTGCAGCGCTGTGTTGTTAAGGCCTGAGTAAGCTGTGCGTGAGATCACTGTTTGTGTCTGGGCTTGTTTATGTTTCTGTGATCTGTCAGCGTGTCCCTGGGCCTTTCAGAGCTCTGCTCCCGCCCTCTACTCCCTCTCCTAAATATGTCCTACTGATAACGAGACCGGCTTTGGCAGGTGTTTCCTTGTAGGCCACCACCAAATCCTCTGCTTGAAGTGATAGACGTTAACACACCCTGACTGCTCCAGGGCAGCCCCGGAATGTTCCTCAGCCCTTCTTGAGAAGACTCGAGAGGACTTGGAAAACACCTGATTTCAAGGGCTCAATACAACACTAAAGTATTACATAAAACAATGGTTTAAATGTGGAAGAGCGTATTGGGTGCTTTCAATCATCTCCATCTTTGTGGTTGGGAGTGAAGAGCCAGGGAGAAAGAGATGTGAAGACGAACAGGGAGTTCAGTCTGACCTCCCTGACCAGCACACACAGTCCAGCGCATCACATTCTAGCTATACTACCGGTCCTGTTTGACTAGTGTCTAACTGGTCTAACCGAATCATCAAAGGCCAACGTTTCACCGTGCGGCTGTAATGTTTTCTACCCTTTCATCAGGAATGTTTATATAGACAACTGTTCAGAGCACGTTGAAGCCTATCTGATGACGCAAATCTAATGGCTGGAGACTGAATCATGAAATGGGGTGGAACTTGATCTCTCACGCACCTTGGTGGCCATGGGGGGTGGTAGTGCACATCAACCTCCTGTCTCTGATGAAAGGATGTCGGACTAATCTGGGAGAATCTGTCACCTGGACAGCAAACAGGAGAGGCTGTGTCACACTCTTTTATGGCTGTAGGTTTTGGGAAGGAGTGATGGGAAAAAATGGTTGCAGTTTGACACTCATCGTATTTTCTCTCTCTCGATCGCTCGCCCGCTCTCATCTTCTCCAAATCTATGCTGACTTGTGAGAACGGCCTCATTCACACCGACTGCATTCTCCTCATGTTAGACATGTCACGTGTCAAGACAGATAAACATTAGCAGAGGAGGTGTTTAAACAAAATAGAATCCCTCACTTCCAATTTGTAAATGAACTATTGACATGGGTAGCTTTTGCTTTATGGCGCTGCCAAATTATACAAAACTGTGTTCACTTGCTGTACTAAGCTTCACCGGACTGGTATTATACCTGAGGCAATAGTCACATTTATACTAAGACCCAGCAACAGGTGTGTCTACAATGGTCTTCAGATACTGGATAACATGCATTAGTTGTGGCTTTTCTTTGTCTGTTGATATATAACATTACCAGGGTCCAAAGGTACCAGAGGAGACCTGGACTATAGGTCGAATCTGCCTCTGAGTCCCTTTCCAGAGTGGTTACATTCCTTGGACTGACGCACATGATGACGTCTGTAACCTGACAGCCCGTATAGCTCTACACAAATCATTAGAGATTATTAGGAGGCTAAAAGCTAGACAAGGAGGCATCTGTGAGACTAACAATTGCAGGTTATTTTTAGCCTGGATGTGTCATAGAAGAAGCCCCGAACAAAACCACAGAAAAAAGAGATCAGGTGGGAAACATGAACACGCCCTTCCTGACACATTATCCCTCACACACACACTCTCTTCCTCTCCCTCCCCCTCCTCTCTCTCTCTCTCTCTCTCTCACACACACACACACACACAAACACAAACACACACAAACTCATTGACTCAAACATTCCGGAATAAACCGTGGATTGATCATGTTTAATTTACTCATACTGATCTATGCGTTACGGGAAGCTTTAAGGGAACTCCTTCACAAACATTTAACTATTCCGTCCTGGTGACCTATAATTATGAAACCTTCCAGGAAGCTAATTCCACCATACAATAACAACAGCAGGTGTCAGTAACCGTAAAGCATCGGTGTATGATGAGGGCAGCCACCTGTAGCATTTTCAGAACTGGGAAACCAGGTTCAGGTCAATGTCACCACAGGGAACATCCTTTTCTAATGGACATGACTCACTCACCGCACAAGACAAGCCAGTGTTCATCAACCCAACTGAGTGGCCTGAAGTTTCCACTGAGAGAAGGATTCATTTCTCAGTCATGGTTCTCCACATTGAGGCTGTACGGGGGGGGGGGGGGGGGGCTGCCTGTCCGTAGCTCCAGCTGAGATGCACAAGCAAATTGAGATTCTCCATGACAACCAGGAGAAAGAGGCAGCATTGCTGACGAGGCTAAAACAGGTTAAGCATGAAAGCTAGGAGTTGCCTGCTCGCTGACACAGCTACTTAAACATGGATTTGCAAACCATGTTTAACAAGCTCCCTGTGTGTAAAGCCCTTGATACCGGCCTTGATACCGGCCCGATGTTTGACTGGATTCGATATCTGCTGTTCTGTAACAAACACCTCATCAGTCATCTCTTGGAATCAGACTGTAGGCTAGGGAATGGCTCCTACCATATGGAAACATGAGAAGAAGGGTGGGCTTTTGTATGGCAACTGTGCTGCTGGTTTACTGTGACTGACATCACCCTCTTCACACAAGTGACAAGGTTGACAGTGATACTGTGACGCACACAACGATGAGAACAAATTTCCCCTGAGACAAAAAACCATGCAGTGGCTGAGGATTTCCCCAAAGCTTTCCTGGACCACAGGCCAAGATTGTTCCTTAAGACAACAACAAAATGTTAAAACGCATGTATGGTGCTGCTGCTTCAGTCAGTGTGGTCTCAAAGTGAGGAAGGCCGGCTGGATGAGGTGTGGGAGGGCCTGGTGAATGAGGTGTTGGAGGGCCTGCCGGAGTAGGCCTGCCCTGAACATAATTTTTGGCAGGCCTGACGGCAGACGTGATGTTTAGCAGAGTGCTGATATGGTGGAGCTCCACCATAGGGCTCATGGAGGGAGGGGAGATGGATGGCAGAGCAGGGACAGTAATTCTGCTCTCCATGACAGGCAGGTGCAAGCTAATTCACCTGGATGATAGTCTGTCTACACTCCAACTATACTTAAAGAGACATTTCATCTGACAACATACACACATTCACGCTCCCTTGGAGAAATGGAGAGGTGATATGTGGAAAGGCACACACATGCACACACACGTGGCTCTGCCACACACGCATGGACACGCACATCCAATCCACTGCCCGCCTCAGTCGCACGTACATACACACACTCAGATCTGAAGTGTAAACATTCCCCAAACACAGGCATGCAGGCCAACACACAGCAGCCACAGGACCATCGGACAGAACCTCGACCCCGACAACGACAGCAGATCCAGAACAGGTCTGGCAGCACATGGCATGGAAATAAATATCATTAAACTCTGCTGTCAGTTTGAATTTGGCTCTGCTGACTGCACCACCATGCATGAAGCTGGCTGTCCTCCACACAAAGCTTCCTCCTCTCTCTCACACACACACACATACATGCACTAATGCATGCAAATATGCTATATGCACACACCCATGCATTGACTGTCCACACACATGCTCATGCATGTGTGCGGAGGATGGATGTGCAAACAAAGACACACACTGACACAGACAAACACACATATTTCACATACAGACCACCAGGGAGTTTTGTTTATTGAGGATAAACCCACATTAGAAACATAGCAAGCTTACATTGATTTCTGCATGAACTACCACAAATCTCAAAAGTAGCATTCAGATCCATTTGAAGTAAACGCACATGGAGTAAGCACATGACATAAATAAAACATTAACACAGCACAGGCAGAGTGGGTTAGTGGTTGGCATGATAGGTAACTCTCGAGTCACAAAAACAAACTTCCAGGTTATTCTTAGAGACCGTTTAGTTCAAAGACAGGATAGGCCTACATTAGAGCGATTAGCAAATAACAACCAGGTCATCTATATCAGCGACATAAAAACCTGCTGCAATCGGAATCATCCGATCATTATCATTGACTTGCACTATTTTCTTTTAAAATATCCAACATGATGAATGCCCTTTCATTGACACCCGCTTGCGTAAATGTGAGGAGGTGTGCTCCAATAAACCTGCGTCAGTTTCGTGCAAAGCCCACGCTCACCTGAAGGGAGTTCCTCCTCCCTCTTGCACGCAGGGCTCTTTGTTGTCAAGGCGGTGCATTTTTTTCACCCATTTCTCTTATTTGAAAATAACCCAAACAGGTTCTGTGGATGTAGTAACGGTGATATTATCTAAGCACACTTCACCTGAAGGGGGATCCCTTCACAAGTTTTTTTTTCTTTTTCCTTGTCTGCACGAAAGCGGCCCGAAGCTGAAAGCTTTTAAAGACGAAACAAGTCCAATGTTTTTGAGGCAGGCTAAGCCCTGCTAACACCTTTTTAAATACTTTTTTTTCAAGCCACACAGTAAATAGTCATTTTCTCACACTAATACACGCAACGTCTTGAGGTCAAGACCTTTGTTTTTATAGACACCCTGTAAATCACAGTTAAACAAACAGACTGTCGGTTCAAATTGAGAGAGAGAGGTGTGGAAAGGATTTATGTCTTTACTATGAGCATTCAGTTATTGATGAGTGCAACATCACTCTGTCACCGTATTTCATGAGCTCCTGCACCGGTGACTGTGTTCTGTTTCTTTCAGACTTGCTATTCGACCAGAGCACAGACAGTGTATCTCCCCAGATTTCTATCACCAAACAATTTTTACAGTATCAACAATGTAATCTGGATTCCACGCGCTCACTCACAAAGCTTGTTTTAAATGTTTGGGCACAGGGCATCCGACCGTGTCCTCACGCGACAGCTTGATAAGGACTTTTTTTATAACATTAGAAGCATCCCAACAGGGGTGGCCCAGAACGCTGGCTCATATCCATGAGTGGGAACAACCAGGTGTGGAGTTCTGCCCTTGAACTAGACCTACTCCTTTGTCCAAATCATTCCAGCGCTTGTCTGCTACTAATGCGCTGTCTTCTCAAATGACTAGCCTGAACATTCACAATAAAAAATCTCAGCCCAAGATTAACATTCACTGAAGTAATTGGTTTAATTTGTCAGTAACTGAATACAAACTGCCAATGCACCCATGAAGTCAAACATGCCAAATTCGACATGACCTCAAATATTGAAGAAGTCAAACCTTTCACAACATCATACAAGGTAATACCTAGCCCTTGAGTTCCATGGCTTGTATTCAGGTGGTTGAGACGAAGTCAGATTCATTTGATTACACAGAAAAGTCTAATTGTTTAAAAAAAAAGCAGATTCACTGCCATTGTAAACAATTTGTTCTCGATGACTTGCCTGGTACAATAAAGGTAGAATAAATATGAAAATGAAAACCACCAACAGGAGATTTGATCCCAAGCCACTGCTGTCTGTGGTTTATCAATTCCCCATTGTGACACCCCATGGTGACATTGCGATGGGAGTTCACCTGGGCACGAATCAAAATGCAAATTGCGAAAAAACGGCTCAACCACATTCCTGTCATTTTGGCACAAGCTGCTGTTTGATAACATAGAGCCCTTTTGAAATCTACAGCATGTTAGAACAATAGATTTAAAACTGGTATTGATTTACATTTGCCTGCCTCAGGTGTCAGTTTGAATGTCATTGACATTGAATAAGTGTTTGCCATCGCGCAGGGAAATAAACGTTAGCAACTCAGATAGCAAAAGGTTAACCACAGGTCAACCCTATTCTTCACACTAATCTCTGTGATTGCCAGGAGTTTGACATTGATGGGAATGCTGCTTATGTGGAGGAACATGTAAACGAGCCAGAAGCCACCGTTGTTAATAGGCTCTGCCCTTGCCTGCCGCTGAATACAACCGCTAAACTTACATCACGCAAACAAGTCCAACAGTCCTGCTTATGGAAGCTGGCAAAAGGAAAAAAACACACACCGCTATTTCATGGCTGGACTTTCTGGTGTCACCATAACAAGATTGTAACTGGGTGTACTTCTAATAGCCAACTCTCTGGTTGAACACGCTCACATGAAGAAATAGCATGCTTTTGCTCGTTGTAGGCCTCCATGCATGCATGGCACAGAGAAACAAGAGAGAGAGAGAGGAGCAGGTTGCTGCCTGTTTATCACTCAGATTGGTTTCTATTTAGGTTCTGTGGTCTCTACACCTGAGGGCTTAGGAACACAGCTTCCAAACAGATACAAAAATACATCCAGACTGTCAATTAAAGTAATAAGAGAGTAAGGTTACCTACAGGTGAAGACAAACCTGGTGTTCTCAACATTCAGATGCTGTAGACTGACAGATAACTGTCTTTAAAAAGAAACGATCCACTCCATGTAGAGACTGAGCCATTCTTTGGTAGCAACACAGGATTTATGGCCCCCAACAGTATAATTGCATCTGGTTAGATGTCATTGAAATGTGTTGCTGTGTTTATTAGAGAACACAATGTAACTATGTGCAGCACTTTAGATTGCAAGTGTGCCATAGAGAGGGCTTTACGCGTCATCTTATAAAAACTTTAAACAACATTGATGGTGTTGATGTTCTCGGACAGATTGCATAAGAATTCTTGCAGAGCGTCTTCAGTGTTAAGCTAGTCATTAATACTGGTGCACACAACACAGCTGTTTAAACAACGCTACAGTTGTAACTTTATTTGTAACTACAATTACACATCAAAAGTGTTTTTTATTTAAATGGACATAAACAATGCATTTGGGATGTATTTAAAATTATTGCAAATGAAATACATACATTTCTGTGTTCCTTGAAATCAAACTCTCTCTTCAATAACTTTTTTTTTTGTCTTAAAGCTTTTCAAAAGTGGTGTGAATTGAATA
Organism: Plecoglossus altivelis; assembly: GCA_036571765.1. Lineage (NCBI taxonomy): Eukaryota > Metazoa > Chordata > Actinopteri > Osmeriformes > Plecoglossidae > Plecoglossus > Plecoglossus altivelis. Next base: position 2,104,159 of record BROE01000001.1, read on the forward strand.
AAATATAAATTGCTGAGTGGTGAGTTTTTAACTGAAAAGGAAACAGAGGCTACATCTGCAAAAAGAGTGGATTCAGATGCGTCTTGACTGAACATAATGTTGCTTGACATGGACTCTTACTGAATGGGGTGCATGTTCAGTACTGTAAATTGGCACTTGCACAAACCACAAAAAGTCTCACTTTCAGAGTACTCAGAAAATATGACCTGCCTCATCATGTTAGAAAAGCCATTCTCAGAACCTTCAGTGAATCCCAAATACGCTGGTGCACAACCTTCTGACTCTGGGTTCATGGTTAAGCCTCCCATCCTAGCAAGATTTGGCGTTAGCGGTTGGCGTGCCTATCCACAATAAGATGTTTATCTGGCCTCTCCCCCCATCATGATACAGTGCTGGGCCAGCTGCTCCAGTAATGTTGCGCCTGCCTGTCAGTAACAGCTCATGTAGCTCTGCCTCTCTCTTTCCGCCGGTCCTTCACACGCCACCCAGGCACCCAGGAGGAGAAAGACAGGGCAGAGTGATCCCAGCAGCCAACGCTTGGGCCGTCTGTTATCGCCCGCTCACCATTGGGAGGCTGCCCCCATTCAGGAACTTCCAGTCCTTTTTTTCTATTGAGTCTCTCTCTCTTTCTCTCTTTCTCATTTTAAGGGAGCGTGAACTACAGTGGTGCTTTCTTGGCAGCGTCCGCAACCCCCCATCCCCCCTCCCCCCCCACGCGCACACAGACACTCTTTGCCTTCCCTCTGTCTAAACACGAGCGAAGAGCCAAATTCTGTACTCACGCAGAGGGTTTGCACGAGATGCCCCGCCTAACCTCCATACCGCCGTGCCCCCCTCCCGCTCCCATATGTTACTTCCCTCCCCACCCCTTCTGCCTTGGCGCCCTCACTCCCTCCAGGTCGAACCCAGAGGACCTGTTCTCTCCCTCTGCTGGATAAAACCAGATGAGCCCTGGAACTCGGTGCTGAAAGATTAATTGGCCTCCGGGACACAACTGTGAAAAGGCAAAGAGGAATGTTATTGTCTCGGTCGGGAGTGTTTGTCACCTTTTCACCTACGGGAAAACATCACTGTCACCGTCACTGAATGCATTACTGATATCTGTGGTTACTCTCCAGTTTACCAACCTCCAATCCTCACTGTCCCTGTTGACTTTTATTGTTTAGTTTCAGCCCCTCCAAGTGATGTTAAAGATCCTTGCTTGAAAAAGACCTCAGTGAAGACTATCAATTTGGTCCTTTGGCCATTGAGCTTCTTCGTCTAAAACCTAATGTAAGTCAAAACCATTACAGGCCAAAGAGATGCTTTCCATGCCAAGTTTACCGCAGAGGTGGTAATGTGATTCCCCATGTTGCAGCTTTGCTGTTGTTGAACTCAGCCTCCAATATTATTCTTGAAACAGTCTGTCTACAAAATCCATCACAGCCAACGCAGGGTTAAGACATGAGAGAACTTCTTCTTAATTGCAGTCTGACAGAGCAGTAAATTATCAGGGTTCATTCCATCCATAGCAGATCTGTTCCAATCATTTAGTGTTTGACGTCTTGACCCTGCACTGTGTGGGGCTTCGCTGGGATCTGCATCTGTGAAATGAGTTGATGGCAAGTCACGTAATGTTGTTTAATTACAGGCTGCTTACATTTCCAGCGCTGCACATACCGATCCTTGTTCTATGCCATCTAACCTGTAGATAACCTTATCTCCATACTACTTTAATTGTCAGTTGCGATGCATTTTTGCCTCCCATCTACTTGGCAGATCATGTACTTTTGCTCTGAGGAAAGAGACCACAAAACCAAAATAGAAACTTCTGAAGTCAGCAACAAGTGAGAACCTGCTCCTCCACCCTGTTTGCTACTTTTCTTATCAGCGGGCACAAGATAACATGAGCTTTGTTTACACATCATCAAAACCCTTGACCATGTTTCATGGTAAAGCCAATTGATATCCTGTAAACTGAGTTTGCTATTACTTGAAATGCTACCCCCCCCCCCTTTTTTTATTTTTGAGATGATTTCTGGTCGGTGCTGGAAGAAAGGGCTTTACGTTGCAATTTTCTTCTGGAACTTGTTGTCCTACAAAGAAAAACTGGTTTCAAAAGCAAAAGCAATGTGTGCCTCAGTAGGTGGAACCCCATTGTGAAGAAACAATGTATTTTGTAAGCCCTGCTGTTAATACCAACAGCGCACACATTTGGGCAAAAACAGAAGACTCAGTTGGGCACTGAGTGCCGGTAAAGCGGCTTGAAAACAGACCTGTCAAAGCACTGTAATTACTGACTGACGAAATATGTGAAGGAGGAATGTATTGTACAACGAGGGATAAATGCACTCCTGTCACAAATAACATGAAGGAATGTCTGGAATCGTCTTGGAATCCCGTGTCTATTTTAAGCTTCTGAGATGATCCCTCTTCAGCAAAGTGTCTCAATGATCTTGATGGTCTCAGCAATGTCATCTTTAGCACGACATCCCAACACCTCTAAATGATCAGCCCATCGCACGCAAACGCTTCTTGATGCGTCAGAGCCAAAGAGGCAGGCAAGGAGCTACATGTGCACATGCTTCTCTGTTGCAGGTAGAGTTCTAGTGGACAAGATATTTTAAAGACTGCCCTCGCAATTACATCTCAACTTTTGACATTACTGGAATACCAACACTTCAAAGATGTCTTTCACCTTCAAAAGTGACATTGGCTGCACTCTATCTGCTGTGGCGACACCCTTTTTTTTTGAAGGATTAGATTATTTAAATATTTATTTATGTTTTTAAATGTTTTTTTTTACAGAAAATGCAACTCAACATATTCTCACTCTTGACGTCTTTGGTGAGATTACCCCCAAAATGGGCAATAGTGACATCCAATAGGACATCTGGTGCTTTTGCAGCAACCTAGTTTGCCAGTGTCAGGACCAACTCCACAAACCACACCATCACTGTATATTTTTCTATGAATGGATTTGGAAACAGCTGGAAAAACCTTACACTAAACCCACAGACATCATCTAAAGCACAATAGGTAGAGCCATGGGATTCAGACCCTATTTACAGTAACATGATGTTGTTTGACCATATCCCATTAGGTTATACCTCAACAAATATATCAGTCCACCAGTGCAGAATAACATTGAATCAAAGACATCAGACCAATACATACAGTTCTGTTCATTTTTTGGAGAAGAATGAGAGAATGAGCAAACATCACTGTGTCTGGGACTTTGAAAGCCTTGCACCTGTCTGTGATGTTAACCTTGAAAAGTCCACCATATCTGTAAATATAATATTTCACTTGACATATCTAGCCGCCTGCTCCTTGAGGGTCTCTCTCCTTCTCACTCTTCTCGTACAGCCATTCTAAACCTTCCCACCCCTCCATCCATTCATCTTCCTCTTGCTCCGGCGTGTACAACAGCTCAGTGTTCTGGGAGCTGTTTGGGTCTGGGCCTCTTGGTATGACTGACAGTCATTTTCCTTTGGAAACAAACAGAGGCAGAAGGAAGGAATTAGAGGGCACATGTCTGGGACTGCTCCTCTCAGGCCTCACAGCCGTGCCTAGGCAGCTAACAGTTCTGCTGCAAGACACAGGCCGCTGTTTATTTGGCTATGGTTGTCAATGGAGAGAAGTCAGGAACGTCCACAGAGCCATTCAGAGTACTGGGATTCAGAATTCACTCCTCTGCAAATATAAGCACGTTATGGAATTCCATTCTGTGCCAGAGGTTTTGAGGCCAGGACAGTGTGTACTTTATACATGCAATGTATATATGCATACTATTGGTATTACGTAAGCACGTACATTTTAAATGCATTGAATGTGGACAGGCTTGTGTAAATTGTTAGTAAACTCTGTCAGTAGGCAAGAATCTGTTCAGTGTGGGCGCATTAAATGCTGTGAGACATCTAATCATTTAGAATGAATTGGATTCTGGAAAATGGTGAATGTTTGAATGTGTGCTTGGTTTATGTGCATGTCATGAGTCGTGCTTGTCAGTGCAATATGTTAACACGTGTGTGTGTGTGAGTGTGTGTCTGTGTATGTGGGTGTTCATTAACCAGAAGACCTTATCTGATTTACAACAGGGCCTGTGGCAAGGCACTGAATGTAATCTAATGTCTTCATAAATATCATAGCTCAAATCTTGACTCACTCTTGAAGAGTGAGCAGAGGAATGAGGTAGAAGGAGCAGCTGTCAATCACCATTAGGTTCAAATGAATTCCTGTGTAAAAACCTATTTGGGATTATAGTTCTTGAACCTGTGCTTACATAGACAAAAACCAAATGCAGTTGATGGTGAAGTCCTCATTAGAATGGAACTCTTGGTTGTTGCTTCTGAAAGTGGGTCTTCAGGTCCAGCCCATCATCTGACCTGCTCGGATCCTGTGAAATGTAACGGCAGCAGATCTATGTCGATCCTGGGAAATGTAATGACAGCAGATCTATGTGGATCCTGTGAAATGTAACAACAGCAGATCTATGTGGATCCTGTGAAATGTAACAACAGCAGACCTATGCGGATCCTGTGAAATGTAACAACAGCAGACCTATGTGGATCCTGTCCTTGAACCTGGTCTCTCATGTTTTTCTATCTACCAAAGCTCCTACAGGTTAGTTACTATTTCAGAGGATCTAGACGTATACATGGACACACAACATGCACAAGCTGCAACATGTGCTTACAAGAATGCATACATGCCATTTGAGCCTCAGTCTTTGTAGGGCTGGATTACACACATCTGTACTCAACAGAGAGCTCTGTAAAAACAGTGACTTCACCCTGGATTGGGTGTCACAGACAGCACAAACAGATTATGGCACTCAAGTCTGCTAGACAAACACCCACTCCTTGACCACACGTCACAGCACTCACAAGCCTCGTAAACAGAGTGCTGCAGCGCCTGGACTGCAAACCAACATGTGGGGGTTGTCATGGCACCTTCATGCTGTCAAACACATTGGACCACCATTTATAGATTTAGCTCGTCGATTAAAGCGTTAAAGCAAAACGAGAAAAGTTACTTTCCCGGACTCGCATGAGTCTAGGTGCCAAAGACACAGAAAGCCAGGCCATTAGGTTTAGCATGACTGCCAGGTGAACCCAGCGACGTGTGTGGGAGGAGAATGTTTCACATACATCTGCAGTAAACATAGCAGGGATTCTGAGTAAAGGTGTGGTGCTCAATAATAATGACATTGCCGGCATTAGCCACGGGTGAAAGCACAACGTTGCTTAAGCACCAGCTCCAGAGCCCTGTTTGGAAGCATATCCCCTTGTGAAGGGGTTAGAGGAAGAGGCCTACACCTGTGGCACTTGATGACCTGCCTCTTCCTCACTGCTGCTTTCAGGCCCACTGGCTTTGATAAGTCCGAGGCCCTGAACATGGAGAGTCCCTAATCTGCCTGGCCTGATATGGGTTAAGCGTCATGGTAAACAACACAAGCTTCCACTGCCCAACCTGTGTTTTTCTTACCTTTCCGTGTGCCTCCCCCAGATTAAGCCATGTAACAGACCGCCACAGAGAGACAGATGCGTGGTTCTTGACTCTTAAAGAACAAATGCTTTGGTGTTCTTTTTTTTATATAACAAAAGACGTGACAGTCATTTTTATGCCCCTTTTAAGGGCTGACATTCTTCTGGGATGTTTCCTGGTTCGTGGGATGTTTCCTGGTTCGTGACCTGTTCCACAGATCACATCTCCAGAGCCATACCCAGTTTCTTGAAGTCTGTAAACTCCCAGCTATTTATTTCCAAATGTATTGGAGATGCCTTCGAGATGAGTCATTTGTCGTCAGAGAAGCTCTATCGTGGTTTCCAATAACAGGCAGGACCAAGACTGTGCAGGTATCTACTGGCTGCCAGTTCACACAAACAACAGTCATGGGCTCTATGTGAGCTGTCAGGTTGGCATGAACACGTTTCCAGCCGCAGCAAAACAAGGAGCTTTGATGAGCAAACTCGAGAGCTCTTGAAAGTGATCACACTTTGTAAGCTACTTTCAGACCGTTTGTTTTGACTTTGTTGTTGGAGCCCTGACATCCACAAGTTTGACCCTTTTCAAAAGTTAGGCTGCTTAAGACACATTAGCAAGAGAATAAATTGCCAATAATTCCCATATAGATAATAACATAACTCCTATAAAGAATAAAATCATCAATGTTTTCTTTAAGTCAGCACAAATGACATAAAACCCATGAATAGTCAAATGTAATACTGTATATTCAGATAGTTTAGTTTTTGATGGTTCAAAGAAATTGGTGCCAACAGAATGAAAAATGTGTTGCATACATGATGTCACACAAGACCAGTCATTCTACCTACTGTAAATCAGACTGCAGAATGAGCCATCTATATGCATCTTATTTGAAATACAAATGGTTTGTGGAGTATGACATGGAGGTTCACACTTGATATGGAGGTACACACTCGATATCCTCTGAGCTTCAGACATCTTCACACCCCATAACAGATATAAGCGTCATACAGGTGATGGGGGATGATAGAACTTTAATAGGCTGCAATCTTAATCTTTCGTGGTTTCTGACACAGATTAATCCCAACATAATTATAAATGAAACTATCAATCCACGATACAGTTACCATTTTTGAGCCAATCAAATCTGAATACAGCATGTCAAATCCTCCAAAAGAACAACAGTGCGATCTAAACCCATGCAAAGCAAACGTACGCCACCTGGTTGTCTCAGGTTAAAAAAAATTCCAGCAGGAGCTCCTTTCATTGGCTGATCCAATTCCACAGGTGAGGCAAACAATACCATACTGTGATCGTAGTTTGACCGGCTTGTTTAATAAATAAATGCAATAAGGTGAGCAATACGATTTAAACAACACACAATTACCCTTAATATTGTCTTTGGAAAAAAATTATGTTTTATAGGTTTCATAAACAGAAGCAGTAGCCTATCATGCTAAAGACTCGAGATGATCTAACCCCGCCCTCTTGGGTTGTTCCTAAGGTGAAATTGCTATAAAGTGCTCAACACACACCCAGAAGGTGAGACGAGATCTGTAGCTTCTAAAGGTATGACCACGGAGATAACATTAGGTGTGTCTGGGATTTATCTGACGGTGGCGTATTGACACTTACATACAGACGAAACCGTTGACTCCTTGACGAAGTGCCTCTTTTATTTGGGCATCCGATACAGTTGGATATACCACTAGCAGAAGTAACCGAAAAGCATGAAACTGGAAGTGCTCTGTGGAAGTCACTTCGACATGAAATCTCTGGAAGTGTGCAGCGATGCCGAGGGCAGTGTGCGCTCTCTTCTGTCGGCCGAGGAGGAGCTGGGATCAGATGGAGATTGCGTTGCTCAAAGTCCGCCACCTGCCACTCCGTGCGCAGACAGCAAGACCAAGCCATACACACGGAGACCAAAACCACCGTACTCTTACATTGCTCTAATTGCCATGGCAATACGTGACTCCACTTCGGGACGTCTGACTCTGGCGGAGATAAATGACTACCTAATGAAAAAGTTCCCCTTCTTTCGGGGCAGCTACACCGGTTGGAGGAACTCTGTCAGGCACAATTTATCACTTAACGACTGTTTTCTGAAAGTGCTCCGGGACCCTTCCAGGCCGTGGGGAAAAGACAATTATTGGATGCTCAATCCTCACAGCGAGTACACATTTGCTGATGGGGTGTTCCGACGCAGACGAAAGCGCATCAATAAAAAGACAGGTCTAGAAGACGTCTCCCGACATCCCGACGACTCACAAAACATCACGGAGCCTACATCTGTCTCCAAAAGTGATTCGAGTGTGAAATTTTCAAGCTCCTTTGCCATCGATAGTATCCTCAGCAAGCCATTCAAGAGAGTTGCGTGTTCGGATGATTCTTCCACCTTCACTGCCTCGAACTGGCCAAGTTTCACAAGTTGGATGATGCCGCATCTGACTCCACCTGTCAGTGTGCCACACTCCCAGCCGGTGTTTCATGTGGAGTCATACGCTGCGCATGTGCAAAGGGTGTACGGTGGTCCTACATATTCTGAGGGGAGACATCGAGAAGATGATTTCCATCAGACGTTTAGGTTACATCAGACACAGTTTATTAGATGACTCCTTGATCATCATTGTCGGCGATTTTACGGCCTGGCGTGTTCTATCCAATGAAAATGGATCACTTGTTATGGTGATAAACTTAACGGGTGTGGGCACCAAGCATGCCAACGTATATAAACATTTGCCTTTTCTTGCAATGCCTTTATTTAGAACAACTAGATGCGTTATTTATGATATAACTCATACAATAGGAATAATCTTGTCATGAAACTAACATCCACTGGGTGTAACGACGAGGAGCTTGAAATGGTTCAATGCTTCAATGTTCAGTCGTCATTTCCTTCTAAACGATGACATGTCGGTTTGTTCTGTATTTTGATTTCGACGTCGTTTTTTCTCATGTTGTTACATAATTTTCAACCAACCGATCATTTAAATGTGCTGGTTTACAACTTTCCTTTTGGCATATCTTTAAGTGTTGAAGTCGGTGTTTGTTTAAATGTTTTTATTGTCAAAAACAAATGGGATATTTTGTAGTATAATAAAGAGAACCGTATTATATTGAATTTGTGTTTTGATTACTCGTAGTGATATTGTGTTTTGTCGTTCTAAATCAAATGTAGAGGATGACCTATTCACTTAGGTGACGCGACTTTGTGACATCCTCAAGTAGCCTAAGGAATTCTCTTTGCAGTCATAAATTGCTTGACAAATTCACAACTTTGCATACATTTTATTTGCACAGATACTGAGATCATGAGTGGCATAAAACGACAAATTCTGTATTTGCGATCCATAGTACATATGTGCCACATTAAATAAGGAGAAGGATTATCTGAATTGAACATTGTGGCCAAGGCCACATTTATGGTGTTCAAGTAGGCCATGGAGTATCTAGGAGACCATAAACAAGCTATGTGATGACGTTATCCCAAACTGGTATAAGAAAGAACGAATCAAGAACAATTTGTGGCAGGAGAGCTGTAGTAATTAGGCCTCGCATAATTTTTTCTGACTGAATGACATAATTCAATGATATTCAAAGGCATCCATTGAAAGCCGAATCTTATTACTTTAATAACTTATTATAATTATAATGATAAAAGGTAAAGTAATACGCCTCTGATACTGACAAATAAAAACAATACATAACAGTAACAATAATAAAATGCTAACGTTGTAATCATGTCATATCATGAGTGTGTATAAGTCAGTCTAAATAGTTGGCTGTTTGAGAGCGAAATACAGCTTAGTTTTATTTATTTTCTGTGTCTCTGAGACTCGCTGTGAGCGGATACAGGCATTCAGTATTTATATTTTCTGTCTGCTGCTACAAATAGCCGTCGCCTCTGGAGTCAGACATGAGCAGTGGAGACAAAATTGAAATTGGCAGACCTCAACATTCGAAGTTTAGAAAAAGCACGTTTTACCACGATATTATTAGGCTCCATTAACGATCTGCTCAATACTTTCAAAGCCTTCTTAGACTATTCTTTGTGACTAAAACACAATTTCCTTTTGCAGCAACTGTACATCCTGATCACAGCGGGGTTATCAGTTTTGATGTTCCCGGAAATTCTGAAGAGATTAGGTTCTTTACCTTTGTTGTTATATTGAAAAATGTTTGATCTCAACATCCTTGTTTGTTTAACGGATTTACCTCGTGGTTTTACAATCGTTGCTTCAAATGCATCGCCTCAAAATGACTTCAATCCTATACAATATGCAAGTAAAGGTTTTCTTTTGCAGACGAGGCCCATACACTTTTTTAAGCTTCAGTGATGTTCTGAATAGATGATTAAGGGTCGAAGGCCTTAAAAGCCTTGGCAGTTTCGAGAATTTCGAAAAAGAGTTATTTATGACACCTCATTCACTTTACTTCATCATAAAATGAACCATCGATCAGCCGACACGTAACAGTCTCTCAAACGAGTTGCTGTTGATAAAGCCTCCAGTTTCAAGCGGCATGCCATTACATTACACTTACTAACAATAATTACTACATGTTTAGAAATGTAAGGCTAAATTATTTTCCGCAGGCTGTCTTTCTGTCAACTAGGCTAATACTAAACTAATACTTGAAGTTTCAATGATACATGTTTATTGTCATGTTAAGCCTTTTGTACCATGACTAAAAAAGTTAAGCAGGCCAAACTACTTATGAATAGGCCTATCCCACAAACAAAAAATTGATCTGCATAACAATAACAATCATCATGATTATAATTTCATTACAATAAATATGGAAAACGGAGACCTAATTTCTAGGACCTAATATAGATCCTCGCTGTAATTAATTCTGCTCTCCTGGGATACGATCCAGACTCAATGCAGTAAACTGACACTGGCGCTGTGTGTGGTATGCTGGCAACAGCAGATGGAAAAAGCATGCTTCCAATGTCGTAGTCCTTTCCCGAACAGTCTCCTACAGATCTACGGTCTTCTGTTTGAACTGCAAATTAGGCAACGTTGCCTTTACCACGCCTAAGCGACAATAAGTTTAGTAGGCGGCGTAGAGGTTAATAGGTTCTCTTGTTACGTAAAACGATATCTAAAACCAAATTATAAGCTAAGACGCATTCACTTGAAACGTAGCCTTTAAAAAGGTTCCAAGGAAACAAGCTGTATGGTTCGTAGAAACACATTCAGACCGAAACGACACACATTTTAAACTCATAAATCAATGCAAAGCATCCACGTGTGTAGTGTTGTGAGGCTCCATTTAGCCATTTCCTTCAACATTTGGTGTGTTGACATGAGTGTCTAAGTGCGTTGGCTTGATAAATGGCGATATGGCGTGTTTCAGAACCGTGAGTGGTGGGAGGAGATTTCTGTTATTTCTCTGAGCAGTGCTCTGCCTCCAGAATGATGTCTGGATAGGGGCTGCTAGGGCCAGCAACGGGAGGGGTGGGTCTCAAGTTCCTGGCGATTTCTTGGAGGGATTTTGAAGGATCTAGGGGGCAGAGAGAGATTTAGGAATTGATAGGTGGTCGCGTTTTGTTTGGCCGACGGGATATGCGCTAGAAAGTCGAGGAGCTTTCTGTTTCCCTTCTCAAAGGATTATTAACAGCGATGGCCATAGAGAGACGTAGGAGGAGCAGCGGCCGCCACGATACACAGCTGGTCGTCTTGATTGTAACAGCAATAAACGCGCAGTGAATCGCGAAGGAGCACTGACCTCTCCAATTAACGCATTTGAAAACATATTTTCATATCGTTTCAGGGGGTTATGCTGAGTAATTTAACCAAGATTGAATAACAAAGGCAGGGGTCACTTCGGCTATCAGTTTCAGTGTCCTTACGTTAACCAGGGGGCAAACATGACGACGGAGAACTCTGAACATCTGGATACTCTGACATCAAGTACAGCGACCGGTGGGATGCACGCTGTCTCAGTCAGCGCACAGCCACTGATGGAAAACACGGCAAATGCGTCCACCAAAGGAAAAAAGGGAAATTCGGGCTTGAGGCGACCCGAGAAGCCGCCTTATTCATACATCGCTCTAATTGTGATGGCAATTCAAAGTTCTCCGACCAAGAGGCTGACTCTGAGTGAAATTTATCAGTTCCTTCAGGCCCGCTTTCAGTTCTTCAGAGGATCCTACCAAGGATGGAAAAACTCTGTCCGCCACAACTTGTCTCTAAACGAGTGTTTTATTAAATTGCCAAAGGGCCTTGGTAGACCAGGAAAGGGTCACTATTGGACCATTGACCCGGGTAGTGAGTTTATGTTCGAGGAAGGCTCTTTTCGACGCAGACCCCGAGGATTTCGTAGGAAGTGCCAGGCTCTAAAACCTATGTATCGGATGATGAATGGCATAGGATTTGGTGCCTCAATACTTCCCCAGAATTTTGATTTCCAATCGCCCTCCGCCTCCTTGGCGTGTCATGCCAACTCCTATAATTTGGATTTGATGGCCAGTACAGTTCCAGGGAGTTTTGAAGGGCTAAACGGAGGGCACCATGTGTCACATATGTCACCCGGCCCAGGGTCGTCCTATATGACAGGTTGTCAGGTGCCAGCTAATGATTACTGCCCTGATAGCGGCAGTAGCCCTTTGCACTCCTCTTCGTCGATGGTGGGGACTTTGGACTGTCAGTCTCCTTACGCGAGTGCCCCATCACACTGGACATCTCCAGGTGTATCTTCATACATCAAGCAACAGTCTCTGGCCTCGAACAGTCCCACACCCTCGGCGTTGCACTCGAACATGTCCCCATATTCCTTGGAACAGAGCTATCTCCATCACAGTGGAAGAGATACAGCTGATATGTCTGGTAAGCTCAATTAAACATTACGTTGAAAATGTTTAAAAGCAGAATTTCAAACGAACGTGTCAGATAAAATGCACACAGCATTTTTCAAGACCCAATTATAATTAACCGTGAGTCAAAATAAAATAAAAAGATACAGGAAAACATTTTATTTTTCAACTCAAATAATAAGTTAAGTTATAATAGGCTACCTTTTCTGTCTTTAAAATGAATATTGAGAAGGCCTATCAACACCAAGATCACCATGGGTATACAAACATACAAGTAGGCCTATATTGTATTGCGTGCAAGATTTAGCTTCCATGAAAGTGAAAATAGTCAAATATAGCCATGTTGTGTTGAAATTGTGTTTGGGCCTTGTTTGATTCTCAGTCTTAAAGGATGACAGCGGAGTATATGTGGACTGCATACTTTTTTAAAGCCTGCATATGGTGTCTTACACAAGCCAAACCATTTGCATAAAATAGTTTCTAAACCTATCCTGACCATTTAAATGTACAGGCATTTAGTTTATTGTACAAAATTAATTTAGTAATACAGATCTTTTGTCAAATTAAATTTAGATGCATAATGTACATCAGAATTTTTTTGTTCACTGCTAGATAGATCCACAAATATTTGTATTCTGTTTGTTTTTCTATAGCATTTTTATGTGCAAGAAATATATTTTTTCCTCAAATAAGTCATTTAATTATTTAAATTAATACGTTTTTGCAATAAAACAAAAGTCTGGAATATGATCTTGATGGCCATATAAATGTTCAACTAATACATATTTTTCAAATGTATGGAATACAGTCATATTGTAACTAACTTGCAGCTCATTGTAATTTTGTGTGTCTTTTGTGTTGTAGTGGGACTGTCTCGGTACTCAAGCCACTCATCACCTGTGTGCGACAGGAAAGATTTTGTTTTGAACTTAAATGGGATCTCCACGCTTCACCCGAGTACTGGTGGATCCTACTACCACCAGCTGCAACACCATCACCAGAGCGTTTACCAAGACGTCAAGCCGTGTGTCATCTGACATCTAACCATCTGGGAGCCAACCATCTACATATGCCTTGATCCAACTTTTACATCCTGACAAATTATCAACCTGAAATGGAACATTTTTTTATTTCCAGTTTGGGATTGTGAATGAGCCATTTTCACCCTTTGAAAAGCTCATGGCTGTATATGAGAAAACTATAGTCTCAAGTCAATCTGATTTTAAATACCTTGCTTATTACACCATTTTAGTATTTGTCCAAGTATCAACATAGACAATCTGCAATATTCACTCACGTTTACCAACCAAAGCACAATCACTCTGCCTTATTCCTATAACGATGCACTTAATCTTGCCCCTGAGAGTTTTCTGCTGCTGTAGCCAACAGTGAGCCAATAAAGAGTTATATTTTAAACAGTTTGGACAATGTCAGTTTATTGGAAATGCATGTTTATTGAACAGTGGAAAATTAACATTATTGCTAATGCTTGTGGCAACTGTTGAATGGGTTGGAATTGAAATAAATAGTCAGTGTGTTGACACTGTATTTAGGTCATTTACAAGAAACAATGAAGAGCTCCATTTATTTTATTCATATTAAAATAAATCATTTTTTCCTTATAGCAATTATTGAACATATAACTTGGTGATAAATTCAAATCTAACTGATTACTGTTGGTGTAAAACGTTTAGCCAAAATCCTGACATGAATTGCCGAGCTTTTATCCAAAGCCACATACAAAATGTGTACAAGTACAGCAGAAAATCAAGAACCAGAATGCCGTCGTTGTAACAACATGTTGGAGGTCAAAGTCCAGGCGCGTTCTGTCCTAGCCACAGTGCAAAGTAACCATGTCTCAGCTACCAGAACCTGTAAAAAACAAACAAACAAAAACACTATTATCTCATTTACAAAGGTTATTGAACAGTTCTGAAAAACTAATGTCATTACAACGTAAATAAAATTATGCGGATTGATTGAAGGAAGTAATCTTGAATTTCTTAAATTACATTATCGTCAAAGGTTAAGGGGTTTAGGTGACAAGGCTTCGAAGGCATGGTTTGATCCAAAAGTGAAACCAGGCCGCCACCTAGTGGCACTTTTATTCTTGTGCACCTACAATGAAAGGATTCACGTTTCCACAACTGACGATGGTGATGTCAGGGTTCTTGAAGTGAAGGCAACCCGTTTCAATACATAATGGATTACATGTACATGCTGAAGACTCTGTATGTTTCTCTGTAAGAGCAACAGAATCGAATATTTGTGAACACAGAGGACCAGTTTACATGGTATTATAACGAGATCCACAAAACATAGAAAATGGTTCCCAGTTTATTCAAATGTTTGGATTTTTACATACATGCATGTACGCAGTGGATTTGGATAGGACTCAGAAGACTATCAATCCTTTGTAATAAAATACTGTACAGCGGCCTGTGTTTATAAATCAAAGTTTTTAAAAGTCATAATAATGTTCGGATATGCAGCTAATGAGAGGAAGCCACAGAGTGCACTTGTAATTGAGCATTCATCATCACCAGCAGATGACAGAATGCACAGAAGACCGCAAGAGAAATGAAATGCTGAAAAGATGTCTTTCATCATCTGAAGCCATTTTCAAAACCTAAACACCATACATTTAGGCGGAAAGTGTCGACAGATGTTTATGGTAAGCTGCGTGAGAATGAATGATTCTCAAGAGATCTGTTTCTAAGTCTGCGCTGGCCAAATCATAGCAATCTGACCACTGGAGATGCACATATTGTGATCTAATCAAAGTCATTAAAGTCATTAACAGTATAATTATCATGTTAGAACTTTGAATTGGAAGGTTTAATTGTGATTGATGCAAAAATAATATCGTTTTTTTGTTTCATATTCAAAAAAAAGACTGTACTCTGTAGATGAAAATATTACATATGAAAGCAACTTATTATTTCTGCAATATGCAGAGCATAACTGAGGAGGTGTCATTTAGACGCCGTAGAGACATTGTCATGAAGAGATGTCATGATGACGTAAACAAATGCTACAGAAATACCAGATCATGTCTATGTAGTGAAACACAGGCAAAGATAACGATGTATGCTGGAGAAATACTGACTACATCTGCAGCAATAGTGATGTACGTTCATCAAATACTGATGTTAGATCAACTTCCTCACTACATGACAGTGGTCTAGTTGTGGGTAGAGGGTGTAACAGTCATCTACTGTGTCAAATATGGGTTGAACCCCTGTGGATGTTGTTTCAGACACTGTTAGACATGAACTATATTGTGACTTTTAAGTTGTGACATTTGTGGATCCCATCAGGTGTGAAGATATTAGTCTCTGTCTGACACTGCCCACAGTTCTGTGATTCATTTCAGGAAATTCAGAGTCTGACTCATTATTAATGACCGTCTGCAAAGTCAAACGACCAAAAGTGAAGCCATCAATTTGATTCCCTTGGTTGTTCTATTTTCACCAAGATGACGTTTATGGGATAGCACATGTCCACCTTGAACACCTCCTTTCGTAAGCAATCCAGGATGTGGATGGTGGCCATTTCAGCTTTCCCAATTAGTCTATGATCCTATTACTCTAAGTAGAGGGTAGATGACTAAAAATATGTAGGAGGAACTTTAAAGCCTCACTTGTCAGAATTTGACTATTTTGTGTACACAGAGTGTGAGAGCCAAATTATGACTATGACTGGAGCAGAGATCATATTTTTGGCTGCTGAACAACATGATCCTCCTACACACATCTGCCATGTAAACAGTTACACTTTAGTTACTGTGCAGACGTACATTTAAAGACAACAAAAATATATCCACTCATTGGTTTGGGTCTCTTGATGTTTGTAATGCAGACTCTTGATTGAAGAGGTCTTCCTCATTATAGCTGATGAAAACTCCAGCAGCGGAAACATTGAAACCATCAGGTCATAACCCATAAATCATTCATTAAGGTTCATTAGTGAAGTGAAAATGAAATTGTGCGTTGGCATAATTACAAGGGTGATGGATAGGGAGTTGACTGTCTGGGCCTCTTCAATACTTCAGTCCCATCGAGAACCTTCTTCAAACACAAATAGAATGAGCTTAGTGTGCTTTGTCTAATGCACATTTATTATGATTACATTGAAAGATCTGTAGTGGTGATATTGTCCATTTTCCTTTCAATGCTAACTCATGGTGACGCCCAACTATAACCGGTCCTGTTGGCAGGAAAGACAAAACCTTCAAGGTGAAAGAAAGGGTAAATTGTTTGTATGATCAAAATGTAAACTGTAGTGTTGATATAATCCCATCCCCATAGTAAATTGCAATATACACCCATATACGGAACATCACAGATACACAAAGTTATATGTTGTAGTACTGGCACTGAACACTTGGGAGAAGCACTGTCCTTCCAATAAGACAGTGTTACCCAGCACAATAATGCAAAGCCACGCAAAAACAGAAATCATATCCAGTTATGGATATAATGTGTAGAATTCATATGTAAAGTGAATATAAAAAGGAACATTTATAATTTTGTTCATTATTGCTATTATTTCAAGTGGTCAGATAAGAATGCATAAATCCAAATGACAAGGAGGCAGAACAGTTCAGTCCAGCGTCTCACAAGACCCACAAGAGGGAGCCAACGACTCACACAAATGACCCGAATGTAGGTTCATGTAGCACTCTCACGAGAAATATATACAAGCCCACAAACCCATCGTGCACGCTCTCTATTTCTCTCCTTCTCCCTCTTTCTCAGCCTCTTTCTCTACCTATCTAGCCATGTCTCTGTCGCTTTCTCTCTCGCTTTCTAGCTCTCTCATTTTCTACATTTTTGGGCATCGTTTTTATCGCTTTGACATCAGACTGTTTACTATGTTATAATTCGAATCATTTACTGTTTTAACTAGTTATTACTTAAATCATAAATAACAAACGTTTCAATCATTTGTTATTGTATTTCATTCCACATATAGATTATTTATAGCAATGCGTAAGAAATTACGTAAAATTATTTGAAGGACAATGGATTAGGATTAGGGTTAGTAGTAAGAGTATTTTCATTTATTTGTCCTTTTTAGACACTATTTGAAGAAGTACTAAACAAATCTACAGTGAGTTACACTAATCTAACGACTATGATGATCCAAATAATTATGCAGTCAATTTTTCCAATCGCGATTCCTACTATTGGTCTCACGTATACTGAAAACAAACAGATAATAGTTTATTGACCGAACGTTTTACTGTAAAGATGTCATCCATGATATATGGGTACAGAGACTACATTATTGTAGATATTAAAGTAAGCATTTCGGCCTCCAATGAAGTGAAATCAACAGCCATGTTTCCATTGTTCGATTATGTTACCTGACATGCATTGATCACAGTATGATAACAAAACATTTTCCCCAATAACTATTATCATGTGTATAATTATTATATACTAACGTGTCTTCTTATTGATTGTAAGAATGCTTTGGTTATTATTCATCGTACGTGAATAGGCCCGAAGTTGTTGCACTACAATGAAATTGTACAGGCCTACAGCTACTGATAGTAATAAACCTTAATTGATAAATGGAGAACTGGGTGGGCAGAGGATGGGGTTAAGTGTAAGGCATGTTGTGAATTGTATAAACATCCCGGGGCAGTGGAAAAAGTTCATGCCCGGGTCCATGTAAGGAAAAACCGGCAAAGCACCGGGCCAGTGTACGGCCATTTAATCAACCCGACCTGAAAAGAATTATGAAGATAATGTGAACTTCGCCTAGAAATGACGATTAATATTGCCGCAAATGTGACCGTGTTCGACCTATATAAATGCCCAAGTCTTTGGAAAATTCAAGAAATTCGACTCTTTTAATCTCGAAATAATTACATTGTAGTTTTGAAGTATTGCGCTAAATTGCCAAAAATGCCAGCATACATGCATATGTAGGTCTTGATATAGCTATAGTTAATACTTTTAATTGTTTAATCAGACACGAATTATCTCTATAAATAGAAAAGAAAACAGGTATAGCTTTTAATACAAAAAATACTCAATTGTAATTTAGAAATGATTTAGCTACTGAATGTGAAACTCTATTACATGCAGTAATGGCCTATATTTAAATATACGATGAAACAATGTGATGTTTATTATGTGCTCAGATCAAAAACATAAATATTGTTAACGCGTTGTACAGACTTCAATCAGTAGAATTTATATTTTCCTAACGTGTCAAGCAGGTTGATAATCGAGATGTTCGTTAAGAGGCACAAAGCAGCAATAGCTGAGCTTGTCATTCACACAAAGGTTTAGTCAACAGTTGAGTAGCCCACACAGTTGGAAGAAAATGTTTTCAGAATCTTTTTTCCATGAACTTTCAAAACAAGGTCTACATTACAAAATTTTAAGAATTATATTACGCGAAAAGATTGTCCTGTAGCGTGTGGTAGCTTGTTTGGTGAGAAATAATGTTATCATGAATAAATTAAGCCTGGGCCATGGAGCGTTCAAGGCTTTTGACTTAAGTTGACACATGTTGGGTGACTCTCTCCATTTGGTACCACGGCTTTTAATCTACTTTTGAAAACAGAGCAAACTTTCACACCTTTACCTTTTCTCTCCCTTAACTAGACTAATTCTGCAGTAATGAGATCGCACGTAGCCTTCAACACACTGCACGGGACGAGCAGCTATTCGCTGCCCTTTGATCCGTCCTTGGTGTTGATTGAGCTTTTTAACTAACAGCCAGCGTTAATAAAGCTTTACATCAAGACGCTAAACTGCAGGAAGCAAACTGGAAGGAGTATTACCCCCCATCCTGGTTTATTGCTTATTTAAACTAAGATGTAGAGGACCGATCATGTTGATGGACGACTGACTTTTTCCTTTAGTTTTTCTCGCCCGTTTTAATGCATGATTGACCATATGCCATTTGGAGGCTTTGTAGACGAATTTACAATTTCTTTAAATAATGCAGATCACTCTGGATAAAAAATAGACAACGTGGGCCTTCAAATTACAATGAGGGCCATACAATATATTGCCGTCCTAATAGTATGACGGTCTTTTCACATATTCACTGATATTTTGCATTTACATTTACTCAGATTTGGATCAATTATTTTGCCATAGAATAGGCCTTGATCTGATTGTATAAGTAAGCAGCATAGCGCTCTAAACTTAAGTCGTATGTCTTGACTGGAGTGGGCTGGCAGTTACCGACACCTCCTCTCGTTTTTCTGAAGCCTTGTGTGTGGCCAAGAGCGAGCTCCAGTACTGCTCCGTCTCTGCTACCTGGCCTCCAATTGGACAGCTTCTCCATGGGAGGAGCTACAGGAAGCAAAAAGGAGGAAAGAATTTAACTGCGCAAAAGTCCTCTGTAGTGACGGATGCCCAAAGTTCAGAAGTTTGTAAATGTGCGCGTTAGCACAGAGAGATGGAAACGGCTTAAACACGATTACGTCTTTGCACAGTGTGTTCCTTTTATGATCATTTTTTCTAGTCACAGGACAGCAACTTTGGTCTGAACGCCTTATCCTACAGAAGGAACGTGGAGCTCTTCGGCTGCATATTTTGGAAAATTCGGGAGCAGTGGAGAAAAGTGGGGAGAAAACATGCAAGCGCGCTATTCCGTCTCTAGTCCCAACTCACTGGGCGTCGTGCCTTATATTAGTAGCGACCAGAGCTACTACCGGGCCGCCGCTGGTGGAGGATACACCGGCATGCCAGCCCCAATGAGTATGTACTCTCACGCGGCCCACGACCAATACCCTGCCAGCATGGCACGCGCGTATGGACCGTATACTCCTCAACCTCAGCCGAAGGATATGGTAAAACCACCTTACAGTTACATTGCACTCATAACCATGGCTATACAGAACTCACCTGACAAGAAGGTGACCCTAAATGGGATTTATCAGTTCATCATGGAGAGATTTCCATTTTATCGAGACAACAAGCAGGGCTGGCAAAATAGCATCAGACACAACCTCTCTCTGAACGAATGTTTTGTCAAAGTGCCTCGTGATGATAAAAAGCCTGGTAAGGGCAGCTACTGGACCCTGGACCCCGACTCTTACAACATGTTCGAAAACGGGAGCTTCTTGAGGAGGAGACGACGATTCAAAAAGAAGGATGCAATGAAAGACAAGGAGGATCGGCAGTTAAAGGAGACGCCGTCCAGACAACAGGGCCGTGACCAGGAGCAGCCCGTGCAGGGCTCCCAACCCGTGAGGATCCAGGATATTAAGACCGAGAACGGCAACACGACACCCCCACAGGCCGCTTCGCCCTCTCTGAGCACCGTGCCCAAAATAGAGAGCCCGGACAGCAGCAGTAGCATGTCCAGTGGCAGTCCACACAGTATACCGTCCAACAGGTCCATTGGCATGGAGACCTCTGAGCACCACCACCATGGCCAGGCCCCGACACAGGGTTTCAGCGTGGACAATATCATGACCTCCCTCCGAGGGTCTCCACAAGGAGCCTCTGAGCTCGCTCCTACCTTAATCGCCTCCTCCAGGACAGGTATAACACCTTCTTTGTCCCTGAACTATTCACCGAACCAGACGTCTGTCTACAGCTCACCCTGTAACCAAAACTCCATTTCCACTACCTCGAATGCGACCTACCATTGCAATATGCAAGCTATGAGTTTATACGCAGGGGATAGATCTAGCCATCTGACCCCGAGTACCACCGTGGACGAAACATTGCCTGATTACTCTATTACCACCACCTCTTCCTCACTGACCCACGGTAATCCTAACTCTGGGCAAGAGAGCCATCACCCCCACCAAGGGCGGCTTCCATCATGGTACCTGAACCAGGCCGGAGACCTGGGACATCTTGGCGCAACTTATCCAGCACAGCAGCAGAACTTCCACTCCATGAGAGAGATGTTCGAATCTCAAAGAATTGGCTTGAATAATTCTCCAGTGAACGGAAATAACAGCTGTCAAATGTCCTTCCCTCCAAGCCAATCCATCTACCGCACATCGGGAGCTTTCGTTTATGACTGCAGCAAGTTCTGACCAAAGTACGGTTTCTTGTTTTACATTTTCAATCAATCCCGCGAGACGCTTACCCTCCTGACCCCAAGATGGACTAAAACGAATCAGAACGCAAACAAAAGACAGAAAAAAGACTTAACTTGGTTTGTAAAGAACAGTGTTACTGCAAATAACACGTAAGTTCAACTCGCTTTTGTGACTTTATATGTTAAAATGTGTTAAGGATATGTCAGTTTTTCATGGACATAGTATGACGTGTAAATTGCATATAGTAATTTATTTCTAAACTGTAGCCGGATATTATGGACCAAACACCAAAAAAGTGTTTCTAAATTGAATTGCCTTAATTGACCGAAAAATGTTCCATTATAAAGAAAAAAACGGAACTTGTATATCTCCGTACTCTTTCAAAGTTTCTCTTGTTGTTGAAAAGTATTTTGAAGGAATTGAATTGTTTGTTTAATAAATTGTCATTTAATGTGAGTTATAGCTATGCCTGATTTCTTATGGAGCAAGCTTATAGGCTTTCCTGAAAAAAATATATATTTGTAGCCTAACTTTCTTTAAGTCAGCTCGTTGACAGTGGCCATACAATTTTTAAGCTAATACGTCAAACAGTGATCTAAAAAAAATCAAGAACATATATTTTTATTACACCTTTCTTCATCCTGGTAATAGGCCCGTAGACTGTATTATGCGGCACCTGGCGTGGTAGTTAGACTTCCCGTTGACTGGCGTTATGGTCGGAAACGATATAGTTACATCCACAAAGTAAGGCTTTAGAGTACAATGTTGCGTCAAAAGTTATACATACAAATACAATTATTTCACAAGTCCATGTCAAGTTTAAGTCTGTATGTTAACACAGTATCGGAAACTCTTTAAAACTCCTTCAGGCAGTAAACAAGATAAGAACTTCGAGGACATGTGGTCATTATCTTAATTTGTTGTGAGCGTGACCAATGTGAGGTCAAGACCATGTCCACAAGATATTGATCGCTATGGATGGATGGGAGCTTCAAGTGACATTGCATTTGATTATAAGTGCAGTTTGAGGTGACACAGCTCTTCTCTTGTCAGACACGGACTGTCATCATCTTGACCTTATGCCTTCTATCCCCATACCAGTTCGTCAATGCGTCCTATCCGCCAGCAACGCGTTGTTTTGAAAAGCCACGTGTGTTTACTGGCGCATTCCAATGCTTAGTTAATATCATACCAAGCATGCCAAGGATAGTCTTCAATCGCAACAGTTTGATGATTGAGTTCGAATTGAGAGTTTAAGTTGACAATAATGATTTCAGACGAGGTTACTCGACTACAGTAGGCCATTGTGAGGGCATCAACATTTAGCCTCAATTTAATATTACCAAGTAGGTCATTGCCTGTTATGAGTTTATTTAATTTTTATTTTATAATAAAAAATACAATTGTGACATATGTTCCCTATAAAGCCTATCATTTCAGTTTTTTTGTCAAAAAACAATTCTGTTCGTGTTTTCCGGCAGCTAGTGTGCCATAGAAAGGTTACGAGGGAAACTAGGGGCCCAATGAACGATGTATTACTTTTAGGGTATTGCAAAACTTAATATCGTTTTACCTCCTTAAATATGGGTAAGAACGTGAAATGAATGCTCGTTCATTCGATAAATGTGGAATTCAAGATTATTATCCAGAAAATATTTTCCATATGATTTATGCCACAGCGTTCTGAGAATAACTATATTTTCCACATGCTGAAATGCAGTCCTATATTATTACAGAAAACACAATATACACTAATAATCATCTAGTCTTTTATCAGGCAAGTGTGAATCGTAGCATGTAGATCGAAATAACAACTGGCAGATCTGTGGGTAGATTTTTCGTAGGCCTCTAGCCTACTTGTCTCTTTGTGGGTTATAGCCTAACCTACATAATATGGGATTGTCTGTTGTTTTGGTCAATAATTGTTGATCATGATAAGTTTGCCAAATATTAGTTGCAACAATGACAATAATGAATATAATGATTATGACAAAGACCCACTATGTTTACTCAATTAACAGTAGGCCTTAAATCAACTATCTTAATTTCTAACGACGATGTTAGAATTAAGGTCAATAATGTTTGTCACATTTGCTGAACTCCTTGAATAGGAAAATATATTTAGAGTCTGTGTTCTGAATGAAGACAAGGTTGCTTGTAATTTTGTGAATCATTCAGCAAATGATGATCTGAAAAAGTTCAACAAAGCATTGAAATGCCCCTCCAACCTCTACGTCCGTATACCAAGCACTGTTATTTATACAGATAGGTTTATCCTATGGTCTAAATGCAATAGTTGATCAGACTGCTTCGTCAATTCTAGTGGAGTGGGTTGGTTCATTGGGAAAATGATGGCGGCTCCTGAGTCAACGGGTCAAACGGGAGAAGATAAAATTGCCAATGGACAACGTTGCTTTCAATATTACGTACATTGGCTGCAGTGGAAGTGGTTCATCCGTATTGCATACGTTTAATTGATTTATTAAAAGAAAAATAATAATAGAGTAATTATTAAAGAATAATTTTGGTAGATAAGATATTTTCATTCGATCACTACCCTATCAGCCCTAGCAGAGTTACAGAAAAAAAGTTGATCTTGAGAAAATCAAATCTGAGGCTTGTTATTTCTAATTATAAACCAAACAACTGCAATAAAACCACTAAACAAATGTAATTAACAACAACATGCCTATCTGATGTGACAGTGTAGGCTTAGCTTTGCAATGGACTAATGATACTCGGGACAACAATAGCCTCATCATATTTAGTAACAATGTGATGGTGAACAATAATAACATTGACAACATTACCAAAAGCGAAAGGAGCAAAATTGTCATTTTTTACAGAGCAAGACGCACAGTGAAGTGTAGCTCTCTGTCCCAGACTCCTTCAGTCGAATCGTTCTAATCAGCCTCATAAAAGTCATTAGATCCTTTCCCAAGTTATAAACAAACGTCGTGTTAGTCCCAAGATTGATGGCGCCCTCACAGAACGGGCCAGGTCAGGAAGGAATAAAATTCAATCAGAGTGCCGGATTCATTTTTCATGAGACGGAAAAGCCAGAGAGGGAGACGGGGGTCAATGAGGAGGATGTCGGCCGCGGGAGCACCATCAACAATAGGGCCTACCACAGCAACAAAGGCGCTTAGTATGTACTCAGAAACCCAAAACACTAACCGATAATTTCCAAGAAGACACGAGCGAGCTGTTGGAGCGTACAAGTTGGATCTTTAGGCAATCGCGCCTCAAGGATAAAATTGTACAATTCAACCCACAAGGCGCCCCATTCTATTTCAGTTTTGAATGTATGTTTACGGGCTATTTTGTCAACACTATCACTTTATAAAATGGGTCGTAGGTAGTGGGCTCGTGCGCATATACTTTCTGAATCGCTTCGACATTTTCCCCTTTTCCTGAAACGTTCCGCTACATTCCTTAAAATGCTCTGCCTCGCATGCGCGTCAGCACGCATCCGTCCTCTCTCACACTCTCTTTGCTGACTGCTTTGGGTCAAATACCAAAGACAAAAGCGACTGTGTTCTACATTCCTTTGATATGTAGCGCGTCAAAACAACATGATTTCAATATCAGTTTCTAGTAGTTGTGTAAACAGTTTTAACATATTCATAAACGGGTTCTCTCTGGAAACTTTTGAGAAATTAATTATTGAGCGTAAATAGGCCTTCTTTTCATGATTTATTTTGGAATAATGCTTTGGTGATGAGACTGGTAGACATAATCATTGACTCTAAGCACACCACAAGGATTAGTCATGTGTGTTTTGCCATGTGTGTTTGCGTATAGTGCGTAAACTAATGGGTACAGGAAAAGGCAATTGAACAGTTTAGAGGAGGCTATATGAATGTAGGATATATATGGGCCTAAATATAAAGCGCGCCTTGAAAGAAGGCATATATCATGGATAGGATCTTTCAAAGGTGAAGTTGCAGAACATCACACTTTTTTTTAACTGATAGTGAAGTTACCATAGTGTCAGTAACAGTTCATGGACAAATTATTAGGCCAACGCTGTCATTCGATCAGCCAATACATTAAAGCATATAGTTACGCAGTACATTAGATCTACATTTATATATCCTTTGTTCACGTAATCTTTTATTTAGATTAAGTCAAGCATAGTCGTGCATGCAGCCTCCAGAATGATATGATATCTTGTCTTCTCAAGGACGTGTCGGTGCGACATTCTGCCAATTACGCACATCAAGCAAAGCAAGTAATGTGGTAGGCCAAGACTTTTTTGGACGTTACATTTTCCCGCCTACCACACATACTCGCACGCCATGCTTTACACCGAAAGCCTGATTTACCACATTGCAGTGAATTTGTTCAACGCACAGATACGGTGGCAGAAATGTTGCATATATAATTATTACCAACCATGAATAATTTGCCTGTCTTGAAAACGAGTTTGGATATTGGATAATAAATATCAGTGTACCCTGATATTTGTTGAATTTTAGCTTGATATGTTTGCAGGGAACACGCATTTTAATTTTTGAAATTAAATTACATTTGAAAAAAACATTTACGATACTAAAACACTACTGAATTCCACAGACAGTTTTAGCCAAAAAGTGAATATCACACAGTTTTATATTTGTTATTTTAATTTTTAAACAATTATGTAAATGCTGTAGGCTACTTTTACTTTATAATTTTCTTTTTACGTTTATCAGGGCAGCCTTGCGGGATCCATCCATCCTGAAATGAACATGCCAAGTCCTATGCAAAACTTGTATCAGTCCTGTCCACGGTCCGTGGGCACTGTTCTAAACAAATTCTACACGTTTCCATCTGACTAAGAGCAGGGAGCGGATGGCCGGAGAGGAGACACACTGCTGCGGCTCACTGCGGCCCTGGAGACCGTGCACCTGTATGGCGGGGTGACCAGCACAGCTCAATGGAAAACTGCTGTGTTTCAGCTCACAGTTGGTTACAAGGCCCGACCTCAAAGCACCATCTGTTTCCAATTAAGTCCATAGACTCGAGCTCTGTCTGACAGTCAAACGGCTCAAGATCCAACACTTGTCTTTTAGAAGAAGGGAAAATAACACTCTATAGTCTCTTTTACGGATATGTGTAATATCAAAATGACAAGTCTTATTGCTTCTTTAAGTATGGCTGCTCAGGTAAACTTCACTAAAACACGGAGCACCATTGTTTTCAAAGGATTTACTGTTTTAACTTATCTAGGTTGAACCAATTAATAGTCTTCGTTTAAATAGCTACGAGGTTTCCAAAAAACATGCATAGGCTTGCATGCATATAATATAGCGTAGAAATGCACTCCTTTGAAATTTTGTGGGTACGTTGCTATAAAAAAAATTACCAATATTTTCTCATATCAAACACATCTAAGTGCACTCTGGCTGTTTTGGAACGCAGTCCAGTGAACGAATAATGGAGTAGTGTGATTTCAGACCGAGGGGAAACTGCCGTGCCCGACGACCTGCGGATAACCCGAGAGGCCTGGCACGAAACTTCCAAACCAAGACTGACTCTCCTTGAGCCGTACAAAACCCACCTCATTGCATTGCCTACCCGTGGGTGTATAGGCTAATTATAGCTGCTTTTACGCACCGTGGACCCTGAATGTCTCCATTCTGCAAGTGTGACACACAGGATTTTACTGTCTCCAGTTTAAGTTTATGATCATATTTTGAATGTCTCATACCAGACGTATTGAATAAGTGCATGTCCTATTCAACTTGTTGGAATAGCACGATTGCGAGTTGCAGCTGTAAGTGATAAAACACTATCGCGCACGTTTATTATTTTCATTGGGACTTTTCAAGTATTGTCCTATACATGAATACGTAGAGCTGCTTTATTGAATGGTTAGGGTAGAGTACTTCTCATACTAGGGGCTAAACTGAGGTCATGGTGTGTGATATCATTAAGATAAACAAATAATATATCAAGATATACAAAAAATCTTTAAATGAAATGAAGCGTATATTATACGCATCAAAGCGTTTCATGAAATCCCAAAAGCTAAAAATGTAAAGAGAAAGCCTGTTTAAAGACACGGAACGATCTTTTCCAGTACAATATTTTCACCCACTGATTGGTAGGCAACCACAATACAAAACTATAATTTAAAACACTATTTAATGCTGAAAAGTTGTCTTAGGCTACTGTAGTCATCACGAATGGAAGGTTTTAGGCCAGACTATTACGCGGAATTATTTACAATCTCCTACTAAACATGGTGTAAATTCTCAAAATACATTTTAAATGCTCACATATGAA
Source organism: Plecoglossus altivelis (assembly GCA_036571765.1). NCBI lineage: Eukaryota > Metazoa > Chordata > Actinopteri > Osmeriformes > Plecoglossidae > Plecoglossus > Plecoglossus altivelis. The sequence goes on from BROE01000001.1 coordinate 2,131,755, forward strand.
ATAAAGAATATAATTTAAAGACCAATACACACTGTAACTAATTAAGATATCGTGTCGACTACACGGTCAAATGGCATGAATGTCTACGGACGGCAGCTTCTCGTTCGTTTGAAAAAAATATAGCATTTTCTAGTCACATTAAAGGTATATAAATTCATCAATCACTGAACCCAGTCTGTGTCGGTGAAGCACATCTACAACTTCTGTAGGATATGCGGCGCGAACTGAACGAACTTGACCCGCGAACATAAGACAGGGTACTTCAAAGCCAACGATCCCTGCTATTCGAGACACAGTAGCAGTTGTCAGTGTCTTTCGTGGTCTCATCTCATTTTATGGTCTTAGGCAGTCAATATGTCAACATCAATAGTAGACTACATTGAGATTAAACGGTTGATGATTTTTCTGATTGGTTGCGATGCCAGACATTGTTAGTAATAATAGAAATTCCACAAAAGTAAAACAGGGTGGGAAAGAGACCTGATCAGAATGTTGTTTAAAACCCCAAATAATGCTATTTTAAAGGTGATCTTTTTACATTTCGTTTTCCTCTCTTGTCTTTTCACATATATATATATCTTTAAAAATATTAGATAAAACCTGATTTCTTTCCACTTACACCCCCCCCCACACACACACACTCACACAATTAAAAAATTTTCACGATCACAATCTCTGTCTCACACTCACACACCTCTATCTCCTTTCACGACTGCCCCTCAGCTGCCCACACTAGCCTCTTGCTCTCTACCCTGTTCTCCATCCAGCTCCAGAGGAGAATGGCCATACAGTAGACATATCTACGAGTAGCTCTGGGGCTACCTCCTTACACGAGAGGCAGATAGAGAGAGAGAGAGAGGACGAGAAAGAGAGAGAGAAAGACAGAGCTGCAAAGACAGAGACTGGCAGGAACGAGGAGACGGAGGGGACGTTGCTTTGTCATCACTTATCACCAAAAACATTCTGCGATGGTGTCTATGCGTCTCCATGTGGTTGTGTGTTGTTTGTGTGTGTGGCGTTCCAGGGGTAGCCACCAATGGAAGTCCCATTGTTCGTCGTTCCCAGGGAGCCATGACACTCGCAGACCTCCTGGTCAGCCACTAAAGAGAAGGGGGAGGAGTGGGCCTGTGTACATTACGTTCCTGTTGGGATTCTGGCTGTTCAGGGAGATCCCTGAGACTCTGTACAGGACCACCATAGCTGCAGTCTCCTGCAAATGTCTTTCTCTATTTCTCTCTCTCTCTTTTCCCTTTGCTCTCTTCCCCTTTCCCTCTCTCTTTTCGTCTCTCACCCCCCCCCCTCTCTGTCTCACCCCTCTCTCGCTCTCTCTCTCCCTCTCTTTCTTTTTCTCTCTGTCTGTCCATAACTGTAAACAGTGCAGTTTACCAATGTAATTTTCTTGTGTCATTCACATTACTGCACTCAGTGCAGGGAGTTCAGATGATGGTAATGAAAATAGTTTCTAAATTAGGCAGCTCTGTAACTCACTGCTTAGTTGCTTCACGATCAGATCTCGACTTCCTAGCACAGTGATTTAATGAAAATGGATTCAATGGCAATTCAAGCAGCACACATTAATGTGAATGGTCCTTTATTTCTTGTGGCTCATAAAAAGAGTGATACTGTTTATTTAAGATATGGCGATGCCAGGGAAAGCGTGATCTGACTGTTTAAGCCCTGATGGAAGTGACACAGGGAAACCACTGCAGTAAACAGGATAGTGAATCTATTCCACATGATGTCACTGAGTAAATACCCTCTGCACCATGGACAGAGGCCAGAGCTGCCCCTCTCTTCAAGTCATCCCCACAATCACCATCCGTGTGTGTGTGTGTGTGTGTGTAAAGGAGAGAGACAAGAGAAACCATGAGGTGTCTTTGAGAGAGCTAGAACATGCGTGTGTGTGTGTGTGCGTCAGGGAGAGAAAGCTTGGTTCAAGTGACAGCCATAGGCTGAAGAATGCTCCATGTTTCCACTTAGATTATGATCAGTCTCTGCACCCAGAATAGCAGGAAGTAGGGATTTACCTCCCAAAGCCGGGCGCTGTAAACACGCACACACACACACGCACACACGCACGCACACAACACACAAACGCACCGCAGTGTCATGGAGGATTACCATATTATAGTAAGATAGGTGTGAAACTGTCATAGACAACTTCACCCAATTAAAAGAATAACATTCAACCGACTTGTGGACTATATGCAAAATCCTCTCAATAAGAACAGCACAACTGCTGAAGAGAGATATGTATGAAATAATTCATTGGAATCACAACCAGATGAGGGTCAGCATATAATCATCATATGGATTCTATTGAGTCTATGCCTGTAACCTCAACTCACCACATGTCCTGTTTGATCGAAGTAATCTTCTTATGTGAGATTGTACAGCAATCACATGCCAGTGAAAGAGAGTGTGTGTGAGAGAGAGCGAATGAGAGAGCGAAGGGTAGACAAATATGCAAATATGTTTCAGTAGGAACTTTCGGCTGGTTTTTCCCACACACTCCTATTTCTAGACTTGAGGAACACGGACCGACACTAAGGCGCAGAAGAAACACCCAAGATCGAGGGAACGCATGGAGGTCTTCCTTCAGATACAATGTCGATGAGGTGGGTGTGACCAGACAATATGACCTTTGACCGGGAAGTTCAGGGGATAGCAGAGCTCTTCCTCCTGAAGGCTGATGTCCACACCTTTTGTTGCCCCCCTCCCCCCGTCACTTCATTCATTTTCTTCAAGTCTGCCTTTCTCCCCCCCCCCCTCACGCCGCTTGATTGCAGGCTCTCAGACATCTGACAGAGGAGAGGAGGGGAAGGGTGGTGGAGAGAAGGAGCCGCTAACAGGCACCAAAGAAGGAGAGTGAGAGAGCGATTGGTAGGTGAAGAAGAGAGTGTGTCTGAGTATGATTGCTGACAGAGAGAGAGTTTGGACTGAGAAAAAGGCTCAACTGATAACTCGCACACTCCTCACTATTTGTTTTAAAACATTGGTTGTTAAGATTAGGAGGTCATCTTTTTCAGGCCTGTTATGGGCAGGCTTCAACAGGGTGTGTGTGGGGGGGGATGGGAAGGAGGGGGGGGCAACAGCAGAACGCTTATAAATTAGCTGCTAGTGCTCCAGAGATGGCAGGTCGGAGCACACCTACATAACGTCCATACATCACAGTCCACCTCCAGATAGCAAAGGCAGAGTCCACCCTCTCTGTTCCCCACAAACCTGGCAACCTCAGCTAGTAGATCCAAACAGCTCCTGTGTCAGAAAGATGAATTGTTCTTCCAGTGGATTTTCGTTTTGAAAAGAGGCCAGGAGCATCGGGGTGGGGGGG